>JADRCH010000018.1:20705839-20729701 GCA_019843965.1 Rhynchomys soricoides | reverse complement strand
GTCTCCCTATTATTCCAATCTCAAAAGGCAGAAACAGGGCACCCCTGGAGCAAGCTAAGTAGTGATGACAAATGTACCAGGGAGTTCTGGGATTGATTAGCAGACCCCGCCTCAAAAGAATAAGGTAGAACAGTGACAGCAACTTCCACACACATACACATATGCATGCAGAAACCACATACACATACACACCACACACAAACACACCATACACATATACCCAAGCACAACACACACATAAACATATACCCATATACATCATACACACATATATACACACCACACACATACACATGCAAACATACCTATTTAGAGAAAAGATCATTTCTGTGTTTATATGGTATATGTATGTATGTGTACATGTGACAGGGTGAACATGTAGAGGCCAGAGGTCAATGTGAAGTGGCTTCCTCCTTCTTCTCCACCTTATTTTTTTGAAGTAGGATCTCTCACTCAATCTCGAAGTCCCTAATTGGCTAACCTGATTGGCCAGTCTGATTGGCCAGCAAGCAGCCAGATTCTCCTGTTTCTATATTCCTCCTGGCACCAAGTCCCTCTCCCCATCCTGCACCTGGGGTTACAAACACTGGCCACCATGACCCCCCTCTTATGTGAGTGCTGGAGGTGCAAACTCAAGTCCCCATGCTGGCACATTGAACAGTTTACTGACTGATAGGGTCTGTAATGGAATAATCAAGATGAAGTCTTGATTAAGAAGTAGTATCCTCCTAAGAAGAGATTTAAATATTATCCTTTACGGAGTGAAGACATGCAGAGAACAGCCATGCACCAGCCAAGGAGAGATGCCCCCACAGCTGGCAGACAGACATTGGGTGCTGGTTTCCCACCCCAGACCTCTGCCCCCCAGAGCAACACATCTCTACTTTTTAGGCCACCGTTAACTTTGTATGGTGGCTCCTGCAATCCATGCTTCTTTCAGAAAATGATTTTGTTTTTCTTATGTCCACCTTAAAGCCAAGTCTCCCTATCCTATACAAGCTGTAATATCTAAAGAATCTTAAAAACAGCAAGATGGTGTTGGCACATGCCTTTAATCCCAGCACTCAGAAGGCAGAAGCAGGCAGTTTTCTGAGTTCGAGGCCAGCCTGAGTTCCAGGACACCCAGGGCTACATAGAGAAACCCTGTTGAAAAAGAGAGAGAGAGAGAGAGAGAGAGAGAGAGAGAGAGAGAGAGAGTTATCATTCTTCAATACTTATTTACTACTTATTAGTTTACTCACTCTTTGTCTAGTGGTGGTGGTACATGCTAAGCTCACATTTTACTGCTGAGCTATCAGCCCCTAAGAGTTTGTTTTATCTGATTGAGAACAAAAGAGATGGTGTGCCCTTCTAGAAGTCCAGAAAGCTTACGAAATGTCTGGGGTGCAGCTGCATGCAGGAGCATTTCCATGGGGACTTGAGGCCCAACTGAAGATGTTCCAATGTTGGCTAGTTTCAGATTACTTACAAAGAAAATGAAACCTCACTCCCTGTCCCCCATCTAAATCCAGGAAATAAGGTAGCAAAACATCCTTTAATTTGCTTCAAGAAAAATATAAGTTTTCAAATAGCAGGATTATGACTTTTGTTACGTTTTGTTTTGTTTTGAGACAGGACTCCTTAGCCCAGGCTGGCTCTGTGCTGTGATTGACCTTAAAGTTCTGATCCTCTTGCCTCCAGCTCCCAAGCAGTAACAGGTGTTTGCCATCACGGCCAGTTTATTATGTGGGATGTGTGCGTGTGTGCGTGCGAGTGTGGTATGTGAGATGTGTGTGTTATAGTGTGTGTTATGAGTGTGCCTGGTGTGTGTGTATGGTATGTGAGATATGTGGTGTGTGTGTGTGTGTGTGTGTGGTGTGGTATGTGAGGTGTGTGTGTGTGTTATAGTATGTGATATGAGTGTGTCTAGTGTGTGTTCGTGGTATGTGGGATATACGGTGTGTGTGTATGTGTGTGTGGTATGTGGTGTGTGTGGTGTGTATGGTGTGTGTGTGTGTGTGTGTGTGTGTGTGGTGTGCATGTGTACATGTATATACACATGCGTGTGCGGAGCATAAGTCAGCCTCAGGAGTCCTTCTCCAGGCATCATCCATCCTGTTTGTTTGGTTTTTGTGCGACAGGGTCACTTTGGCTAGGTTACATGGCTAGCATGTCCCAGGGATACATGTTTCCACCTTCCCAATTCTGGGCTTACCAACCTGGGCTTGCCACCACACCTAGCTTTTTCATGTGGGTTCTGCAGGCTAAATTCTGGTCCTCATGCAAGGACCTCATGCAGGTCCTTAGTTACTGACTAAGCAATTTTTCCAGCCCTATTGATTTGGGCTTTTTCTGTTTTTTGATTCACTTTTGGAAATTTTAGAGAATCTCCATTTATCAACCACCCTGAGGCCACCTCTGTTTACCCTTTTGTATATTTTTAGTTTGCTTTATATAACTATTTCTTAATTGGATACAGAGTAACATATACAATTTTACATACATTTTTATTTATAAAACATTCCTCCACACTATTGTAATCTTTCTATAAACATCGTTTTAAATGATGGCAAAATCCCATCAAGTTTATCAGTTTTCCAAATGTTGATCTACAGAACATCTGTAGTAGAGTCAATACAGGGCATGTTAAAAATATAGATTTCTGGACCCCGTCCCAGACCCATTAAATCAGAATTGCTTGTGGCAGAGGCTGGGAATCTTCAGTCTCCTCACTCTTCACGCTGCTCACAAACCTATAAAAGGATGGGAACTGCCAGGCTGACATGCCTATAACTTCAGTACACCTTTATCTGAGATGCCGGACATTGCCATTGTTCCTGGCATTGCATAAACAGCTTCACAGCAGACATCTTTGTGCAGAAAGCATTTTTGCAAATACTCCAGCATGTCCTTAGGATGATGTAGCGGTTTGAATAGGTTTGGCCCCCACAGACCCATGTGGTTGAATAGTGTCACAGGGAGTGACACTATTTAGGAGGTATGTTCTTGTTGGAGAAAGTGTATCACTATGGGGTGGGCTTTGAGGTCCTATGCCTAAGCTCCATCCAGGGAGTAAGAGAACGATACTCTTCCTAGCTGCCTTCAGATCAAGATGTAGAACTCTCAGCTCCTTCTCCATCACCATGTCTGCCTGGACACAACCATGTTTCCTACCATGATGATAATGGACTGAACCTCTGAAACTGTAAGTCAGCCCCAATTAAATGTTGTCCCATAAAATAAAAGTTGCCTTGGTCATGGTGTCTCTTAACAGCAATGAAACCCTAACTAAGGCAGATGGTTTTCAAGAACCAATCTGATGATATTCAAGATGTGAACCTTTTGAAGATTCTTGGTAAACATACCTACACAAGCCTTTAGGTGCCAGTTTCACCTGTTTCAGGAAGATAGCTGTTGCCAAAAATCAATCCGTATTTTTATTTATCCTATCTCCATTTCCCATCTTTATTAATAGTTATAATAAGGTAAGCAAGGACTTAGAAGCTGGTCCGTACCCTTTGTAGACATACATGGATGGACTCTGGCCTGCCTACCATGCAGAATGGGAGCCTCAGGTAGTCACAGACACCCCAAAGCTACCAGGCATCAACCACAACCCAAAGAGAGCCTCTGCCTCATGGGTCATGGGAAGAGCTCTATTCACAGTGACACGTTTGAAGGCAGATATACAACATGGATGTGCATGCAGGTAGGTAGGACTGGGCCTAAGAGGCCCCATCTCTCCAAGAACAGCCAGGTAGACAGGTTCAGGTACTTCTACACAGGAAATTGATTCAAACAGCTATCATGTACTCAGGTGAGGACAGCTTCTATACATATGGAATTTATGAATTGTCAAGATGTCAGGAAGAACCACAAAATAGAATGTCGATACATTGTGCACAGGCTGCATGCTAAAATGACTCAGGAGAAAGGAGATGACACAGAGACAGCTGTAACCTAAAAGCCACCTGCTGCGTTCAGCATCCACCATGTGCCAGGCATTCATCTAAAAAGCTTTATAAAGAGTAACCTAATCCTCAGAGCGAGTTTATGGGGTGGCATCACCTCTATTCCACAGAGAAAACTGAATTGCAGGTTTGGAGATGGCTCTGTGGGTAAAACACTCGCCACATAGGTATAAGAACTGGGGTTCAGATCCCCAGAACTCATGCAAATGAGCATGACAACCGGCCATTCCAGTGCTCAGAAGACAGAGACAAAGGATTCCAGGAGCAAGCTGACCAGTCAGACTAGCTATAGTCAGTGAACTCATGAGCTTGTGCATACATGTGCAGAGAGAGAGAGAGAGAGAGAGAGAGAGAGAGAGAGAGAGAGAGAGAGACTACACAAACATACACATGACAAAAATGGAATGGAGAAAGATTAATTTGTCCAAATCACACAGCTAGTGAGCTGCAGAGCCAGTACTTGAATCTAAGTATTGCCACTCTGATGTTCCTGCTTCTTAGTTTTGGAAGGACTAAGACATGTAAGAACTCTGCATAGGGAGAAGTAAGATCAACCAATAAAGCTGAAGCCACGTCAGCAAAAGTGGATTTCAGCAGAAACTACAGACCCTTACAACCAGCACATTTTAGACACATTAGGCTATTCCTTACAAACCCACATTTTAGCCTCAGTGTGTGTGTAGGGACCCTTCAAGAACAGCATGAAATGGGGAGGGGTCATCCGACTTCCAGAGTAACAGATCCATTCTTTATACACCCCAGAAGTACATTTGAGTGAGTGTGTGTGGCCCATGCCCTTGTCCACCTATGAGACCTGTTCACAGCACCCTTCATGCTGCCTCATTAGCTGGACCCTTGGAACCTCAGAGGGGACCTGTTTGGTAACCATGTCTGCAGATTCACATTGTTCTGCCTGAACCCTTCAAAGGTGGGGGGTGGGGTGAGGCACTTTAACTCCTCCCCTGAGGGAACATCCGCTGCATTTCATCTGAAGAATTCAAAAGCCTCCACCAGAATCCATCCTCCCCTGGCCACAAGGCCTTCCACCACTGCAACTAATCCTTTGTGTTGTAAACTTGCATGTGGAAACAGTCTCTAAGCTTTCCCATCAAACTTGGCAGGCCAGCAGACTGCTCGCACCATCCACTGGAGCAAGCCAGATTCCCCCCTTAAAAAAAATAAAACAGTATATTAAGTTAATAATAATGTCAACAACATTTGACAGTCTCAGTTTACTAATTAATTCTCATTTATCCTTCCTGTTAGGAACAGGGATAAGGTCTGCTGGACTTACTTACAAATAAACTGAGGTTTCAGATCTGTCTCTCTTACAACAGCACCAAAAAGTTACTGGAGAGCCAGCTAGCCGGCTCAGTGGCCACCAAGCCTGATGACCTGAGTGTGATCCTCTGGGCCCACATGGTGGAAGACATAATTCTCACAAGTTGTCCTCTGACCTCTACATGTGCTCCCCTGCACACTCAAATAAATAAATAAATGTAAAATTGAAAGCTATTGAAGAATATAACTGGGAACTGGACTCAGGTTTTGCCCTGCAGGACCTGATGCCCTAAGTTGATGCTTCTGTTCACCTTTACCCAAGCACCCAAAGACCATATTTAGAATGGAGAGGATTCTGGAACCTCTCTCTGCCCACTCCAGGTGGTAAGCTGTCCCTGCCTGTCCTTTGGCAGAAGTGTGGGTGGCTTTTCTCAGACACCCCTTCTGTCCACCTGCCAGTGTAAATGCTCTTGGGTGTCTCAGCGTCCCATCCTGTCATCCTCACAATGGCTCCTGTCTCCAGCTGAGCAAACCATGGTTCTGGGAGGTCAAATGACATGTTCTAGTTCACAGAGCTAGAAGTACCATAAGCCTATTGTCTACAGCTCTCATCCTTACTGAAGATGACTGGTCAAGAAATATATTCTGAAGCCGGGCGGTGGTGGCACATGCTTTTAATCCCAGCACTTGTAAAGCAGAGGCAGGCAAATCTCTGTGAGTTTGAGGCCAGTCTTGTCTATAGAATGAGTTTCATGACAGCCAAAAAGGCTGTACAGAAAAAGAAACAAATGCTCTGGACTGTGTACCTCATAGCTTCCAGGAGATTAGAAGCCTCAAGTTTAGCACTGGGAACTGACCACAGAAGCAACCCTTGCTCCTCACACCTGTCTCTAAGGCCTCTGGGCCCTGGGCATCCACAGTTGAGTAGTTTGTGGGCTCCAGGGGAAGGAAGGCTTATTCCTTTGGGAATCTATTCTAACTCAGAGACTTCTATTCTCAAAATGTAAAGGATGCCGCGGTCTGGGCCAAACGTCCTGGCCTGATGTCATCAGCCAAGTGGTTGAGTCCATGTGTGAGGGGATCTTCACCCGGAACTGTGTTCAGGAAAGTTTATGCCATGCTCCCTGTCCTCTTGGCCTACCCTCATGTCCCATCTTCCTGCATTTGCTCAGGTACTGAACGTTCCCAAGGCCATTAACACTCTAAATCCTGTTTGGTTCTCGCAAGGACAACATAAAGAAGGCATGATTTATTCCTATTGTGGCACAGGTTTTACAGAGAGAGAAACTGAGTCAGAGTCCTTTTAGGTCTTTCTTGGGTCACACAGCTGAGTTGATCTTTAGACTCTATGGTCAAGGCTTTGGCCTCCAGCTGTGGGAAGCTCCTTTCTTAAGCTTCCCCACTAGTGACACCTCCACCTCATAGGGCACTAAGCTTGTGGAAGAGGTCAGAGAGCAAATGGCTGCACAGTCACATTTTTCAACATGTGTGGCTTCTATGGATCTAATGACATTTCCCAAGAAAACTCAATGGTCAGAAACCAATGTCCCTACTAGCACCTGGCTACTGGGTAAGAGATGTGAACCACCTCTTAAGAGCTGGTGATTCTGTTTCTGAACATGTACTGTTGTTAAGATTTAAATAAAAAGGAAGTTCACTTGTTCTTCTGGCTTCCTGATTAGTTGGGTCTGGCCCAACCATGTCCCATCTGGGGTCAGCATAGTGGCCAGGACCTCATGAGCAATATCCTCACCAGGCTCACCTTAAACCTTAAATATCCACAGCCAACTAAAGAAGCTGGCATATTCCTGGGGCCTCTTTCACACAGTGCTGTGACATACATGATCTCATGTATCTCAGCAACATCCTCACAGGCTCAAGGGGAAAAGGTAGTCAAAGAGATTTTTCTTTTCAAGCCAGAGACCCTGAGTCACAGAGGGAAATGGAGTCACCAACACTGGATAAGAAGGACTGAAACAGACCCAGTTATCTGCCAGTAGACATGTGCCCTCCACTCTTCCTCCCTCTGGGCCATGGAAGGAAGGATTAGTCCAGGAGCCTCCTGAAGCAAATGGGCTGGACTTGGATTTTTATATGTGTTTAAAGGAAGGCAATGGCCTAAGCTGTGGAGATAGTTCAGTCAGTAAAGACAGTGGCCCAATGGGAAAGACTGCATGGACCACAGAGAAAATTCTTTGGTCACTGTGCCACGCCTGTTGTGTCCCCTTCCTCTTTGCTACCTTATGGCACCACAAAACACTGAACACAACTGGCTGGCTGTGGTCTGTGCCTATATCTTTCATGCTGGGATCTAAATATCAGATAGCAAAGATACTGTGGCCTAGGAGAGCTCAGGTGGACCTCAGACAGGTTCTGTTGGTTATTGGCCTCCACAGCAGGGACCCCACAACCTCAGCAGATCATACAACCCACAAACCTGCAAAGCAAGAGGAGTAGGTGACTCCAGGCTCCTCAGAGGCTGGCCCTAAAATCTTGGGAACCTTTCTAAGATAGGCCGGAAAGAAAGCCTGACAGATTAGCCTAGTGCCCTGACTCCCTCCTCACCAACCTAGTCCCTATCCTACCCTCCTGGGTTTCTCCAGACCCTTTCCCTCTGATGGCCTCTATAACTGCAGCTACTCATTGGCCCCTCATTCAACCATACCCAGATGAGCCCCAAGGCCTCACTTTTCAGAGAATGAGCTGAAGGGTCCCTGAAGAGCTCGATACATATAACAGAGGATGAGCCTGAGAGCCAGCAACTGGAACCGATAGATTCAGGGCCACTGTTTGGTACTGACAGAGCCAGACAGGTTTCCAGGAATTTGGGAAATGTTTGCTCCACCAACCTGTACACAGAAAGTCAACAAAGGAGATTGGAATGTCAGGTGGGGGGAAGGTGGAAAAATGAACATCATCTATTTCTGAATGAGCCAACCAAGGCAAGAGGGTGGAAGGATTGTCTTCCCAAGGCCACACTCACTGTTCGATAGCATGATCTCTTAGATACAGACTCCAGAGCTGAGAGGCCCCAATCCTGTCAATGACAGCTGATGCCCAGACAGTGTGACCTCATAAGGCTCCCTTAGTCACTCATTAACAAGCAACTCTGACTCCTATGGCACTGTCCTATGCTCTCCATCCAGGATCTGTTTTTATCTCTGTTCTTCCTCTGGGGGGCACTAGCACGGGGGTGGAGGGGATACCGTCACAAGAAAAGTCTTTTCCCAAGACTGAAAAAGCAAAACCAATGAATCTACAAAGGAATAAAGCCAAACTTCTATTTTTAAAAAGTAATGGAAGCCAGGCATGCTGGCCAGCACCTGTAATCCTAGCCTTCAGGGGGTCTGAGGCAGGATGATTGAAACAAATTCAAGGCTAGACTGGCCTACATGGTGGGTTCTAGGCCAGCCTAGGCTACAGAGCAAGAGTTTGACTATAAATACATACATACATGCATACATACATACATACATACATACATACAAACAAACAAAAAGCTAAGAGAAGTGGCACATAACACATATAAATAGTCCCAGCACCCAAGAAGTAGAGGAAAGATGGTCGCAAGTTCAAGGCCAACCCCAGTTGCATAGAGAAATCAAGGGCAGCTATGACTCATAAAATAATAATAGCAATAATTATAATAAATAAAAATAAAATAAATATAAATAACATATAAATATATAAAATAAAATTATAATAGCAATAATATGGAGAAAATCCTGGGATTCCCACTCAACCCATCAGCTGTAGGTTCTTTGACAACAGCAGAAATGACATCTGCCACTCTTCAGCCTTTCAAGTCTCAGTCTTGTTACCTGTGAAACAGCACTGTTACCTCCTTAAGTTAGAAGTAGACAATGAATATTTTAAAATACCCTGACTGGGACTAGAGAGATGGCTTAGCTGTTAAGAGTACCAGCTGCTCTTCCAGAAGACGGGGTTTAATTCCCTGCACCCACACAAAGGTTTACAACTGTCTATAAATCCAGTTCCAGGGGCTCCGATACCCACTTCTGGCCTCCACAGACACTGCATGCATGTGGTACACAGATATATGTTCAGGCAAACACTCATATACATAAAATTAAAATACTATTTTAAAGTGCTGTGGTTTCTCAAATGCTCTCCAAGCCTAGGCAATTATTCGTTATTAACATAGTGTTCTCCTGGCATTTGATAGACGTGGTCTGTAGGGGGAAGGGAGTAAGAGGGAAGTTGCTTAGGTAACTCAGCCAGGTTGGCCAGGAAGCTCCCACCAGCCTGCTTTAATGAGTTCCCCTTAATCATTGTGGCCTCTCTCCCAGTGCCTGGCTCTTTCTGAACTTTTCATGAACCTTGCAGTCCCTGGCTCATTCTACCCACATAAGCCCATGGTCCATCTTCCCAACAAGATGTCAGCCCATCCCAACAGCAGAGCCCCCCAACATCTCCCAGGTCAGGCTTTCCTCTGCTTCCATCCTTGAAACTATGAGGGTTCCCACATCCACTCCTTTCTCACTAAAGTATCAGAAAAATAAACCACAGGCTGGCTGGCCCCTGACCCTAGAGATGGAGATGGGGTCTCCAGTTCACTCAGGTGTCCTGGGGGGGGGCATCACTGTGTGGAAGTGGGAGGTAGGTAACTTTGGGCCACCTTGGTGTTCCCCATTCGTGGGTTCCTCCCATTCTCTGCACCCCATACTAAATCCAAGGGAGGGGCTGGGGACTAGCATTTCCTAATCCTTTACTATGTGCTGGGCTCTTTGCCCATATTCACACTACTACTGCCATTTAACAGATGAGGAGAAACAGGTTCCCAGATCTACGGCAAGCAAGGCATAGAGCAGTGAGGAGAAATATAAATCCAGGGTTCTCACCCTCAGTTTGGGCGCGAGGGTGGATCCCACATTCACAGTCATCTGCCGAGTCTATACTCAGCAGATTTAGTGGAGTAGATCAACAAAAATAAAGTTCTCTAGACTCTGAATTCTGAGATTAGGCTCTCCATAAGTACTGGAAATGAATATAAAAAATAAAGACTTGCTACTGGGGTGGCAATCTTTTTATTGTTGTATTACTCCCCCCCCCCCAAAAAAACTGTTCTCAGCAATCTCTTTTCCCAGAGTGAACAATCGATGCACATAAACAGCAGCAACTAGTATCCACGGACCACTTACTATGCACTAAGAGTGTTCCCATGGAATCCAACAGACTGTAGAGTTGTCATTGTTAACCTGCTTCACGGGTGCTGAGACTGAGATGAAGACATTGACACAGATCAATAAGCTAGGGCGTTCAAACCCAACAGTCTGATATTTTGCCTTGGCCCATTATTCTCAATGTCTAACCCAATGAAGGGACTACTGTGTGTAGGTGACAGAGAGTCAATAAAGAACGAGGATCAAAGCTGTTGTATACAGTGAAAAGAAGGATGAGAGGGAGGAAAGACAGGAAGAAGCTGGTCAGTCTTTTAGGATGGTCTTATGAACATGGAAATGTTGAGTCAGTTGTTGTGATGTTCTAGTACCTTCCCTACTGCACCCTAGAGGGTGGGACAGGGATTGGGAGCAGATGCAGAGAAACACCCTGCCTGACGGACTGTCTCCCAGTGCTCAGCTTGCCTCCACCTGTCATGCTCTTGAAATGAAGATCTCCCAGGACATCATCTTCAAGCCACTGCCATCACAGACCCACCCAAGCCCCAGCCACAGAACAAACCATTTGCTAAGCTTTGGCAAGGAAGGACCACCAGGTGAAGAAGACACAGACCCTCCCTGCTCTAAGAGTCCCCAATGAGAAGAGCTCCCCACTTGTGTTCAGAGAACAGTCCGTCTCCTAGGGTCCCTCATCTTCTGGTCCAAGCAGTCTGTTACTGCTGCCATTCTCTACCTCCAGGTCCCCTTTCTGCCTTCCTTCCTCCCAACCCTGTGCTCTCCCCTCTGCTTCTTTCTCAGCACCTCACACTTGCTCACCTCACAGGCTCCCCTTTCCTCTGCTTGGGAGGCTCTTTCACTGGACCCCAGGAGACCAGTGGTAGTTCTGCCCACCTTTCAAAATCCACTTCCATATCAGCCCTGCTAAATAATCTTTCCCAAGGTTAGAAGCCTAGCAAGGTTTTCATGGTATACCATGACTGGGCCATGAGTCATATAATAATTTCACTGTCTTTAGTCTCCACAAGGGACAGACCTGATCTGTTCTGCCCTGACTCCATGCTGAGCCCAGCACAGCAGAGGCTACTTGTTTCTTACAGGCTTCCAGGTCCACATATGTGGTACATGGCAGACTCGGCTTGTTTCAGAGAGGCAAAGGAACACAGTGTGAGAAATTCTGGAATTAGTGTTAACATGTTATCCCTAGCTCTGTTGTGGCTGGAGATCCTTTCTCAATTGCCCTGAGACCCACAGATCCACAGACCAGGAAAAATGCAGTTACTACACCAGCCATTTCCTTGGTAAGGATTCTTTCCCACCACACCAGGGGTTCAAGCCTTTGCCTAGCCAGTTTCTGGATAAAAGTCTAGGGGTCCAAGAGTGGTGGGTTCTATAAGCCGAAGGCCTTGGCTAACTGCATGCAAACCTCATCCAGGAACCCCACACTGTCTTCTGCCCTACCCCCACCTCCCTCAGGAACCAGCCAACAGAACCTAAGCTTGTATAAACAAGGCCACAGGAAAACCAGTCCCTTATCTGTTACCGGCTTTGCTTCTCCAACTCAGCCACTTGGCTAGAACACCAGGAGGAGGGAGCCACCCAGACTCCTCCCATCTCTACTTTATCTTCCCTAGCCAGCTCCTCCTCCCCCAGTAGTGGCTATGCTCCCAGGTCACTGACCCCTACTAGCTGGAGAAGGGAGGCCATGGCTCTCTTAACAACCCATGTCAAGGCTGAATCTCTGATTGTCAGTGCTGGAGAGACTCCTGACTCCCTTGTCCCACTCTCCTCTTCCTTCTGTCAGGATGGGGTTGGAGATGGGTTCTTCTTACTAGAGAAAGTGGGCAGAAGCCTTGGGTAGCCCTCTGTCAGCTGGTTGAAGGTCAAGGCTCTGGCTTAGACATCTAGACCAGGAGGTATGCGTGTTGGTCGTCAGGACTAATATCCACTTGCAACAACATGGATTCTTTGGATTCATTGGGGACAAAATCTCCTGCTGCTCCAGAAGTCTGTATAGTGAGATAGAAGGCTATAAACGATGTGGCCTGACTGTCTCCATTTGGATTTCTAATTGCATAAGCCTGTTGCTGACCCAGAGAGAGGGGGCGGCTGATTAACGCTGCCCAGGCTGTCACATGGCACTGGAAAGATTCCAGTCTGAAAATAAATCTGGAGATCTGAGGTGTTGGGTTCCATGAAGCAAAAATATCTGAGCCACATCCCTAAGAAAACAGATTCCCATACTTCCCAGAAGGAAAACAAAAAAACTCAGCAATGAACAGAGGGGAGGAGAGGCATGCTCGTTTCCCCTCACACAACCACTGGCCTTCTCTCCTTCCACTGTGACAAAGGTGCTTCCTGGAGAAGGTCGAGGGCGAGGTAACGTTTATTTTTCCTCAGATTTATAACAAAGCAAAATTGAAAACTTTACTAGGTCAGGGACATGTGGAGACAGAAAGTTCTTCAGGACTAAAAGAAATACAAACTCTAAATCTGAGAGACCAACCCTGGAGATGGATGCTGTGGGTACTATGGGACTTAACTTTATGAGAATGAGAATGACGAAAAAATATATGTGTAAATGCTCCACAAATGGTCTTAAAAGGAGCACTGGGGAAAGGAAGCACTGGAGAAGAAGCCCTGAAGATGAAGGAGAAGGAAGCAAACTACAGCCTGCTCCCAGCTGAAGTGGGAGTTTCTGGTTTCCACTACCTCTGCTGGGTGGTGGGCTTAGAGGGGAGGTTAAAGCCTTTAAGAACCCTTATTAACGTAGGTGTTGAAAAACTCTCAGCACTGCTCGGTTTGGGGACATCAGAGTACTCATCTGCTTGTTCATGTGGCTGGCTGCTCTCGAACTACCAAAGATTCGAGTTGTTCTACCAGAGACTATAGAGCCTTGAACACCTAATACTGAGAGATAGACCAAAACAGGACAGAAACAGCCAGTTAAGGCAGAAGGTTCGGTGCACCAGCCTGGCTCTAACACAAAATGAGTGGCGATCACAGTTGCCACCATCGCCACATCATAGGGAGAAGGCATGCAAACTGCTCTCCTGAGGCAAGAAGGGTCAGAAGGCTTCTCAAACCCATTTATGACTTTCTGAAACAAGTGTGCATTGGCGGGTCTGTTTGGGGCCCTTGGGATACACTCTTCAATAAGAGAAACCAAGACACTTCCTTTACGAAACTCGTATTCTAGTCTTACAGGTTTTTTTGTGACTCTATCCCAAATTCAACCAGTTTCTGGCTTCTTAGGTCTGTAGCTCGAGAATTGGTAAGGCTGGAATAGTAACCAAAACAACATGGTTCTGGGAAGAAAGAAAAAAAGAACAATGAAAAAATTAGAAGCCCCAGTAATAAACCCACACGTCTCCTACCAGCAGCTTCTCCACAAAGGTGCCAGAAACACACATTAAGAGGACCTCGCAAACTGATGGTGCTGGGGAAACGGGATATCCCTATGCAGAAGATGGAAGACTGACCCTAATTTCTCACCCCATACAAAACTCAACTCAAAATGGATTGGAGACCTACATGTAAGACCTGAAGACACTTGGAAGAAAATGTAAAGGAAATGCTTCAAGATGTTGGAACAGGCAATGCTTTTTCAGATATGACCCCTCAAAGCACAGGAAACAAATGGACAAAAAATTGGCAAATGGAATGACATCAAACCCAGAAGCATCTGCATAGCAAAGGAAACAATCAACAATGGAGAACAAATTGGCCAGCTATCCACCTGTTGAAGGAAATCCAGAGTATATAAGAAACTCAAAATGCTTAAAAATAGCAACAACAATCCCATTTAAAAATGGGCAAAGGGAGGCTAGAGAGATGGTGCTGCAGTTAAGAGCACACACTGCTCTGGCAGAGGACCCAAGTTCAGTTCCCAGCACCCATGCTGAGTGGACCACAACCATCTGTAGCTCCAGCTCCAGGGGGAATCTATGCCTCTCACCTCTCTGGGCACCTGTACTCACATGCACATAGCCACAGGCATATAGCACACATTGCCCACAGACACATGCATATACATAATTCAAAAATAATAAATAAATAAATAAATAAATAAATAAATAAATAAATAAATTGTGGCACATGCCTTCAATCCCAGCACTCAGGAAGCAGAGACAGGCAGCACTTTGTGAGTTCAAGGCCAGCCTAATCTACATGATAAGTTCCAGAACAGCCAGGATTACCCAGAGAGACCCTGACTTAAAAAACCAAAAAATAATACTAAGTCTTTCAAAAATGGGCTAACGATCTGAACCTAGACTTCTCAGTGGGAAATACGTATGCTCAACAACAAATATATGAAGAAAAAAAATTAGCCAATGTCACCAGCATTCAATATAGTACAAAGCATAACTTCAATGGGAAACCATTTCACCCCAACTAGAATGGGTATGATACATAAACAAACACCAAAAATAACAAATGCTGACAAGAATATGGAGAATGAGGACTCTTGTGGAACAGATGTGAATACAGCAGTTAAAAAAAAAAAACCCGACCACATGATCCAGCTATCCTGTTGTGTAACCTCCCTTCGCATCCATGTTTACTGTGACACTGTTATAGCAGTCAAGATACGGAATCAGCCTCTGTGCGCATCAATAGATGAATGAATAAAGAGATCGTGGTATTTATCACAATGGAGTATTATTTAGCCAAAAAGAAAATAGAAATCATGCCATTTACAGCAAAACTAGATGAAATTGAAGGGCATCACATTAAGTCAAATTAAGCAAACACAAAATGATAAATACCACTGCTCTCCAGTGCGAAGTCTGGGGGAAAGTTGCCATGAATGCAGAACAGCAATGAGGAAGTTGGAGGGAGTGGCTGGAGAAGTTGAACAAAGGGAGCTTGGATGTGACAAGTCTTTGCTGTATGTGTGTATAGAAATAGAACATTAGCACTGTGGTGGTTTGAATATGTTCAGCCCTTCAAGGAGTGTCACTCTTAGGAGGTGTGGCCTTGTTAGAGTGGATATGGCCTTGTTAGAGGAAGTGTGTCACTGTGGGGGTGGGCTTTGAGACCCTTCTCCTAACCACAAAGAAGCCAGTCTCCTCCTAGTGGCCTTCAGATGAAGATGTAGAACTCTCAGTTCCTCCCTCACCAACCCTGCCTGGACGCTGCCATGCTCCTGCCTTGATGATAATGGTCAGAACCTCTGAACCTGTAAGCCAGCCCCAGTTAAATGTTGCCCTTTATAAGAGTAGCCTTGGTCATGGTGTATGTTCACAGCAGTAAAACCCTAACTAAGACAAACACCCATTAGTACATGCAATTAATAGATGCCAATTCAAAATCAAATCAAATAAATACCTTTTAAAATTCATGAGCTTGGACCTCATTGCCTGAAAGAGAACAGACTTAAAGACTTCTCACATTGTTTGGGCTAGAGCTGTAGCTCAGTCGGTAGGATGTGTCTAGCAGGCACAAGGCCCTTGGTTGGATCCCAAACACCTCAAACACATCCGTAGTCCCAACACTTGGAAGAAGATCAGGAGTTCAGGGTCATCCTTAGCTATGTAACAAATATGTAGTGGGCCTGGCCTCAGCCAAACAACAAAGAAAAGCTTTTCATGCCATTGGCTTTATTACTGTTTGTTGTAATAGTACTGGACTCTGTCTTAGACAGAATAAATTTGCCCATATGATATGTTTTGACCAATGAAGTATGTGTAGAAGTGACAGCTGCATACCTATGGAACCATTGTAAGTACTACTGGGTAGTTCAGCTTATGTGTTCCAAACTGATGTGTACAACAGTCACTCCACTAAATGAAAACCTTTAAGGTGGACTGAAGAGACAGCTCAACAGTTTAAATCATGGTTGTTCTTCCAGATCAATTCCCAGCACCCACATGGTGGCTCACGACCATCGGTGACTCCAGTTCTACAGGATCCAACACCCTCTTCTGACCTCCCAGAGCACCAAACTCACAAGGTACACACAAACAAGCCTTCTGGCAACACCACTCCTCAACACATAAAACAAACAAGTAATAATCATAAAGAAAACCTTGGAGCTGTTGCCAGCTCATAATGGACTTAAAAGATTGTTGGAAAATCATCTTCTTGTCACCAGAGCACATCTTGAGTTCGTGTTTGTGGGCTAGATGTGGCCCAGAAAAAATTGGATCTGCTTTCTGTTTATTTCTCTCTGACTTCTACAGAGGAATGATCAGGGCACAGACAACAGTGGGAGAAGTACAGAGAAGAGAAGTCATTCTGTGAATGACTTTACCTTGTGAAGGGAGCCTGACATTTTATCAGCTTGTTTTACCTCTGCTAAGGTTAAAATCAGGACCCCTTGCAATACCATGAACACAGCCAAGTAGCTTATCATTGTGCATGTGTCATCAGTACTGATGGGTTGAAAGACAAGGTGACTTTTGGTAAAGTGCAATGAGAACTTGCCAAGAGCCCGGGTCCCCTAAACACCAGTACAATACCATACCTGATACAGCCTCAGGGACTAGACTTCTTCAATTCACATGGTAGTCACATCTGCCAAAGAGGCTCCTGACTCTGGAACCACAGGAGGGAAGCCTGCCACCAGGAGGGCCAAAAGGGCCTGATTACCTACTGGATCCCAGCCTCCAAGGGCAGAGGCTTGAGGAAAACCTTGTTCTCTGGCATATCAGTTTCACAGTAGCTCCAGACCCTTCTTGGAAGTGTCCCTTCAACCAAGAAAGTCAATGTTACTCACTTAATAGGACTTAGGGGGGCTCAGAGTAGGAGGTGGGAGGTAATAAAGCATGGGACAAAAACCTCCTTACTAAGAAAAAGTATTTAACACACACACACACACACACACACACACACACACACACACACTTGTCCCCGGCATGCCTTTTGGGTATTATTGGTGAGACTTTTGGAAAGACCCTGGCCTGGCTTCATGGCCCATGGAAACAGACATGGGTATGTATAAGCCCTGGGCCTGAGCAATGGCAGATAAATACAGTTAGTTCTCTGCAGCAAAGATGAAGGAACACAGAGCAACTTCATGGTGCATAAGGCCAACTATGAGCAGCCTGCTCCTCTCTCCACTTTGCAGAAACAAAGGAAAGAACTGGAGATCCCCCAGGAAGCCCTCCCTTGGGAAGGTCTCCAGCCAACCTCCCAAAAGTGCTCCTCCTGGGGCCTCATTCCTTCCACTAGCCAAGGTTTCCTTTGTTTCTTCTGGATTTTCTTGCTTGTAAAATTTTTTTATCTTGTCACATGTGTGGTCCTGAGAGGGAAGAGGCTGGATCCTATCTATTCTTAACTGTATCTCCCATAGGAGCAGGTAGGTCTCGGGAAACATTTAGTCATCAATTCCTGAACAAGACAAGTTAGGACCATCTCCTGTATGTCTAGGCTGTCCGTCTGCAGCTATCTCAGCACCAGCATATCCACAGTCAGGTGCCCCTCTACATTGGTACCTGGATATTGGACTATTTGCATATCTACATGAGAATCCTCCTAGCCTAGCACAGTGACTCAGACACAGTTGCTGTTGGTATTTACTCATTCAGCATTATGCTTTACATGCATTCTGCTTGGCTGGTTTTTATACCACAACTCCCTTCAAATGTTCTCCAATTCTACAGATGGAAAACTTAAGACTCAGAGAAGTTAGTTGCCTTGACCAAGATCACCTACCTTACAGAAGGCAGAGAGGGCCAAGAGATAAACTCAGGTCTATTTGGTACCCAAAGCTATGAATTCTTTTAGATCAGCTGCCTCCAAAACCTCAGAGTACAAGTAACACAAGAAACTCTCTGGATCAGAGAGCTACAAAGGTCATTCTCTCTCTCTCTCTCTCTCTCTCTCTCTCTCTCTCTTTCTCCCTCTCTCTCTAACACACACACACACACACACACACACACACACACACACACACTTCCTACCCTACCATCCCACCAGAGAACCCCAGTTCTTCCGGGACCCAGATAGGGGTCTCAAAGCTCAAGCATAGAACTTTCTATTGCCTATGCTGGGAGCATGGGAAGCGGGTGTTTTTCTTCCTTGAGGCCTGGGTGGCTGTTTCCTACCATGATCTGCCCCAGAGAATGGCCGGAAGAAGTGGCTTCCGGCTGAGGCAGTCTCTTCCCACCCTACAGAAAAAGGGATTTTTTAAAAAAAGAAATTCAAAGTAGCAACTGCCTTGCTTTGCCCTCGGACAGTGAGAAAGAGTCAGGAATGGATAAGCTTGGGGGAATTATTATATTTGCTTTTAGTATAATTGATTTGATTAATTGTATGATCTCACACTTGTGTGAGTTCACACTTAATAATGGCTGACTCACAAAATACCTGGACATTTAGCAATCAGCTCTCATGAGCCAATACAATAAAGAACCAATTACTTCTAAAGGCTGTTGTAAAACTAAATGGGATAATGCCCATGTCCTCTAGCTGGGTGCTGGAACCAGCTGAGCCATATTGGGCAAATTTCCTAACCACCCTGTGCTTCAGGTTTTGGCCATCTCTAAAGTAAGACTGTTGCCTGGATCATAAGAGAATGTGTACGTGAAGAACCACTGTGAGACCTGGTGACAACTGTGCTCACAGAGGTACAGGCACTATCCTGGGCAATCCCTCCCTGCCTGTACAAGGCTGGTATGCAAAGCATTTCCCTTGCCTCCACCTCATTTGAGCCCCACTCCTGTCACCCAGTAGGTGGTTGCTGATATTATTCCAGGCACTTCAAGGAGAGGGTAATCTAGCAGAAGCAAGCAAGAGAAAAATTATCTAGGAGTTTTGTGAGTGAAACAACAACAAAGCCTGTTGTTGCGGGGCATATGGGAGATACCCGGTGAGCCATTCAGATAATGAGAGTTAAATTTCAGCAAACAGCCCCACTGCCTGCTGAGGGGACTGATCCATCGAGTTCTCTGAACTAGTTTGAAAGGTGATCAGAGAGGTACGACTTTTTCAATGTGCTTTCTGCTACCCAGCGGGCATATGCAAGTTGCCATTCTCCCCACTCTGATTCTTTCCTGGGAATGAACAACAGAGGATGATAGCCCTGTCAACCCTGTTGCTGCCCAAACTTCCTGCAGTATTTGTGCCGGGGAGGGAGAGATGCTCATACACTATCTTAGTCAGGATTTCTATTCCTGCACCAACATCATGACCAAAAAGCAAGTTGGGGAGGAAGGAGTTTATTGAGCTTACACTTACATGCTGCTGTTCATCACTAAAGGAAGTCAGGACTGGGACTCAAGCAGGTCAGGAAGCAGGAGCTGATGCAGAGGCCATGGATGTAACTTACTGGCTTGCTTGCTTCTCCTAGCTTGCTCAGCTGGCTTTCTTATAGAGCTCAAGACTACCAGCCCAGGGATGGCACCACCCACAATGCCCCCCCCATCACTAATTGAGAAAATGCCTTACCACTGGATCTCATGGAGGCATTTTCTCAACTGAAACTCCTTTCTCTGTGATAACTCCAGCTTGTGTCAAGTTGACACACAAAACCAGCCAGTACAATTGACCCCTTGTCAACTTGACACACAAACACATCACCAATAAGCCTCCACCCTTACTTCCTTATTCATCCCCAAGATCTAAATAACTTTACAAGTCCCACAGTCTTTGCAAATACTTACATATTAACATTTCAGCCCCTTTTAAACATCCAAGCTCTTAAAATTCAAAATCTTTTAAGAATTCAAAGTCTCTTAACTCTGGGCTCCACTAAAATACCTTCTTTCTTCAAGAGGGAAAAATATCAGGCCACAGTCATAATCAAAAGCAAAATCAAACTCCAGTCATCCAATATCTGGGATCCACTCACGATCTTCTGGATTCCTCCAAGGGCTCGAGTCACTTCTCCAGCTCTGCCCTTTGTAGCACACACCTTGTCTTCTAGACTCCAGATGCCTGTATTCCACTGTTGCTGCTGTTCTTGGTGGTCATCTCTTGGTACTGGCATCTCCAAAACACTGCTGTCTTCTGCTGCAACTAGGTTTTACCAACAGCCTCTCATAGGCTCTTCATAGTGCCAAGCCTCACCTCCTTAGCATGACCCCTTCATTCCTGGGCTGTCAATTGCAACTGAGGCTGCACCTTCACCAATGGCTTTCCACAGCCTCTCACAGTGCCCAGGCCTCAGCTGCTCTTCACAACTCCTTCATGCCTTCAAAACCAGTACCACCTGGGTGACTCTTATACATTACCAAGTCCAGCTACAGCACAAGGTACATCCCTGGCTATCTCTGGAATGCAGCCTCTGCTCTCAGAAAACACTTAGAAGAAGATTTTATCTCAGTGATGCTGGTCTCCTCTCAATCCCGCCAATTTCCCAGCTCCCAACAACCAGTATCAATAGTCCCAGCAATGCAATGATTTTGCTTTAGTAGTTCTGGTATCTTGTTAATCAAAGGTGATCCTTCAGCCCCAGCTAACCAAAACCACAGAACCTTCACAGTCAAAATAGCAATGGCCTTGATAAGAGTCTTTAATCTTCCCTCTGAAATTTCACAAGTCAGGCCTCCATCTTCTGCACTGTTCTCAACATTATCTTTCAAGCTCCTACAGAACGCCCTACAGAGCTCTTAACATCCCAATGGCTTTTCTAGCTCAAAGTTCCAAAGTCCTTCCACAGTCCTTCCCAAAACATGGTCAGGTTGTCACATGAATGCCCCACTGCTGGTACCAATTTATCTTAGTCAGGGTTTCTATTCCTGTACAAACATCATGACCAAGAAGCAAGTTGGGGAGGAAAGGGTTTATTGAGCTTATATTTCCATACTGCTGTTCATCATGAAAGGAAGTCAGGACTAGGACTCAAGTAGATCAGGAAGCAGGAGCTGATGCAGAGGCCATGGAGGAATGGCTTGCTTCTCCTGGCTTGCTCAGCTGGCTTTCTTATAGAGCCCAAGACTACCAGCCCACAGATCGTACCACACACAAGGGGCCCTCTCCTCTTGATCACTAATTGAGAAAATGCCTTACTGCTGGATCTCATGGAGGCATTTTCCCAACTGAAACTCCTTTCTCTGTGATAACTCCAGCTGTGTCAAGTTGACACACAAAACTAGCCAATACATACACTGATCAGGGTTGGCTGGGTGTTGGGAAGGTTTCACAGGATGAGGGGTGAGGAAGGGGAATTGAGGGTGATTCCTTGCAAAGTATGG
The DNA here is from genome assembly GCA_019843965.1 of Rhynchomys soricoides. Lineage (NCBI taxonomy): Eukaryota > Metazoa > Chordata > Mammalia > Rodentia > Muridae > Rhynchomys > Rhynchomys soricoides. Next base: position 20,708,191 of record JADRCH010000018.1, on the reverse strand, counting down.
CTGGAAAAGGTGTGTGACATTGAGGGATGACAACTGTCTACCCTCAAAATCATCTCAATTCACTGCTTGGACACATAGAAAACTAATAATGAGATCTGATGATAAGTAAGAGAGTTGGGTTTGCAGCCCTTAGTGTCTCCATCACTCTGAGAAAATTCTCCTGGCTTGAGGTGACTATGAATGACCATTTCAAGATCTCTAGAAAATGGTACCCAGAACCATGAAGAAGGTCCCTTTGGGTTCCAAGGCAGATCACAGCACCACAGGTGGAAACCCTTCAGGCAGACTACCTTTGACCCCTAAACATTTGCACATGCTTAGTTTAGACTTGGCTTCCCAGGTAGACATAATTCAAAACTACCTCCTGGCTTGGAAGGGAGGGACTTTAACATTGAAGATAAGGGGGTTGGGGATGTAGTTCCGTAATAGAGTCCCTAGCATGCAGAAGGGTCTATATCCAGTCAAAACAACGACAACAAATTAAGTTGCCAAAATACAAATTGCACATCCTTGACCTAGCTTCAGACAACTCAGCTCTTTTCTGCTGTCTGCCTACAAGGCCACTGCCGCAGGAAGCACACATTGCATGCTACCCCTCAGAAATGGCTGCTCTCTTAAAGCAGCCCAAGGAGGTGCGATCTAAAAGAAGCTGGGAAGGAGATAACACAAGACAGATACTATCCCATACTTAAGCCAGAAAGCTCCTGACTCCTGCTGAGTTTAAAATAGCAGAGCACACACTGGTTTTGATTGTCTACCCATGATCATAAGATGCTAAAGGACATGGACCGTGGTAGATTATTTGCAAAAATAGCTGCATGTGTTCCTCTTCCTGAATTTAATCTCCTGAACATGATTTTGCAGTTGCTCCCATCAAGGAGGCTCTTTCCTTACCCCATGACTCTAGGCTTGTCTTGTGACTTTGGCCAACAGAAGTTGATGGAGGTGGTGTGTCAGTTCCAAGCCCAGCGCTCCAGAGCCCTTGCCTGCCCACCCTCATTCTCTCGGAGTGCATTGCCACCCTGAGAACAAGTCCCAGCTAGCCTGAGAGATCATGTGAGTGGAGATGAGCTGTCCCACTGAGGCCTTCTTAAATTCCATAGCTCCCAGCCATTGGCCTTCTGACCACAGAAACACAATTAAGCCCAGCTGAGGACAGCTGAGCACAGCTCAAGTTGTCCACTGAATGGAAAGCTAAAGAAATGGTTGTTTTAGGTCCTAATTTGAGGAGATCTTCTATTATATAACAAAAGCTAACTGACACAGGGCAGGGTTAGCTTCTCTACAAAAGCCCTGGAGTCCAACAGTGATGCCAACCTGTGCTGACATAGTGGACACAGAAGCAATCATAGACCCACATCCCAACCCCTTCCTTCACACCATTTTGGTGTACATCTGTCCAGTTCTTTTATTTATTTATTTATTTATTTATTTATTTATTTATTTATTTATTTGCATCGGTGTTCTGCCTCCATGTATGTCTGTGTGAATGTGTCAGACCCCCTGGAACTGGAATTACAGATTGTTGTGAACTGCCATGTGGGCGCTGGGATTTGAACCTGGGTCCTTTGGAAGAAAAGGCCAGTGCTCTTAAATGCTGAGCCATCATTCCAACCCCACATCTGTCCAATTCTAATTGTCAGTCCCTATGTCTGTCTGTGGGCTCTCACCACCCTCACCGATGCCTAAAAGTGCCAAGCAGCCTTCAACCAATGACTGAGGGAGATGGGCCATCAATACCACAGCCCCCTCACCCCTGATGTGCTCTATGTCTAAGGCACATGTCCTTCACCAGTTTCCAGATCTTCCCAGCATCATGAAGACTCAGGGCCACCCTGTCGATGGCTGTCTTGCTAAGAGGTTTTTTATTGGTTACCTTCTCTCCTCTGACTCTCTAAACCTATCGGTGCTTCCTGGAATCAACTCTCAAATAAACCCGAACCCCAGTTCTTTTCCAAGCTTTTCTTCTAAACACCTCAAGCAAGCGGACACCAGAAGGAAGCTCTCACCCACAGCCATTGCATCATCCAGTCTCTCCCCACAGGCTTCCACTACTTCTGCCCATTCAGGAATCAACCGGACAAACACTGCCCACCAACCCATGGTCACTGCCCCAGGCATGAACACCCTGCACGGCCCATCACATGTTGAAAGGATGACTCCCTTGGCCAGATGACTTTGTAAACAGTGTTTTCTTTCCTCCACTTTCCAACCCACCAAATGTCTCATCTCAATCTCCAGAGAGTGGAGGTGGAGTGACTTAGAAGAGAGAAAGGGCTGGGGGTAGTGGTGGTGCATACCTTTAATCCCAATACTGCGGAGGCAGAGGCAGATAAATGAATATCTATGTTC
>JADRCH010000018.1:20660226-20705739 GCA_019843965.1 Rhynchomys soricoides | reverse complement strand
AAGAAGAAGAAGAAGAAGAAGAAGAAGAAGAAGAAGAAGAAGAAGAAGAAGAAGAAGAAGAAGAAGAAGAAGAAGAAGAAAGGAGAGGAGAGGAGAGGAGAGGAGAGGAGAGGAGAGGAGAGGAGAGGAGAGGAGAGGAGAGGAGAGGAGAGGAAGAATCAGGTTTGGGACAGAAAGGTGTGTAGCAAACTGAAGTGCACTCCTGTCCTTTTCATCCTGCTCACAAATTGCAAAATGTCCACCCTGAGCCCCCAGCAGGCTGAGCTACTCAGAGGCCTGGGTTCAGCAACTAAAGGCTTCTCTGGCCATTCAGAGTTATTTACTGAGTGCTTGTCACGGGTCAAGCTCTTCTTTGGGTCCCACTCTGCATTAGCAGAGATTAAATGGACCAGAACCTGGCTCTTGTGTGGCTTTTATTCCAGTGGAGACATAGAGCACACACATACAATGCACACATGTGTCTCACTAGGTCAGAGATGTCTACCTTAGAGCCTCCTGGCACAGAGGGTGCAACAATGAGCATGACTTTTGGAGTCTGGCCGGCTTTCATTCAAACCCTCTCTGGGTCCCTAAGTGGCTGTGTGATCTTGGGTATATTGGCTAACCTCTCTGTGTCTTTTTCCTCATCTGCTAGGCCGGGAATACTGTAAAGATTGAGTTACCTGTCGTGTTTTAGCCTTTAGTAAATCTCACTTATCAGGATCACGCCTAAGATGGTATTTCTCTGTTAAGAGCCAAGCATGTTACACACGAGAGAGACTGTACACTGCTAATCTCCTTCAATGGCCCACCTATGGCAAATGCATGCTGCAGTGGGCTTTTTCATATTGACTTTTTTGTCTGTCTTATTCTTATCTTTTTCTTTCTTTTTAATTAATTTATTTTATATGTACAGGTCTTTTTTCCACATGTATATCCGTGTACCACATGCATTTCTGGTGCCCACAGAGGCCAGAAGACACTTCTGGATACCCTGGGAGTAGAGTTATAGATAGTTGTGAACCAACCACCATGTTGGTACTGGGAATTGAACTCTGGTCCTCTGGAAAAGAAGCCAATGCTCTTAACCACTGAGCCATTTCTCCAGCCCTCTCTTTTTTATTTATTTATTTTTAAATTTGCTGCTTATTGGTTGGTTGGTTGAAGTTTTCTGAGACCAGATTCTCATGTGACCTGGGCTGGCCTTAAACTTCCAATGTGGCTGAAAATAACCTTAGTCTCCTGTCCTTCTCCTCCCTCCTCCCGGACTCTGGTGTCAGAGGCACGTACTACCACACCCAGCTCTACTGCCTCTTTCAAAAAACACACAGCTCTCTTAGGTACTTATTTTTACTTTGCTAAAGATAAGAGTCCAGAAATAGTACATTTCTTTATCATTTTAGGAAAAAGGTTAAGGAGTTTTGGGGATCCCGGTGAGTAGTGGGGACTAGGGTGCCCAGGAAAGAGCAAGCCTTGTCTTAAAAGAAACAGAGATGTCGTGGGTTCACATGGATGATTCCAAAGAGTGAGCCTTTTATGACTAGATACCTGATCCCCCCCCCCCCAAGAGACACCAGAAAATACAAGCCTTGGAGAAGTGCAAAGAATCAAAGGCAGAGCCTTGTTTACCCCAGGCAAGACCTCCCCCATAGAGCTACAGCCCTAGCCCTTGAGTTATTATAAGGGAAAACAAATATTTATTTATAAAAGTTGGAGCCAAATTTTAGAACTGTTATGTACAAAGTACTACATTGTAAGGTCCTGTGGACTGGCTCGATCCCATAGGCGGTGACCTTGCAACCACTCTGTCCCTAATCTTCTCTCTTGATACCATCTGTCTTGATTGCTACATGATGTACACCTATAGAGATAGACAGGAAGCTGGTAGTAGGGGGTATGGGGATCACTCACTTTTAGTTTTTGAGTCTAGGGCTCAGAGCAATAAGAGCCAGGCTGATGCCTACTTAGGTTCTTTGGCACTGATGATGCCAACCAGTTAACAGGGTATCACAAGCTGAACTATCTTTGTTACTGTCCCAAGTCCATATTCGTTGAATCATTTTATATATTGTTATTTAAGGGACACAGTATAGCTTGTATAAGTCATGGTTTCTTTGGCGAGCAAGTATAACCCACCACGTCAAGGACACCAATGTCTCAGATCCATGAGAATGGGAACCCCCCCTACCACCCCCCCAGGCTCTGTTCAGAGTAGGGATATTAACTGTGTACAGAAGTATCAACCATGGCTTTCTCCTCCAAGATGACTGCAGCCCGAGACTGCTCCCCTAGAGAGCCCCTACCAAGAGTAGCTAACCCACCTCCTCTTTCAGCTGTGAATTTTTAAAAAAAAGCACTGAGTTTCCAGGCTGCTAGGGCATCCCCATCGGATAGCCCAAGGCCCACCTGATCCAAGCCCTACTGCCTGTGCGTCTGTCTGTCTGTGGTTTCTTCCTCCCCATCACTCCAGTGACATCGATCCCTAACCCGTATTCTGTGTCTTACCTTCCTAACTAAAATGTAAACTTGTTCAGAGTGAGGATCACATTCCATGCCTTTTAAAAGTAATTATTTTTCCATCACTGTGACAAAATACTTGGCAAAAACAACTTAAAGAAGGAGGTTCTTACTTTACCTTACGGTTTGGGGGTACAGGATCTCATGGGAGGGGAAGGTATTCATGGACACAACAGCTTTGTAACTGTGGGGCAGGAGTGTGAGACAGTTGGTCGTGTTACATCCTTGGCCGGGAAGCAGGGAGGGATGTGTCTGGGTGCTCAGCCCATTTTCTCCTTTTCACTCAGTCCAGAACCTCAGCCACAGGAATGGTGCAGCCTACATTCAGGATGGGTTTCCTCCTCGCTTAAAAGCCTCTCTGGAAGCACCCTTATAAACACACCCTGTCCAGTTGACAAAGATTTGCCACCACACTCTGTTTTGTCTTTTTTTTTTAGACAGAGTCTTATTCTGTAACCCTGTCTGGCATAGTACTTATGATGTAGTCCAGGTTGGCCTCAAACTCACATCAATCCTCCTGCCTCAGATTCCCAAATGTTAGGATTACAGACATCCACCACCACACCCAGCTTCGGATGCCTTTTCAAACCACACGCCTGCTTCATTAAATTGAACCCAACGGCAATACCTGTTTATATGCTGGTCAATTCATCACAGAAGTGATTCGGCCTTCTTTGTTATTGAAAGTGGCAGTAAAGTGACTTTAGGACACAGAGAAGGAGACCTCATCCAGGAGTATTCAGAAAGGGGAAGAACATGTACTTAAGAACAAGAGTTATTTGAAAATAAAAAAGAGCCCTCTTGGCATATTGGAATCAGCATGTGCCGACTGCAGGGTAACCCTGCAAAGAAAGTGGTCAGAATATTGTCACTACCTGAAGTTTCTCATAGAAAATAAAATTAATTCATTCAGGTTCACATCTCCTAGAGCACCCAGAAAGAAGAAAGAGCGAAGAGACTCCATTTATATAAAGTATTTTTCAAATAAAAAAATTATATTTATAGTAAGCTATCCATATTCTTGAGTTCTGAATCCTTAGGTTCAACCAATCATATATATAAAGTATTTTTAATTTTACATTTTACATTTTAATTGCCTCTGAACTGAACATGAACAGACTCTTTTTGTCATGACTCCCAAAACAACAGAGTGTAAGAACTATTTACTTAGCATGTGTGCTGTACTTGGAATTATAAGTCATCCAGAGACGATTTAAAGTATAGAAGAGAAGACAGGAAATAGAGGTCAGCCAGTGGCCAAATGCTTGCCTAGCACACACAGGCAAGTATTTCCAAGTTCAATTCCCTGTACCACAGAAAGAAAGAAAGAAAGAAAGAAAGAAAGAAAGAAAGAAAGAAAGAAAGGGAGTCAATAAAAGTCTGTAAGAGGATGCTGTAGGCTATGTGCACCAGCTAGTTCATGTATATGACTTGAGCATCTTCAGATTTTGGTACCCACACACAGGTCCTAGAAGCAAACTCTAAGAGTTATGAGGGAATATATTACCTTTGTTGCAACTCAGTGTTCTGCTAGGTGACTATTATATATCAATTTCAACAATTTGTTGGGCTGGAGATGCAAGCTCACGTAGAATGCTTGCCTAATATTCACCAAGCCCTGGTTCACTCCCTCAGCGTGGCATAAACCGGATGTGTTGGTGCACACCATAATCCCAGCACTCAGGAGATGGAGGCCTTGGTTACATAGCAAATTCAAGGCTACTCTGGGCTACATAAGAACTTGTCTCAGAGGAAAAAAATCCTTAACTGTTCATTTATACCTGTGTACGTGTGTGTGTGTGTGTGTGTGTGTGTGTGTGTGTGTTGCTATTTTTTTTAGTCAGTTTTTCACCAGGCCTGGAGGTGCATGCATTCAACCAAAGCATTCAGGATTTCAGGAGGCAGAGAAACAGGTAGATCTCTGTGAGTTTGAAGCTAGCCTGGACTGCCAGGGCTCTGTAAAGAGACTCTGTCTAAAAACAAACAAACAAACAAACAAAAATAGTCAATTTCCTTAAGTCTAGTTATCATCCTTACATTTTGTTATGAAGAATACAGTAATATGTTTCCACTTGTTTTTACTGTTTGCTTCCCAAGGCTACTTGGTTTTTTGTGTTGTGTTGTGTTGTTTTAATAGGCCTAGAACCCCTAATAAAACAGAGTTGAACAAACAGCTTGAGAAGAGGAGAATGAGCCCAGACACAGAGTGCTTGAGTCATAAAGCAGTCCAACTGGAAAGGGCAGGAAGAAAATCCACAACTCCTCACCAATGGAGCAACTGAGATTCAAAGAACTCGAGTGACTCACTCAAGGACACAGAGCCAGTCATAGGCCTCATGCTTCATTCCTTGTGCATGCTCTACAACTCAGAAACTTCTGAACACTGCAGCGCCCTGAAACATCCATGACAGTGGAAGGGTCAAATCCCTGCAAAGAATGGGTTTCTAGAGAAGCCTCCAGCTAACGGCAAAATGCCATTCACCCGGTGTGTGTGGAGGATCTGCACTGGAGGCAGAGCTATAAGGGATCCCAGACACCTGCCTCCTTCAAAGATTCTGCACATTCATACAGTTATATTAAAATAACAAGTCCATGTGGCGGCAAAGAGGGGAGGTTGCTTTGGGTATACATTGTCATTCTGCAGAGCCTCTGCCTGGACTGGCATGCCACATACCACCTAGCTTTTGTCTGACCATCACCACCAAGAGGAAACTCACTGCCTCTGATGGCCAGCTCGTTAAAAAGATCCATGGACTGAAGTGAAACCCACCTCCCTGAGACTTTAGCCTTCAGTAACTTATTCTTCAAATGTCAGAGAAACCAATCTGCTCCTAGACGGGACTGCACATTCCAGACAGGATGTGCAAATGCACCTAAAATAAGGCCCTGCGTGTCAGTGTTTTAGTTTGAAATGGCATGTCTGGGAAAATACAACATGCCAAAGGGATGACTTACATGTTCTCTGTCAACATACAGTTCATAAAAGTGGTTCAAACCACCACTTCAAAGGATATGCACACAGCCAACCTCTAGAATCCCTGACTGTGTGAGTCAGCTATGTCAGCAGGTCCCACCAGCTCCCCTCTGTCTATAACTTGAGCCAGGGTTTTATAGCTCCCACCCAGCTGGCTTCCCACCCCTCAGCACGGACGAAGGAAATTTAGCTTTTCCAAAAAGGAAAATCTGTGTATTTTGCTTTCTAAGATATTCATGGAATCATTAAAAGGCCTGTCTTGGTTCAACTCCAGTATTTCATAGACAAAGAGATCTAGAAATAGAAAGTGATCCCCCAGGATCCAACCAGTGATGGCTGGGTCAGGTCTGGCTCCCTCCGTGTCCCAAACCAGGGTGTGAACAGTTCAGTAGGTACACCACTGTAACCCCCATATTTGCCTCTATCCAGGGTGGGTCTCCAACTCTCCAGGGGTATTTAATGCATGCATATTAAGAGAAAGCCTAGTTCCCCGACTGCTTCTCCTGGACACCAAACCAGTATAAAACTTCCTAGAACATGTACCGCTTCCCCCAAGGAATCCCTGTGTGCATTTGATATGCATTATTTCTATCCTGGGTGTAATCTGCAGAGAGACGAGAAGCAGTTTCTGCTCCCAACCCCACTAGAAGATACTGTAGAATGAGAGAGAGAAGCAGGAGCCAAAGGTCATCCAGATAACAAAATATTTCAACATTTACCTGAGTCTGTAAGCCTGACTGACTAACTGCTCTGCAATCACAACTCATTTGGATAGAAGGAAGTCAAGAAAAAAAGGAAGAAAGTGGATTGTGGAAGCAGGTCTTCTTTTATCAATTACCAAGTCAGAGAGTCCCATCATCTCCATCCCAGCTAGCAGCCATAGGGGTGGGGTATGAGGAAGCCCTGAGCCATGGCTGTAGTGGTTATGCTGAATCCGTAGGTCCTCCTTCATCTTCTCCCCCTGAGAGCTGCTGTTGGAAGGAGCCCTAAGAACTGGACCTTTCTCCCCCTTTCACCCCTACTCTAGCAAGAACAACTTTTGGTGGAAGAGGACTATGGGAATACAACTTGACAATTATGAACCATAGGGGTTGGAGAGACGGCTTGGTGGTTAAGAGTACTGGCTGCTTTTCCAGAGGATCCAGGTTCAATTCTAGCACCCAAATGGCAGCTCACAACTCTCTGTAACTCCAGCTCCAGGGGATCTACACCATCACCCAGACATGCATGCAGCAAAACACCAATGCACATAAGGTAAAAAACAAATAATTTTTAAAATTAGTTATGTATCATATCTTTCAGAAGGGCACCAGCGAAGAAGACATTAGCTCCATCAGGGGAGGCCTTGAGTTTCAGAGAGCCCACAGCACTGGTGGCTGATGAGAAGAATCTGATGAGTCCTGCTCTGCCTCATGAGCCAATATCCCACTGAGAAAGAAAATATGACACACACCCTGAGCAGCCACAGCTCATCTGAGACATGGGCTTAGCTTTCCGTGGACCACTGCATCTGAGACTGAGCCTAACACAGCAGCCATCACCTTGTCACGCCTCGGTTTCCTCATTTGCCAAAGAAGCTGAAATCAAGGCCAACTTTTCACTGCACAGCCTCCTGGGCTGGAGAGAGTAATCAGATGGGATGGGGAGATCAGGAATGAATGAGTTGAGAGAAAGAGACTCCATGACCATGGGTCTGTCCCTAGGGAAGATTGCTGCCATTTGACATCTGTCTCCTCACCATGTGGGGACTGAGAGCTGGGGTGTTGACAGACTGGTGGCATATACGTTTGTGACTGGGAATAGTGATCTCCCTGAGCCTGACTTTCCCCGTCTGTAAATGGGACAAATGATAATACTGTCACATATAATCACATATGGCTCAGAAAGGCTGAGCCAGTGCTGGGCCTGCATAGTAAGTCTCCACAGTGCTGGCTCCTGTTGCTTTAAGTATGTGAATCTTAAAAAATCTCCTACAGTATACATACCACCTATGAGCCTGGTGCAGGGAGTCTAGTAGGTGAGCCAGGTTCTAACTCTCAGGCATCCCTAATAGAGGCACTGTTCTACGGGCTACAAGTCCTTATGCCATGTTCACCTCTGTATAGGACCCTTTCCAGAGTGCTTTCCTCCCTCCTATCTGGCCACATTACCATCCTGTCATGTGGCCAAGGTGAATATGCTTCCTATCTCAGAGAGATTAAGCCATCGGCAAGGTCACAAATTCAGAACTGCTTGGCAGTATGGAATGAGAGAAAAACAAGTTAGATGCCCAAGGTAGAAGACTTAAAGAGCCACTATCCAGCAAAACCCCAAATGGGGATGCCTTATGTTCTTCTCTGCTGTCTGTCCCCAGGTCTTACACCCTTCCCCAAGCACTAAGGTTGATTTCTGTGACTCACTCCACAGGAGTTAGCCCTGTAATGGCCATTCCTGCTCCCTGCAGTGGCTAGGTAGACATCTGTCTCAGGTTCTAGCTGCAAAGGGTGGAAATAGTTATTTAATAATTTCAGAAAGAGATCCAATGGGATGAAGAGGTTTCCATGCACCTTTAAGCCTGCAGGCCAGGGAAGACAAATCCAAGTCCCACCTCAGCCAGGTAGACTCCTAAGGCCCCACAGCCTCTTCAATCCTAAGAAAGGACTGGGCAAGTCCTGCAGGTGAGCAGCCTACATGGATGACCTCTAGGACAGTGGCTCCTCAATGCTGGCTCACCCAAGAACCAAAGCCCTCCTCTTTTCACCCCTAGCTTGGTCTTCTTTTGCCCCTCCTATGAATCATGAGAGGTACCAAGTAGCTACAGGAGATTTACTTTGAATCTGCCAAGAGGAAACTTAATTTCTGCTATGGATGATTGCATTTACTAATTATTCTGTTCCCTTGCTCCCATATTGCTGTCAATGTTCCTATAGAAGTAAAACATGATGGGCAGGAGGATTTCAAATCCCCCTCCCCAGCCAGGTCATTCGCCTACTCTGAGCCCATTTCTTCCTCCTATAAAAGGGGGACCACAGAGCTACCAACATCTTGTAGCCGTTGCTGTTACAAAAATAGTCCCAATTTATTAGTTTCCTATAGTCTGATACTGAATTCATTCATTCATTCATTCACTTATGCATACTATTTAACACTCAAATCAAACTTACAGGATTTTTGTTTTGAATTATAACTTTTTTTTAGATTTATTTTACTTCACATGCATGAAGGTTTTGCCTACATGCATGTATGTATACCATGTGTATATCTGTTGGATCCCCCAGAACTGGGGTTACAGATGGTTATGAGCCACCACGATGGTGCTGGGAATCCAGGTCCTCTGCAAGAGCAGCCAGTGCTCTTAACTCAGAGATGTCACTCCAACCCCTTTTTTGTTTTGAAGTATAATTTAAATACAAAAAAGTACTCATGTCTTCAGGCCACAGTTCAATGAGTTTTACTGTCTCATCATAGACCAGTTTTGCCTAGTTTCCAACTCCTTGCAAATGAGCTCATACTGTATGCACTTTTTCTTTCTTTTTTAACTTGGGATCTCTCACAGCCCATACTGACCTCAAACTTGTTATGTAGCCAAAGATGGGATTGCAGGTGTGCCCCATCATGCCTGGTTATACAATGCCTGGGGATCAAACCCAGGGCTTCATGTATTCTAGGCAAGCACTGTCCCAACTGAGCTCTATCCTCAGCCCCTACACTCGCTCCCTTGCATCTGATTTCCTCCCTTGATTTTGTGCAATTCATCCGTGCTATGGATTATCATTTGCTCTTTTATACATCTCCCTGTGTATATCTGCTATTTGATTGATAGTGGTCCATTGAAGCAGGTGTTAGATTAATAACATCATCATCACTGGGATCATCTTATTTTGCAGATGCAGCAAACTGGGCCCTAAATCGCTTTCTAACCTTGTAACTTAAGGTCACAGACTGACCCTGAGGCTGGAGAGTAACTTGAACTCAAGTTACTTTGACTCCAGAAGCAGCTCCTTCCCTGCTTGCAGTTCTGGGGATAGGAGAAATTAAATCTGTCCCCAGTGATTATGCTCATGCTCCCTTAAGTATATCTGGAAGGAAAAGATAGATCTAGGGGCAGTGGTGTCTCACATCTTTAATCTCAGCACTTGGGAGGCAGAGACAGGCAGCTCTTGGAGTTCAAAGTCAGTCTGGTCTATAGAGAAAGTTCCAAGACAGCCAGAGTTACACAGAGAAACTCTGGCTAAAAAAAAAAAAAAAAAAAAACAACAGAGGAGAGATATCCATGTCCAGGTAGAGAGAAAATGGTACTAGGTTTGACAATTGCCAATATTTATTTTTGTTGCACGACAAGCTGATAGCACAGGTATGGCCGTCACTCATAGCCCTGTACCTTGAGACCAACGCTTTGCCAATATTTCACAACAAGTACAAACAGGCTACACAAGGAAGAGATACCCTGGTCCCCTGATCAGCAGCAACTCCCAAGCAGCCCCTTGTCCAGAGACTAGTTTCTCAAATGGGAGCTCATTGGGACTCCTCCAAAAATCAATGCAGACCTTCAGTCAAGGTGTCTCTTACTCAAGCATTACCCATCAAAGAGAGGAGTCCCCAGAGCTGAACTGACCTCAAGAACAGGCCAAGGTGTTTGCCCTGTTCCCAGCTCTCTGTACCTGCAGGCCTCGGCCTGGGACCATCTGCAAGGCAGCCAGCAGGCAACAGGAGCCTTGCTGACCTCCCTGCCACCTCACCCCCTGAACTCAGGTAGCATTCCAGTCAGGCCAGCCAGACATGATTAAATGCTTGGCTACGTGCAGGGGTGGGAGACCCGGGGGGAAGAAGGGCTCAGAGCCAACTCCCTGAGGCAACCAGGGCACCCTTTGGTCTGTTGATCATTAACAGAAGCCACCTCACAGCAGGCAGAAAGAGGAAAGTCCAAGGGGATGGCCTGCTACCTCCTCCCAGCACTCTCCTCCAAACATGCCAATCCAGAGCTTCATGGGCCATGAGCTCATGACCCTGGGGGAAGGTGTGTGCATAGCCATCCAATCCAGCCAGTGCCTCTCAGCTTCTGCAGCTCACCACCGAGGGAGACAGGAACTGACCCTGGTAATCTGTTATTACTGCATGCCAGGGACTGTGCCCAGTGACTTCAGTGCACCAGCCTATGATCCTCCATAGGACAGCTATAAAATGCCATGGTATTGCTAATGAGCCTAAGTTCAGGTCCTGAGACTTTCATACTTCTCCTATGCAAAGTGCTATATGTGATGGTCAGTTTAATTGTCAACTTGATACAACCTAGAACCCCAGGGGAGAAGAGTCTGGAAGAGGGACTGTCTAGATGGTTTGACCTTCAGGCATGTCTGTGAGGGATTATCTAGATGGCCTTAGCTGATACCAGAAGACCCAGGCTGAAAGTGAGAGGCACCGACCATCCCTAGTTGGGAATCCTGGACAGTGTAACAGTAGAGAAAGCTAGCTGAACACTAAGCATTTATGCATTCCTTTCTCTCTGCTCTGTGGCTGTGCTGTGACTATTTAAGTTCCTGCTGTCTTGGTTTCCCTGCTGTAATGGATTATAACCTGGAACTGTGAGTTAAGACAAACCCTTCCTCCCTAAATTGCCTTTCTGTCAGAGAATTTTATCACAGCAACAAGATGTAACTGGGACTCTATGGAACTTCCTCCGTGCTGTCGGTATGAGCATCTGAGTTAATACACTAAAGTCTTAAAATACTGCCTGGCATCCATGAAAGCTGCTGCTACTGCATGTTCCCTTAATCGTCACAATAACCCTTGAGACCAGTGGTTCGGCTTGCTGAGATGGCTCAGTGGGCAAAGGGGCTTGCTGTCAAACCTGATGAACTGAAGGACCCACATGGTGGAAGGAAAGAACCAGCTCCCACAAGCTGTCCTCTGACGTCCACATGCACACCAGGACACTCATGCACACATACACCTTTTTTAAAAAAAGAAACAAAGACAGCTCCTTTCCTTCTGGGTGCCCTGGCTCATTCTTCTGCCATCACACATACACACACACACACACACACACACACACACAAAGCTATCTACTAAAGGGCCAGGGACTTGTGATCCAATTACATTCCTGAAGCCCAGCAGGCCCCTACTTCCTCATGATGATGAGGCATTAAGACCAGGAAAGGCCAACCTGATCTACATAGTGAGTTACAGGTTAGCTAAAGCAACCTAGTGAGACCCTGTAGAAGAAGGGGGGAGGGGGAGGAAGAGGAGAAGAGAGGAGGAAGAAGGAGAGGAGGAAGAGGAGGAGGAGGAGAGGTCAGTGGCCCAAAGAGCTCATTGCTTTGAGCTGTTCCAAAGGAAGGCCAGCAGAGCCAGCACCTCTGAGGCCTTGCCCACACAAAGATCTTGTATAAGCTGGAGATAACCCAGGTTCTGGGCAGGGGTAGGAAAGGAGACCCTGTTCCCAGGCTGGTAGAGCAGGAGCTAGTCTTTAGGATCACAAATACCCTTGTGAGAGTCTTCCCTTCTTCAGCTCCCACTGCAGCTCTTTCCCCTGCCAGCTGTGAAACCACATTTCCTGGATGTCCTGGTAGCCTAGTGCTGAGGGCCACTGCCAAAGCCCTTTCTAATATACCGGGGAAACAATGGGGCTGAAAGACTATTGCTTCCTTTCCGAGTTTGGGGCTCATCTCCTCCAGTTCAGTTCTAGATGGTAGGAAACCAATCTACCGATCTAGACGGACTAAAGCCTTGAGTTCCTCGTGGAAACAGATGGGATTTAACATGGAGCCTCCCTTTGCCTTTCCACCCTTCCAGGGCCTTCTGGACTCAGTGCATTCCCTTGTTACCTAACTCCAGAGACTGGACTTCAAAGGAGGACATTCAGTGGTTGCAAGACCCCGCTGAACCCTACTTATGATGTCATGAAAGGAGGAATTAGATGTCTACCAAGGCTCTCTGGCTACAGAGAATGAGTTCAAGGTGATAGACTAATTGTCTTTGCTTTTAATCAGAATGGAAGATCATCACCCGCCCAAACACATGCTTAAGCACACACACACATTCACACCACACACAATTTCCCATCTTAAGGAATAAAAAAGCCTGGGTTCATCTAGGTCTCAAGCTCGAGGGCTGCCTCTTTTCTTCCTGTATCAATCAGCCCCTGTCCTGGAAAAGAAAATAGTCCCCATACTTGTACCTCACACCGGACAAGCAGTAACTTGGTAACCTAGATAACTTCTGGACAGGTGAAGTGTCCAGAGAATACTGGTAATTCATTCAGTATTGCACAGTGTCTGCAGCAGATCTTCCTATGGAGGCCAGTGGCACGAAGGTGGAGTCTGCTCAACCCTCAAAACTTGCTAAATGTGAGAAGCCAGGGGCTCAAATATTATCTCTGCTTTCCCCAAGGCTCAATTCTCCCAGACCCCCCTTGCTCATAAGAACTCGGAAGGCAGAGGCAGGTAGATCTCTTATATTTGAGGCTAGCCTGGTCTACAGAAAAAGTTCCAGGACAGCCAGGGCTGCATAGAGAAACCCTGTCTCAAAAAACCAGAGGAGGGTGGGGGTGATTCACTTTCTAGTAGCTCCCTGATCCTGGCTGGATGTCACATGATCCTCCTGCCTCAGCCTCCTCCAGCAAATCTTGTCTGTGCCACAACTAGCCTGGCTAAATTTCTAACCAAGGAGACGCTACCACCTCCCTATTCTTCATGGCACCTGAGGTATTGCAACTACTGTGATGGGAACTATTGATTTCCTATTAGTCTATGTTAATTTCCATCTTCCCTTTGCAGTCCTGTAGTCAAATCTGGGTGTAGACTGCCCTATCCCATCCTGGTAGTTCCTCTCCAGGCATGCAGTGCTGCCTCATCCCCATTCAGGAGAGTACTGAGGCTAAGAACTTGACTTGGTTAATGCCTGAGATCAATACCTATGCGAGCTTGAAGCCAATCCAGGCCAGCCAGTGCAGCATGGGCTATATATACCTATCAGTCGCACCCTGACCATCCCCCAAAGGAAGTCCACACTGGGAAGACTGGATGTACCTGTTACAGCTCCCTACAGTTAGCCAAGGTTACGCAGGTCAGCAAGGTCACCCTGGACCTGATCTCTGCAAGCTCCTTTGCTAAAAAAAAAAACCTCCACCCCACCCCTGCTGAGTGAACATAAAGCATCAACATCCAGAGTTACCGCTTTAGCTTTAAGGATGAAAGAACCAGCCACCTCACTGCCCCAAGGATCGTCAGACGCACAAGGAAAACCCTGTAGACAAATCATTTCTTGAAAAACGGGGTTTATTGATTTTTAAACTGCAAATAGTCGTTACAAAAAGTTTTTTTCTTTTAAATAAATTCACACAAAGAAAGAGAAATAGAAAGCGACGGTAGTGACCAGCAAGAGGAATAATAATTACATTCATCTTTATGTGTGTGCGCCAGTTGTTTAACATCGGAAAACTCCAACCTGGAATCCAGAACCTCAAATCTGCGAGCGGAATGTCTTGAGATGGGCACATGGAATTCAAAGGGTTTTTCTCTTTTTTGTTTTCCCTTTTAGAAGCTATACATAAATGGTGGTTTTCCTTCTGTACTGTCACAGAACTTATACATACATTCTCAGTCCTACCTGTGAAAGGCCTAAGGAGAAAGAAACTCAATTTGCAGTCCAACACAAAGGGGAGAATTTCTAAAATAAATAATCCAACAGTTTTTTGCATTTTTTTAAATTAATTTTTCATTTTTTTAAAATAAAATAACCAAAAAAAAAGTGTAAAGTTACAAAAATGTTGTTGAAGAATAATATATTAAAACTGTGGAAAAAAGGAAAAGACACGTCACAAAATTTTAAGATTAATATGAAGATCATAATTTAACATAAAAGAATATATTCTATGGATTTGTCATCCCGATAAATATGAACAAAATTAACAAAAAAAAAAGCATAGTTTGGCAATAAATACGTTTTGATAAGTTAAATAAGCTTTTTTATATTGGTGTGCAGTGATAAGCAACATTTTTGCTCTCCAATTTCCGAAAGTTAGATGAAGTTTAAACCCAGGGAAAAAGCGCGGTGAGGGCTCTAAGGCAGACCTAAGGCATTCTAGAGCAAAATCCATTAAAGCTACCTCTGCAGGCGATCGTTTTACAGATACTGCATGTGGAATGAATACCATTAACTGCTCACCCCTTACATGGTTTTTTTTTTTTTTTTTTTTTTTAAGCTTTTCTCTCATTTGTTGTCATTTTTTAAGATGTCACATATGAACTGGGGAACTTTAGCACCAAAATCAAGTCTCTCATAGTCCATCTAGTTTCCCCTTCCTCCCCACTTAAAAGAAAGAAAAAAAAAATTAAATCACAAAGTCCCACTCCTGTCAAAACCTTCATCCAACTTGTTCAACCTTTGTCCCTGGAGACCTACACAAACCCAGGCAAGATTAGTCAACAGGGGTTCCAGCTGGGAAGAAAAAGGTTTTGAATGTCAAAATAGGCCCCCCCTCCCAAAAACAACAACAACAAAAAAAAACCCCAAAAACCCAAGTCCAGCAACAATTCTGAGGGAGGTGAGTTACTCTAAGAGTGTGCAGGAGACTGAAAGGAAGGTGCACTTGTGTGGCCAGCTGGGGGAGCTGCTGGTTGCGGGTCACCCCCCTCCCAACCCCACGGGCAGAGGCTCTGGGAGGCCCAAAGGTGCCCCCTGGCGTTGAAGAGGTAATGTAGTCACAGTGACAAAGTTAGATTACAAGGCACTAAGTTGCTTCTGTAAACGGTTACTGCTTTTTTTCTTTTGTGATTTGGCACTTAAGGCTTAAGCCGGAAAAAAAGGCATCTACTGACAAAGATGGGACTCTGTTATGCGTGGTTAAGTGGGCCATGAAATGGAGGGAGGGGGTTTCAAGCCAGAAGCTACCAACAAATTGACTTGTCCTTATGTTGGGGGAGGGGTAACATACCAAGGTTCTGGGAAAGGGGTTGAGCTTAAATGTATCAATGTAGGGTTTGGGGGAAAGTTAGGAGGTGGGGGGGTGAAGGTATGAGAAGGGGTGCAGGGTAGAGAGGTGAAGGAGGCAGGGGGGTCCCTCCCTACCCTGGCTTAGTCATCTGAGATGGAGAGTCTGCTGAAAATGGGCAGGCGTCTTGAGTTGTCCAAGGTAGGGGAGTCTGAGCCACTGTGGCTGCTGCTGGAGCTGCTCAGGTAGCCCTCCTGGTCCGAGAGAGAATCCTGAGGGCTGGGGGGAGAGTCAAGCATGTGAGGGGACTCGGACATGGGCCTGAAGAGGAAGGTGGTGGGGGAGCCTCCCCCTGGCAGCCCCATGCTAGGAGCAAAGAGGCTCGCCAGCTCCTGGCTGGAAAAGGCGAAGGGGTTATTGGTGCCATCGGGCAGGGTAGGTGAGCCCAAGAGGTCATCGGCGCTCAGGATGGGGGGTGGGGTGATGGACGTGGGGCTGTCCAGCAGCCCCGTGGCAGCGGCGGTGGCAGCGGCACTGGGAAACCCAGCAAAGCTAAAGCTATGCTGGAGGCGGGGACGGTCAGCGGAGAGGTCCCGGCCCCCCGCCAGGGCGCGTCGCTCCTCGGCGTTGTGAATGAAGTGACAGCGGGGCCCATATGGGCAAAAGCCGATGGTGTGGAAGGTGCGGCACAGCTCCGTCTTGTACTTGGGGTGGCGGGTCAGGCTGCGGAGCTCGTGGATGCCGTGCGCGAACTGGCACTTGTCCCCGTACTTACAGGCACCGTTTTCTTCGAAGGGGCGGCACAGCTCCGTTTTGTAGCGGCTGGAGTTGACCTGGCCGCTCCCAGGCTGCTTCTGGGTGGGCAGCAGCCGCTCGCCTCCTTCAGAGAAAGAGCGGTCTCGAAAGCGGCTGTCGCGTGAGCTCAGGGACGGGGCCGGCTCACCCTTAAGGCTGCTGAGAAGCTGGTTCTGATGGAACTTGGAGCTGGGCAGAGTGACCGAGTGCCTCCGAGGGAAGCCCCCGCCAGCAGGGGTGCCCACTGCCTTCCTGTCCAGCAGGCAGCCCCCAGCACTGGGAGTGCTGTAGTTGAGCATCTTGTTACCCTGGGGGGAAGGGAAAGAAAAGGACCTGTGAGTGACTGAGGACATCCACGAGGCCAGGGCATGGTGTCCACAAAGGACAGCACCTCTCCATCTGATAGGCCTGTCTCTCTAAAAGGAGCCACCTGGGTTTGTTTTGGCACTACTCATAAGAAACCACAAAATCCTGCCCTGTGTGAAAGAAAAAAAGTGATCTATTCATCCTGCTCCATGCTGACCCGATAGGTAGTTTCTGAACCTCTTGTCCCCAAAGCCAATTCTTCCCTCTAAAATCCAGGCTCTGTTTATACATTCTTCAACTCAGAATATTTCACACAGACTCTAATTTCCCTCCCCCTAACAGAATCAGGTAAACCTGGTTTAGAAGTTTAGAAGACTAAGCTCGAGCCAAATCCTCTCAATCAGTCCTTGCTTACCCGCCCCCCACACTCCCCCCACACACAAAATCTGGACCCACACTCTCCATTTCCTCTTCCACAAGTGTACTCTTCCTTTGGCAACAAGTTTTCAAACTGCACTTTTTCCTTGCTTGCGGAAGGGCCTAGTCTGGGATATGGTGTCTGAAAACACAAATGCATGGCCCCCGAGCTTCAGGAAGGATACCCCACACCCTGGGAGGGATATCTCCTAGCATACCCCACCCACTTCACTAGGAAGATGCCTTTGCACTTGGTCTCCTGACTGCGAGAAGTCTGGATAAGAGCACCAGTGTTTAATCTTGAACCAAAGCTGCATATGAGAAAGAAAAGTACCAACACACACACACACACACACACACACACACACACACACACACACACTCTCCGCGCCTCAGTCAATTGGGGGTTGGGGGGTGTGAGCAGGGACAGAGCTGCCACAAGCCCTAGTCACCTGCTCAAACTACCTAAGATTTAGAAAGAGTGGGAGACTTGAAAGTTATCTCCAGGCCCCTGACACATGTGGGTGGGTGTCATTGTGCAAATTCTAAAGTTAGTCCCTTAGGATCAGCAGCAGGGGATCGGGAATCGGTAACCCTGTAACCGCAACCACCCCACCGAGCGGATTACAGGAACCCAGAAGAGAGACGGTTCCCAACAATGAGGTTCATTTAAAAAAAGTCCTGTGGGGGGAGGGGGTAAAAGAAAGAGAAATAGATCAAAGAGCGGGCAGCAGGGACGAAAAGGATGGAGTTGCCCAGATCAGGCAGCAGCCAGGGCAAACATACGTGGAGGGAAAGAAGCCGAAAATGCAAAGTTTTTGATGTTGCCCTTCAGTTCCAGTACTGCCCTGCACCCCAACCCTGCAGCCCCGGGGCTTTGGCAGCTGCACCGACAGGAGCAGCAAGCTAGGAAGAGAGCAACATGACCCGACGTGTTTAAGGGAAGGCAAAAACAGTTCAGCAATTAAAAGTAGCCTAGCAGCTTCATCCTTTCAAATTGGGGGGTGGGGGGTGGTTGGGGGAAGTAGAGTGGGCAAAGAATTAACAACATCCACAGAGTTGAACATTTCAACCGTACTCCTGGAACATTACGGTTTGAAAAGTTTTTGTTTTGTTTTCCGAGAACCTGACTGGCAAACTATCCCATTTTGGCCCTCTTAAATCCTAACTGGCGGGAACTTGAGGTCTGGCAGCATTTTGTCCCCCTATTCCTTAGTCAACGAACCGTAGTGCCTCACAGCACAGGTAAGCAAACACTTTCAGCCTAAAGTTTGCAGCACGACCGACCAGCTCTCGCGGAGGAAGCCTAGCCCAGCTGGGGTAGACAAACTCCACTACAAAGTCGCTTTGCCTACATCATTTTGAACCTCAAGTCGGCCTTTTTCTTCGCCGCAATCTCTTTTAGTTCCCGAAGGCAGGAAAATTCTCCCAGTCAGATACCGTCCTGAGACTTCGCTTTCCCAAGAGACTCCCTAGCAAAGGTTTTGGGGTAACCTCGAACACCTCCAGCGGGCACGGAAAACCCAAAGCGCACACCGTGAAGCCGAGTCCACACGCTAACCCCGGCTCCGGTGATGCACCATGCAGGAAAGAATTCTTCAAAATGTGTCCCACTCCTAACCACTCTACCGCGCCTCGCAAAACTGGAGCAGTCGCCCAGAACTTTGCTCCCCAAATTCACATAGAAACCTCCCGGGGACCTAAAACGTGGAGTGAGGAGGACATGACCAAATTCCTTCACCACAGAGGGAAACGCAAGCAGTGCAAGTCCTTCACTCCCTCTACGCCGGCCCCGAGACCCAAACTTTTTAGAGTTTCTTTAAGCACAAGAGAAACTTTCAAAAAGCCAACGCTCCGCCCTACTTTACCTTGCATAAAACTTCGCTCAAGTCGAAAATGGTGGCGGACACGAGGGTGGTGGTCATCGTGGGCGTTCGCACGGGGCAAGGACTAGGATCTGGTGTGTCGTGAAGGTCCCGGTGCGGGGAAGGCGCAGCCTCCGGCTCTCCGGTCAGGAGTCCCACACGCCTGCTCCCGGCGCCCCTCGCCTTTCTGACTCTCCCCGGCTGCGGCGCGCAAAGCCCAATTTATAAGATTCGGTGGGTTGGGGGGGTGGAAGGAGGAGCTTTAAACTTATTTAAATGAAGAAGAGGAGGCGGAAAAAAAGTTGATTGACACTGAGGTTGAATCAGCCATGCGGTCAAGAGGGAGGGCGGGGGGTGGGGGGGAAGAAACTTTCAAAAGGAAGAAGGGGGAGGGAGACGAGGAAAAAGGCGGAAAAAAAAAAGCACTCGGAGCGGCGCAAAACTTTTTTTTCTTAAAGAGGAAAAGTTTCGAGTCTGCGGGCTCCGCTCCCGGGCTCTGGGGGCGCCCCTCCCCTGGGCCGAGCCGGGCAGAGGGGGAGGGGCGCCCACCCTTTGTCAGCCTCGCTGCTCCGCTCTGTGACATCACTCATTCCACCCCCTTCGGAGTTCTGGTAGTTGTGTTTGTTGGTTTTTTTTTTTTTAAGGGTTGGAAGGCGGGCTCTCCTCTTTTCTCTCTCTCCCTCTTTCTCCCTCTTTCTCTCTCTCTCCCTCTCTCCCTCCTCTCTCTCTCTCCCTCCCCCCTCCCCCGTCTCCCTTCTCTCTCCTCTCTCTCCTCCCTTCCTGCCTCCCTATCTCTTACTTTTTTTTTTTTTTTCTAGCAGAAGCTGAAGCTGGTCCTGAGCGGGCCAGGGCTGCGGTTTCCATCTTGAGCTGGTGTCCCTTGAAACTTCCCCTAGTGCCCGCACGACTTACCTTTCCCTGACTTCCCTGTCCACACCCGGCTGCCCGTCGCAAAACGAGCTGGGCGAGGAGTTTAGGAATGCGGAGCACCCCAAATGTTCAAGTCAAGAGTTTTATATTTGTTTTCCATCAGTGGACAAGAGGAGTTAGGGGCAACCAGAGAAACTTTTCCTCCGGGAGAGTCTAGCCTGGCGGGGGAGAGAGCAGCAAGATTTTGCGCGCAACGCGTGTGTACACGCGTGCAGGGCCGGCAGCCTGCGCTCTCCCGGTAGGGTAGGGGCACTGTGGAAAAGACCACTGCCTGGACATAACTCTTACACAGACCTAGATGGGGCGCTTCGTTCACACAACCGATCTTTAAACTTGCCACTACAGAAAAAACCAGACTTTCATGGGCGCCCCTTGAAAATAAAAGCAACAAGTCACTTTCCACGCACGCTTTGAATTCGGGCTACCTCCTCCACACATCCCAGAATGTTAAAAACAAGGGGAAAAAAGTTACTTTGGTAAGAAGAAAGGTAGCGGTGGGGGAGAGACACTTTTAACTTCTTGCTGCTCTCCCGCCCCCACGCGAACGGAACATATGGTTTGTCACTATATGCCCTGTTTGGGGGTGCCAAGCAATCAGACCCATGGAGCCCAATGGCCTTCAATGAATTATACCGCCCTTTAAAACCGCGAACTATGTGTTTATTTACTATTAGGTTTGGCTGCCTCCCACCCGCACCGGCTCGCGTGCTGCAGTGGAGACCCGGGCGGAAATCGCGGGCCGCGCCGCCCAGGACTCGCACGTTTCTTCCCAGCATTCGAGGCCGCCGGGTCTGTTATGAAACCCAGTGCGCCGAGTGGCTACGAGCGAGTTCCATTGCGATGTAATTAGGTCACCCCATTACGAGTACGTTTCTCTGGAAAGGACGGAGCGGGCGGAGCAGAGCGTTCGAGGCGCAGCACCCCATACACACACGCACACTTTAAAAGAAAAAGAAAAAAAACCTTTATCGCCAGCCTCTGGGCAAACCCAGGGAAACCTTCCAAATCACAACTGTTTAGAAACAACTGTTTTAGAAACAAGGTTGTGTTTTGTTTTGTTTTTTCAACTTGGCGAAACACGACTTTTGCTGCAGCCTACGATCCTAACGTTAATTCCCGCGGAGTCTCTCTAGTGAGTTGATGGTCCCCCGTTTTTAACACGGCTGCTGCCCCGGGTTTTGCTGCTGCTGTCCAGCCGCCGGTTGCTTCCCTCCCCCGCTCCCATTTTTCATCTTTTCTTGAAATCTGGCAAGCGCCAGGAAGGGAAATAACTTCCATCCACCTTAATTTAAATCATTCGTGTGTGTAGGTTTCTTTTTAAAGGGATGTTTGCTCGTTTCCCCTCCCCAGCTCCAAGGGGGTTAGTGTGTGTGCGCGGATTTCGTGCAGTTTCTCGGTGATGAGGTAATGAGTTCCAGATTTCGGGACAGAGCAGGGTGCCTTAAAACCACAAGGTTAGACTGAGTCCTGATGTGAAGTTATTTCGGCTTTTTAGTCCGCACCACCCGCCCGGCAGATCTAAACTCCCGCGTGTTTGCGAAGCTCAGCTGCAGGGGACCCTGGCCGGGGAGGGGCGACCTCGCTGAGTGGTGCTGTCCGAGGCGGCGGAGCGGGCTTGGACACCCGGAGCTGTCTACATAATTCTGTTTTTTCTCTCAAAGGAAAAAAAAAAAAAAAAAGGCGATTCCTCGAATTTCCTACGCCTTCCCAGCTCCCCTGGGCCTCCCCTCCCCCGCTCCCCCGGGCGCGGGCTCCGCGGGCGGCGCGCTCCCGGGTTGTTTACCCGTCCCGCCGACCGCCCGGGTTTGTTCCTGCTCCCAGAGCCCGGCTCTATAATTAAACTCTTTTTTTCTAATTGTCGGGTTGCAACGTCATTTAGGGGACTTTCCAGGGAGGTGGGGGCAGGGAGCGCTCCTTAACCCTTCGCTAACCCTGCGTCTGGGACACGCGGCCCGCGCGGAGGCCGAAGACCCGCAGGTGGGCGGCAGGTACCCGGCCAACCCCAGCCAAGCAGGGAGGCTCAAGGGACTCGAGCCGAGGCCTCCGCGCGCAGGGCCGCACAGGCCGCCGCCTCCACCTGCGCCGCCGCTTCCGCCCGGGGGGCGCCGCTCTACCGCCGACTTCCGGTTCGCGCGTCCCGGGCCGAGCAGGTATGGGATGGGGGCGGGGCCCCGAGGTTTTGAGACCCGGGAAAGTGAAAGTCTTCAGGAGTCCTGGGGACGCAGAGACTGTGTGCGTCCGCCAAACCCTAGCCCAACCAGTCGACCTTGCTGAGGGGGAGCTTGCGGCGCGGGGTCGCTCGCCCCCAGACGGCGGAACCGGTCAACCGCGCCAGGCGACGCCTCAGAGCGCCTAGAGGGGTTGCGTTTCCTCCTAGGTTCCTGGTCATTTGCGAAATCTCCCAAAGGCTTCGGATTGAAATCTGACCCTTCCCGGTCCTCTGCTACCTGAGCCCTGGGGGTGGCCTCGATTTCTCTGGGTTAAAGGTAAAGAGAACTGGGGCCAAGTGAAACCCTGAAGCTACCTGTGTTACCTGTCAGGATTGTGGACCCCAGGCTCAGTAATTCAGACCCTCTAAAGATGAACCCAAGGCACTGACGTTGAGCAGTTCAGGATTCAAGTGTTGGTTCTGTCTTCTAGCTGTGGTTTGTTTTTATTTATTATTGACACAAGGTCTTGCTAAGTTACCTAGGCTGGCCTCAAATTTGTGTATTCAAGTGAGCCTGGGAAAAGCAAGGTGGATTAGGATGTGGCACGGGAACCTGATGTGTAACTTTTCTGAATATTCTGATTATTGCCACGTGTTTCTGCAAACAGTAGGCACGGGGTCTTCGAATAGAGGTAGGAACCAGTCTCCCATGTGTCCAAGTCCTAAGCCCCTCAGTGCACTTAGTATCATTCAGCTGTCAGTGTCCCCCAGAACCAGGCAGTGCCTCCTAGGACGGGGCAGTCCAGATCATACTGTAAATGAAGCATTGCCTGGGGTCTGAGTCCTTAAGTGGTGAAGATACAAACAAGGCTATCTCCTAGACTACTGAGAGTCCAACCCTGGTTCTAGCAGAGAGAAAATATCTTGCTGGGACCTTAAGTGGGGTATTTAAACCTCCATTCTTAGGTTAATTGTTTCAGATCCCTGAAGAGAAGTTGGAAACTCTTCCCAAGGCTGTAGTGACTTGCCTGGTCCAGAGGAGAACAAACCCCTCCTCTGCTTAATCCACAACCTTTGACTTTCACTATTATTTCCACACCCCCAGGGCATTCTTCTGTGCTCTTATTTAAAGGAAATTAAGTCATTTTCCTCCCACCCCTGGGCCTTTGCACATGCAAATCCTGTCTGAAGTCACTGACCCAAGTTTTGTTTTGTTTTTTAAGACAGGGTCTGTCCTTCATGTAGTTCTTGTTGTTTTGGGACTTACTTGTATAAACCAGGCTACCTCAAAGTCACAGAGACACTCCTGCCTCTACTTCCCAAGTGCTTGCACCATCACACCTGGCTAATTTTTTTTTCATTTTTGAGACAGATTCATGTAGCCCAGACTGGCCTCAAACTCAATTGATAGCTGAGGATGACCTTTTAACTCCAAACCAGGTGTCAGGATTATGCCCAGAAAGTTTCTAATTATTATTTTGAACCTAGCTCAAACATCACTTCCTATAGAAAACATTCTTGGCTACACATCTACCTCACCAACACAGTGTCTCCTCTCCTGCATGTGTTCATGGAATGTTTGTTTTCTTGAGTAGCTAATGAGTGTGATAGTTCTTGGTCCTTCTTATAGCTGTTTTACTTTTAATACAATAAAGTTGATCTTTGATATACTTATTTATGAATATGAAGAACAGATTCACAGCCGGCAGTGGTGGCGCACGCCTTTAATCCCAGCATTTGAGAGGCAGAGGCAGGTTGATTTCTGAGTGTGAGGTCAGCCTGGTCTACAGAGTGAGTTCCAGGACAGCCAAGGATACACAGAGAAACCCTATCTGGAAAAACAAAAAAACAAACAAACAAACAAACAAAAAAAACAAAACTCAAAAACCAGATAGTTCCATCATCCACAACAGTTCCATCAACCCCCAAAAGACTACCTGGTAGTGTCCCTTTGTGGTCACACCTTGCTCTGTCCTTAATCCCTAGCAACCACTGATATGTTCTCAATAGAAATAACATTGTCTTTTCTAGAATGCCATATAAATAAATCCAAACAATATATATTTCACAGCACAGTCTCTTTAAGATTTATTCACGTTGCATATATTGATAGCTCATTCCCTGCTATTGACAATTATATAGTAGTTTGCCTACCATGAACCTATGGGACATTTGGGCTGGAAATAGAGCTGCAGTAAATGTTCATACACAAATTTACATCCCTAGGGTAAATAGAGATTTCTAGGACCATATGGTAGTTGCACATTAAATCAAAATTTAAACTACCAAACCTTTTGTTTTGTTTTTGAGACAGAGCCTCCACATAACCCTGGCTATCCTGAAACTGACAGACATCCACCTGCCTCAGCATCCCAGGTGTAGGGATTAAAGGCATGCAACACCACACACAGCTCTATCATGCCCTTGTACAAAGTAGATGTTACAGTTTTGCATCTCTAGCAGGTGCATGTGTGAGTCTCCAGTTGCTTTACAGCCTCAGTACTTAAGTTACTATTTTTACTTTAATCATTCTTCTAGGTATACAGTGATAGCCCATCATACGGATGGTTTGGATTGAATGGAGAAAAGGTCTCACTATAACCCAGACTGGTCTAGAACTTACTAAAGCAACTCCAGCTGGCCTTAGACTCAAGGCATGTCTCCTGCCTCAGTTTCCCAAGTGTTAAGATTCCAGGTTTGAGCCTCTATGCCTGCCTCTTTTATTACAACTTAATTGACATTTCTCCTATAGCAATGTTTCGTCTGTTTAGCTGCCACCTGTGTAGTCTATTCAAGTCTTTAGCATACTTTTAACTGGGTCATTATTTTCTTTCTGTTGAGACTTGAGGATTTTGTTTGGTTGTTTTGTTTACATATTTAATCAGACATGTGATTTGCAAATATTTTCTCAAGCCTGCCCCTTAACTTTTCACCCTTTAACAACGTGTCTTTCACTGGGGAGAAATGGTTTTTAACTTGAGTGAAGTTTGATTTTTTAGTATTATCTGTGGATCATGCTTTTGGTGTCACAGCTGAGTACTCTCCAACCCAAGTCATTAAGGTCTTGTTTTTTGCCAGGCCTGGGTGACACAGGTCTGTAGTCCAGCTAATGTAGAGACTAAGAAAGGAAGATCAAAAGCTCAAGGCCTGCCTGGGTAACACAGCAAGACCCTGTCTCAAACAATGAAAACGAAAGGGCTGGGAACAGACCGCAGTGGTAGAGGGTGCTCCTGGCACAGCTGTGGGCGGGTGAAGCCTCCATCCTGGGGAAGTCAGCTTTCTTCCAAACATTGTATGTTTTTAAATTATGTAATTAACAAATGTTTATAATTGTTCTGTTATTGCTGTTTTGAATATCTGATTAATATATAATATCCTAGTCTCCTGTGTCATAGATGTATGTGAAGGTCAAAGGTACAACTTGCAGGATTGTCAAATGGCCAGCTATTTTGTCAGCCCACCTATAATCTTTTAAAGTCTGTTAGTGTCTTCATTAGGGTTTCTATTGCTGTAAAGGGACACCTTGACCATAGCAACTCTTCTAAAGTAAAACATTTAATTGGGGCTGGCTTACAGCTTCAGAGGTTTAGTTCATTATATTCAGGCAGGAAGTCTGGCAGCGTGCAGGGAGACAACGGTGTTGGAGAAGGAGCTGAAAGTACTACATCAGGATCACAGGGAGCAATGGGAGAACTCACCTGAGCGTCTGAGACCTCAAGACACACCTCCTCCAGCAAGGCCACACCCTCTATCAGTGCCACTCCCACAATCGGCTTTCTTTTTTATTTATTTTTTTTCTATTGTTTGTTTCTGGTGCTAGAGATTGAACCCAGAGCCTCTTGTGTCTTTAGCCCCTGAGGAATCTTTTTTCTGTCATTCACCTTCAATCTATTTGTGTCTTTGGATCTAAAGTGAGTCTCTTAAAAGTGACGTGTAGTTGAGTTAGTTTTTTCTTACCCATTTTGCTGATCTGTCTTCTGACTGGAGAGTTTACTCCCTTGCATTTAAATATCAGTAGTAAAGGCGGGCTTTATTCTGCTATCTTCGTGTTTTCTTTTCCCCTCCATCTTTGCCTCTTGTGCTGGGATGGACCCCAGGGGTTCATACATGCTTGGCCACTGTACACTGAGCTACACGTCCAACCCTCACTGTATTCTCTAGATGCCTAGGGACTGTCATCCTTCGTGTCCGGCATTACTAGAGTAGTTAAGCCTCTTGTCTGTAAGAGATTCCAGCGCTGGGTAGGCAAGACACCGCCACATGCTTTCCAGGGCCCCCTTCTGGCCTCTGTAGGTACTTCACACACTTGGTGCACAGAAATATATGCAGGCGAAATAACCACACACATATAATCAACCCCCCACCCCAAAGAGACTTATGTTGAAGTTCCTTTTTATGTCTTGTTCTGTGTTGTTTTGCTGGAGATTGTCCAATCCCAGCACTGTTGAAAAGACTTCAATTCCTCCTAGTACCTGTCTTCATCTCTCTCCCCAAGTCAGACGAATCACTTGCATCAATTCTAA
The DNA here is from genome assembly GCA_019843965.1 of Rhynchomys soricoides. NCBI lineage: Eukaryota > Metazoa > Chordata > Mammalia > Rodentia > Muridae > Rhynchomys > Rhynchomys soricoides. Next base: position 20,679,374 of record JADRCH010000018.1, on the reverse strand, counting down.
CCACTGGCAGTTATAGTAGCCTTATAGTAAGTCTTAAAATCAAAGGCTACTTTTCCTCCCAACATTTTCTTAATTTTTGAATGATTTTTAACTATTCTCATTCCTTTGCCTTCTTCTATAGATTTCAGAAACATTTTGTCTATCACTGAAAAAAAAAAAAGTCCTATTGGGAAATCAGGGATGGACAGTGTCTGCTTTCTGACTTAGTTACTTTCGATTTAAAAAAAAAAAAGACCAAAAAGCAACTTACGAAAAAAAGTGTTCATTTTGGCTTATGGTTACAGAGGGAGAGTCCATGATGGTGGGGAGGCCTGGTGGCAGGCAGCTGGAACATGAAGCTGGCTGATCACATTTCCTCCCACATGATGCTGGGACAGTGAATTGAAAGGGGGTGAGGCTACAGGCTATCAAAGCTCACCCCCAGTGGCATACTTTCTCTAGCAAAGCGCTACAGCCTAAGAGCCCTGTAACCTCCCAAACAGTACCACTAGCCTGAGACCAGAACTCATATATGTGAGTCTGTGGGGGGACATTTCTCCTTTAAACCATGGCATTTTCAATACACAGGGTCCTGGGGTTAACTCCCAGAATAGCACATGTAAAAATACAATAATTTCTAAGACTTTTCTAGCTATAAACATGGCATATGTATTTATTTAGGTCTTTTTATTGGTAGGAGAATGAGTAAGAGGCTGCTGGGGATTGAACCCAGAAAGTCAAACACACACACTGCTGCTGAGCTACGCCTCACATACACTTGACTTGTTTAGTCAGTGCTGATATGATTGGCTGGTTGGGGGGGTTTCTTGAGAGAGTGTCTTTCTTTGTAGGCCAGCCTGGCCTCCAACATTTTCTGAATTCTAAGATTGTACCCCATAACAATGGCTTTTGGTATATAGATGCTTTTAAAAAAAGAAAGAAAGAAAAGCTTTGTACCTAATATTTCCCATTTTTTGAACTCTTGTATTTAAATCTTTGTTTTCAATCATTTATTACTAGTTTATAGAAATATAGTTGGGTGTGGTTTTTTTTTGTTTTTTTGTTTTTTTGTCTTGTCTCCTATGAGCTTATAAAAATCACTGAGTTATATGAGGAGCTTTTTTGGGTAGATTTCTTAGAATAGTTTGTTTTTACTGTAGATAACCATGTTGTCTGCAAACATAGACATCTTCCTTTCCAGTGCGTTTTTGCTATTGAACAGGTGTCAGGAGACCCTCACCTTGTTCCTTCCTAGGAAGGAAACTTCCATCTTCCTATATTAAGTCTGATGTTCCTTGCTCGTTCGTTGTCTTTAGTCACTTCAGATTTTAACCATCTCTCTTCCCAGCTCAGTCCCCAGTGCCCAGCACATAGTAGGCCCTTAGTAAGTACTCACTAGGAAAAAAGTGAAGATCCAGTTATCACCTGCTTTGTTGACTTATCCAGCTTACCTGACAGACAAAGGGGGACTTGGCTGAATATGCTCAGACGTCACAAGAAAGAGTAAATACCCAGCAGATCCACAAGGCACCGGCCCCACAGCGTCCACTCTTTTAAGCTGCAGAGCATTTATAGACCAACTTTCTACAAGCCTTTTACAGAGTCATGACATTTCTCTGTGAGGAATAGGTGACTGCAGTAAAATAATTATTTTAAATTGAAAGCATTCCATTCCCAACAGAATCCAAACAAAAAGCTCTCAGCTTTGAAAATGAAGAGCTTTCTGGGTGAAAAATCCCACTGCTCTGAAACCCTGGGCTCTCAGCTGGGTGGGGTAGTTTCACTAAATTTATTTCAGCCTCTTGTAGAAACAGAAAGGGGAAAGCAGACGGCTGTGTGCACAGCAGCCCTGGCTCTGTTGTATTAATATCTGCCGGGTCCAACTTTTATTTGAGTTTTGTTTTACTTGGGGGGGGTGAAGAGGCAGACAGAAAAATCTTGCAGCTTCTGAGCTGTCGTTTCCCACCCTTCTCTCTAAACATTTTTCTTGGTTAGGCCAATGCCAGCCCGCAGCCCCTTGCTCCACCTCATGATGTCTGGGGGTGGTTAAACTGTACCCTGAGTACCCAGCACTGTGGTCACACCTGGCACCTTTGGCATCAGCTTTTCCCCCATTCCCAAAGGGGTAGGGGAGAAAGATTAAGTTATTTGTTCCTTTTCTGGCACACGTGTGGGTTTGTGGAGACCTGGCCAGCCTTTGTCCCTGGTCCTCACCCAGTCCAATGCACCCACCTGCAGTCACTGGACTTAAATCTAAAGTTTGATAAATTTGAAAGGCCTTTTCACCCTAGCTACCTCCTTCGCTTCCCCAAAGCATTTGGAGCCATATTCTTCACAGTCCTTGATAACTTACCAGTCTCTGCTCCGACAACCAGAAAAGGAATTTTAAATGGAGCCACCATGTTGATTTTCTAAAACCTTGTTTGCACTGTTTGAGAGCAGGTTTAGAATGCATGCTCATCACCTCTGAGGAAGGGGGAAACTGAGGTGAGAAGGGAAGAGGAGGAGGCAGCAGATGACCCACACTCAAGATGGATGGGGAAGATCAACATTCAGTCTATGGTTGACTCTTAGAAGCTCCAACTGAACCAGAAAAGGCTGGAGCTTGCCTTCTGTGGCTGCCAACACCCAGGGCTGAATGAGGAAATGCTCAAGCACAGGGAAGTTCTGATCCTGCCGCCCTCAAGGCTTGAACAAGCCCATGAGAATGTGGGGAAGCACCCTGCAAGTGGGTCTGCCTGTCAAAACCCAAATGCCAGCCTGGTGCTCTAGCAAACTCATGTTCCCTGGGTTACCAAGGAAAATGGGGAAGGAGCCCTCTACTCCTGTCCCTGCTAGGAACCAGTAAGAGGTGGAATGATCTATGCAAAAAGTGTAGGAGGTGCCCAATATGGAGATTTGTCAGCAGGTTCTTGTCCTGATCCCAGGGTGGTCTTCAAGGCAGATATAGACCATCCCATAGCCTAGTAAGTTGTGAGGTGCTCAAAAGTAAACGAAGCTACTATTCTGTTCTGGTGTCAGACAGTTGGCTCTGTTACTGTCTAGAAGGCTGGGATGCCGCAGATCTCAACCCTGAGAGCAACTTCTTCAAGAAAAAGGAATGTCTCAAGCCAGACCAGAGATCCACAGCTCCTGGCAAATTGCCCATGGACAGCTGGGGTGGAGGGGGCAGGGGGTAGGCTGGCTGGAGAAGTTAGCCAACAGGGAGAGTGGCTGGGCCTCATTCACAGCCCTGTGACCTCTTCAATGTTGTTTCTGCCAACTGCACTCTCTACCCTGGAGGGACCACGGGCCCCCACACCAGGGCCTGCCCTTGTCTGACCAAAGGCAACCAGATCTGCTGCAGCTGCTAGGTGAGAGACCAAGCACTCACAGGGACCAGAGAAGCAGCTGGAGAAAGATTCCTGGGGTGTAAATATTTATACAACATGGTGCGTGGGAAGAGGCTAGTTGGGGGAGGTGGTGGAAGTGAAGGCACAGACAGATGCACAGAGCCTGAACTTGGGCTCAGGCAGGGAGGGCCAGGGACCGCTGTGAGCCTACATTAGAGGCGAAGTCCTGGCCTCAGTTCTCCTGCCCTAGTGAGGAGCACAGCTTAGAAACTCATCACATATGCCCTAGTTATTCCCACTGTTGAATCTATACCGTGCACTTTTGATATGGATACTGACAGGTGCAGATATAGAAGAGGAGGGTCTGCCTTGAATCTGATAGAAAACAAGTATTCAGAGTCTGAAAATAAAGGCCTGGGAACTCTTGAGGCTTATGCAAGCCAAGATACCTCTCAAGTCTTTCTGTAAGCAATGTTTTCTAGAGTGACAGAATACTGTGAATAGATGACCATAATAATAACAATGAAGAGACAGGTTCTGGAAAGGGAATGAAGTATGCCTTAAATGACACTCATCAGGGAAGTGTGTGGCCACCATTACATAGAACCTAGGAAGACAAGGCCATCTGAAGGTACCTTGGCTGCTCTTGGGCACCCCACCCCTGATGCAGCTTAGCTCCAGCTGAGCCTAGGTAGACCCCTGATCCAGGCATCCTTCTGCTGTGTTTTCTGCAGACTTAGCCATGGCCCAACAGCTTTGGTGTTCCAGGATGGGAAGCAAGCCTGAGCTGGTGGGGACAGCCAGATGGACTGCAGTCAATTTGCCTTGGACAGCTGGGGAGCAGGGCTCAGGCCACTCCCCTGTCACTCCAGACGAGGAGGGGTGCGGTTGCAACTTCTAGGATTTCTCTGTTACTACACCCATCAAGAGGTGCCACCTGTCTCTATCAGTGCCCAGGCTGACCCTCAGAACCTTCCACAGATGGATTTTGAGTTGCTAGTCAGTGTCCAGTAGCCTTGACCCTCACAATGCCCACTGACTAACAGTGGGGCACTGAAGAGGTTAAAAGACTGATCTCCAGTGGAAACATGCCTGTCTTCTTAGCAGATCAGCCCAAAAGCAAGAACAATGTCAGCATCAATGGGGAAAGGGGTGTCAGAGGGTACCACACTTTCCCCAGGAGACGGACTCCATTGCTTCAAGTTCCCCTCACTTTTCCAAATGATATCTCCCCCATAGGACACCACCCCTAAGTTCCTACCTCTTCCTGTGAACCCTGCTAACACCCAACCATGGGACTCCCCCAAGCAATGGGGCCCACACACCGAGCAGGAAATGCCATCTGTCCCCACCTTTGGCCAGGGCCTGGCAACCAGCATCAGCTTGTCTTGAAGGGCTCTTCTTCCAAGGCATCAGGGCTAGGGGGAGCATCTTCAGGCACCCAAGACCTCTGGCACCATGGTTCCTACCTGCTGGTCGAAGTCCTCCGTGCCAGCTCTACTCAAACAGATGAGCACCAATAAATGCTGTACAGCCTCAGGAAAGACCTAAAATGGGGGAAAGAAAACAAAAGGTAAGAAATGGAAGGTATAAATTCAAGAAACGGGCAAAATCAATCACCCATGAATATATATATATTACACACACACACACACACACACACACACACACACACACACACACACGAGTAGTGAGGCAAGCAGCCCATCGCAGGGAAATGGGCTAAGAAGGAAGAGTGAGGTGGGAAAGAATGCTGGAGGAGGGAGACAGTTATAAATACTCTGAAAAAGAACACAAAAGCAAAAGAGGAGAGGGCAGGGATAAGAGACCCAGAAGAGAGGCAGAGGGGTTTGTGAAGTCTGATCCTTAACCAAATACTCTCAGGAATGTTCTGGATTCTTGTTGCTTTTAGGGGGGGATTTCAAACTCTTCAGAACACTGAGCAAGGAAAGGTAACTTCCTATCTTGTCTGTTTCTCCGACAATCCTCCCAAGTCACTCCCACAATGGGTCATTTGTAGAACGAGGGCTTATCTTCCTAAAGTAAAGCCCAAAATCAATCCATTCAATGGGCGTTGTCACCTTCCATCATGGTGCCCTATGGGTGGAGTTTCTTCCGTCATGGCACCCTGTGGAAGATTCTCTGTTGCATCTTAGCGGAGTCTGGTGATAGACTTGGGAGTGTTAAGGCTCTCTAGGAACATGGCTAACCTACAGAACTGCCCCACTGGAAAGTGAGAGGTTATAGAGTACTAGCATACCATCTCTTTGCAAACTCGGGGAAGTCCCAGCAATTAGAAACAACATAGAGGATTTAAATTGATTTCTAGACATTCCTTAGAATAAAGACAGCCCTGCCTTTCTTCTTGCAAGGGTTGGCAAACAGTTGTAAAAGTTTACCCTCCATGCCTGTCTGGAGAACCCAGGAAGAATCATAAGGCCCTGACCTGCTCCCTCTGGTGGCGGGGTGTGTGTGTGTGTGTGTGTGTGTGTGTGTGTGTGTGTGTGTGCGCCTGCCATCACTCTGCTGCCTCTTCTCCAGTGTCCTTACAAACACAGCCCCACCCACTCTTCTACCTCATTAGGGTATCAAGAGCTGTGAGGAAGCAGAGACAGACCAGACACACTGGAACACCAAAGGCTTTCATTTAGGCCCCAGCATTGCTGAGCCAGGCTGCCTTTGGTTGTCAGGGCAGTCTTCCAGTAGAAAGGTGGCTCACAAAGCCATCTAAAACTGACCCTCAAAGTTCAGCCAAGGGAAAAGCATATGAGCTGAACTCTGATCCACTGGGATAAAGAAAATGGGGCCCTGGCCAACCCTCCTCCAAGAATTGTAAAGTACTTGATCCTGATTCTGTACATGCCAAATGTCACGTTTTCGTCTACCTCAAGCTGGGGGATGTGCCAGAAATTTGGAAGGGACATTGTTAAGGCTATGGCCTGTCTTCCTGTCCCTGCCAACCTTCAAACCTGTCACAGTCATAGAATCCCTGACTCAAACAATTACTTAATCACACAGCAAAAAAAGAAAAACCAGGACATTAGAGGCTAAACAACCTAAGAATGTGTTAATCTTCTAAGCAGCACCTGTAAACCTTACTCTTTCTGTTCTCCGGATGTGGACACAAGGAAAATGCACAGCAACTGCAGATTTCAGCCTTCTGAAATTGGGCCTCAAAAAGTAAAAAGCCTGGTCAGAGGTCAAGTTGCCCCTGGTTTCTTAAGTGACCCTAAACATTGGGAATCACCATGTTACAGGCTGTGTTCCAACCCTAGCATTGCAACTTCCTGGGCAGGCAAGAGACCTGCCTGCCCTCCCCTAGTCTCCTCTGTGAATGACAGTAACCATGACACTGATCTCCTGGGGCTGCTGTAAGGACAGGCATGACACCCGCAGCTTCAAGCAAGCCAGTCAACTTTTGTTGTGTGCTGAGCAGCCCATAACTGACAAGGCCAAGAAGGAGGCTGGAAGCCCCACCAAGGAGGACTCCATGGAGCCACTGGAGTGAAGTCAAGTATCCCAAGCAAGAGAGACGAGCGGGTCCCTGAGGAGGCTTGGGCAGCTGGTTGGTAGAATACTAGATGGGGAAGCCAAGGCCAACCGCCCAAAGCTGGGTGTCTGAATAGGCAGGGGATACAGAGAGTTGTACTCTCGTCTCCTTTCATTAACTCAACATGGCTGCACCCACTTTCATGTGTGTTTGCTCACATGAAACTCAGCACACACTGACCTAGCACCAGCATGCTCCCAAGGCCTGTCAGAGTAGTGTGGCTGAAGTGGGCTTACAGTGACCACTACCTCTAGGAACGTACTAACCAGGTATTTCTGCATAGATACAAAAACTGGTCCTTCTGTGGGTGACATTATAAGTAAACAGTCCAGATACTAACATTTTCTTTTATTAATTATTGCATTATTTGGGGAGGTGTATCTGCTGCAGCACCCATATGGAGGTCAGAGGCCAACTTGTGTGGGTCGGTTCTCTCCTTCTATTCTGTGTGTCCTAAAGATCAAACTCAGGTCAGCCGGCTAGACAGCAAGTGCTTATGCCCACTGAGCCATCTCTACACTCCATACTGATACTCTATGATGCTCTATTTAGGGCAAATGAATTTCTTTAATATGAAATAGGATCTAATATTTCCTTTTTTTCAAAGTTAAGAGTGGGGCTGGGGATGTAGCTCAGTGGGACAGCATGTACTTAGCCCATGTGAGGCCTTCCCAAACCCCCCCCCTTGGTTTTTCAAGACAGGGTTTCTCTGTGTAGCCCTGCCCTTTCAAAGAAAATCAAATACCAAAAAAATAGTCCAGGGAGGAGGTGGCTGGGGTCGTAAATGAATAGGCTTGGCTATGAGCTGGCAATGCTGAAGCTGGATAATGGGCCCATGGTTTTGTTTGTTTGTTTGTTTAACATTTCCTGGTCTCCTGTGTGTGTTTAAAATTGTACCAAGTCTTAAGCTCATAAAGCTGAAATTGTTTTTGATTCCACGACTGTCTTATTGGATCTTGCAACATCCCACTTCCCATTTACAGACACTATTATCTCCGACTACAGATAAGGTCGCAGAAAGATCTGTTAGGGTGAAGAGTCAGGACAGCCCTACTCAGGGTCAGGGAAGTTCCTAAACCCTTATTCTTATGTGAGGGCCAAGGCTGGACTCCCTTCTCTCATGGCCACTGGGTCATTGCAGGGTGGGAACCACGATTAATTTTTTTTAGGTTCCATAAAATTATTTTTCAGTGGGCTTAATGCATTTTAAATCACAAAGAACTTTTTAACCCCCTTAGTAAACCACAAAATATTAAGCCTTTTCTTTCAGGAAAATGGGGAGAATAACACATACTCCACCTCATAGGGTGTCAGGGTAAACAGGCTAGTATATTGTGATACCTGTTACTAGTAAGTATTGCCAAATGGCTTGGCTAGCCTTAGCCTCTGAAGCTCTTAGCAGAAGACCCACTTTCTTGGGCACTCTAAGTTATAGATGGCACTGCTTTTTTATCCTCCTTGGGTTTTGTTTTCAGTATATTTGCTGCTAAAGCAAGCTCTTGTTTTTATTTTCCAGACTGGGCCTGTATCTCACTTTTGTAGTCCAGAGTGGCCACAGACTCGCAATGACCTTCCTTCCTCGGTGTTGGGATTATAGGTATGAGTCATGATGATCCACTATCCAAGATTTTTCTTAAACATCAAAAATAAATAGAAAGGCACACTATTCTGAACATCTTTAGGCCTGGCATCCTGCCAGGCATTGGTGAAGCCATGGCACTATCCTCCTCAGATGCCTAGAACATAGCCTCTGGTCCAGAACAAGTCACCTTGGAGGATGAGATTTTTCCCTCTGGCTAAATCAGCTGGAAGCTGATGAATAGGGCAGTGCATGCTCTGAGCTATGGCTTTGAGTCACACACACACACACACACACACACACACACACACACACACGATGTAGAGCCATAGGAAATGGACTCATTCCTAAAGACTAGATTGGTTTTGGTGAGTACTGAAAGGGCTTTTGACCCTGGTTGGCAAGCAAGCCATGGAGGCCTCCACACAGCAGGGGGTGGTACAACACACCTTCAAGGACTAGAGGGATCACCCAAAGAACCTGACCAGTGATATGCTTCCATGGTCAGTAGCCATGACCTGCATAAAGGCAGGAGGCCTTCATGACCAGTTTAAAAGAGTTTACCACTTGTCTCAGGCCACACAGAGAGTGGCATCCTGTAAGTCAAGCTTTGGGACCTCGAGTGAGGGACCTGCAAGTGAACAGGTGAGGGGACAAACGAAGGGGTACTACAGCAGCCAAGTCTGAGTCCCTTTGCCTAAGGCCTGCGCCAATCAAATGCAGGGATGAAGAACTCAAAGCCTGCTTTATGTCCCATTCTTTGCCACTGTCAGAAGAACCAAGAAAAGGCACAATGGAAGGGCTACAACAGTTCCACCTGCTCTGTCTCCTTCCCTAGGTGGCAGGAAGCAGGGAGAGCTTACAACAAAGCTAGAATGCTCTCAGAAAGTCCTTGGGCATTGAGACCTACACAATGCATTAGTGAGATTATCCTAAACTCTCTGACCTTCTAGCTCTGAGGAAGACAGCAATTTCTGAGAGACCTTGGGAGCAAGGGCTGAGGCACCAGGCTTGGGAGTCCAAGCTTGACTTCACATCCCATCTATGAGTTTTGAAACACTGGGCAAGATACTTAACATGCTTTTTCTGTAAAATGAGCCTAACCTTTTGTATTGGCTGGTTTTGTATGTCAACTTGACACAAGCTGGAGTTATCACAGAGAAAGGAGCTTCAGGTGAGAAAATGCCTCCATGAGATCCAGCAGTAAGGCATTTTCTCAATTAGTGATCAAGGGGGGAGGGCCTCTTGTGAGTGGTACCATCTGTGGGCTGGTAGTCTTGGGTTCTATAAGAAAGCAGGCTGAGCAAGCCAGGAGAAGCAAGCAAGCAAGCCAGTAAGGAACATCCCTCCATGGCTTCTGCATCAGCTCCTGCTTCCTGACCTGCTTGGGTCCCAGTCCTGACTTCTTCTGGTGATGAACAGCAATGTGGAAGAGTAAGCTGAATAAACCCTTTCCTCCCCAAACTTGCTTCTTGGTCATGATGTTTGTGCAGGAATAGAAACCCTAAGACACCTTTGCTCTATAGGTAAAGCTGTTGCTTGGGGTGGCAGAAAGTCAGAAAGCATAGCAAGGGTCCCCAACCCAATGGGGACATACTACCACTGGCCGCATGGAGTTCTGGAAGAAATAAGCATACAGAAGACCTTGGAAGTAGAAAGACATGCACAGAATGCTGCTTCCAACTCAGTCCCAGAACCCCAAAGACTTGAGCCTGTATCCCTCAGATTGCAGCTCACAGAAGCCAGCAGGCCACAAAGGCTGAATGAATCTGCAGTGGCAGTGGACTTATCTGCTTTTCTCCATGGAGGGGTCAAAGGGGAGCATTGTAGGTTTTCTGCAGGACAACCTAAGCTAGGCTAACTAAGCACATGGCCAGAAGCTGAAATGGAGGACATTCCCGAATGGACATATATGGAGAAAGTCACCCCCTTACTGAAGCTGCCCTGCGACTTAGGCTTCCCCTAGGCAGGGAGGAAAGAGTTAAGCCTGCTCTAGGTTGGGAAGGAGGGTTCAGCAGCTATAAACAGTGAGCCCTTGGAGGGAGGGAGCTGACACAGGATGTGGCCAGGGCTTCAGCTGTCTGATTATTAACTTCACTTTTAGTTGGAGGGGGATTCATTCTCTGTTTCACTTCCCATCAAGGAAGTGAAAGCCCAGGTCTCAGAGGACCTGGTTTCAAATTGTTTTGTCACAGCTCATTTATTTTTCCCCTTAAATAAATAAACAAAACCACGTCTTTGTTTTCCCCTTAATGAGCATTCAGCAGATCATCTGTGGCTGAGGCATGAAAGGGGTTTTCAGGAGTCCTTCATGGGAGAACTCTGGGTTTCATCTTTTTAAAGGGAAAAGAAAAGATCCCTCCATTGGCATCAGCCTTCTCCAAGCTGCAACAAGCACTTCTTTCCTGCCTCCTCCTGTAACCTCAGCCTACATACACCTCAAGTCCTGCCAAGCACTTAGACCAGCGGTTCTCAACCTTTCTAATGCTGAGACTCTTTAATACAGTTCCTCATGCTGTGGTGAACCCCCCCCCACACACGATAAAATTATCTTCGTTGCTACTTCATAACTGTAATTTTGCAACTGTTGTGAATTATAGTGTGTCTGTGTTTTCCAATAGTCCTTTGACCCCCCCCCGAGGGGTCTCGGCCCACAGGTTGAGAACCACCAGCCTAGGCAGTCTTCATTTGGTCCCAAGTCAGCAAGCCTGGTTGTCTTCCCATTGCTTACAGCCCAGGCCCTACAGAATTGCACAGAGGGGCTCTGAGGGCTGTCTTCTCAGTCTGGTTCACACCTATGGTTTTGGTTCCTACCGCACGCACCCTGACAGTTCTACTCAGAATAACTTTCAGTAAACACACAAAAGGATTCCATTGCAGGGCTTAAGAAAACACCATTGTACATACTCCTGTGCTGAAGGTTCAAAACACCTGCGAACCTTGCCTAACTCCTAGGCCCAAATCCAGATTAAAACCCATTCAATCATTTGATAATCCTCTTGCAAGGAACCTTTCCTGCATGATCTACATACCCAGTAAGAAGACCAATTTCATGATGGGCTTGACACTCACAGGTCCTCAGGATTCAGAAGGGGAGGGTGCAACCACAAAGGCTGAGAGTTGCCAAAGCCCACTATCTAGGTGGGCTAGCCAGGAAGAGGCAACAGAGGAAAGAATTATTCTAGAACCTGAAAACTACAAATGATAGAACAACACAGAAGTGTAAACTAGGCAGATAGGAGGAGACACGGTGGGGTCTTCTCTTCCTCGGATGACATCAGAATGGTTGAGAAACTGGAAATGAGTTGGTCACATATAGCACTAGAGCAGTTAGTCCTTGACCCTGGGCTGGTACAACCCGAGGGCATCCAATGGAATACCACCTTGTCTCGGACCCTGACACTGGGCTGCCAGGCAACAGCCTGGTGATCACTCTGACCTACTTCAACCACCCATGACTTTAAGCTCTTTGAATATAAGGCAAAAAGAACTAGGAGGCGGCTGGGACAAATCCAATCACTGTCCGAAGCGCGGGCCCTGCCTGCTAATGGCTGATGGCATTTCCAAACACCCCAGGAAACGTGCCAGGGCCTCGGGTTTTCTTCCAGTTCTTAGAAATTCATCCCCATGCCCATGACATTTCAGTTTTCAAATCCCAGGCCTGCCGCGGGGCTCGGTGGCCGGACCCCTGACTGCGCTCGGAGCGGCCAGGAACGGGTTAAGGGCGCCAAGATGGCCGGCTTGTTTTGCTCGCCGAGGCATCACGCGGAGGCTGCCCTTTGCCTCCAGGGCCGCGGTCAAGGTTCCACCGCCCTCTCTGGCACGCTGCCCCGGCGGCCGGAGCGAGCCTCCTCCCCTGCGCCCCAGAGCCTCGCGATCCTTCCAGACCCGGGCGCGGCGAGCGGCAGCACGGCCTTCCCGGAGCTTCGAAGCCGCTGCTGGCCCTTCGGCATCTCGGAGCGTCTGCGGCCGGGGCCGCGGCTAGCGAGCAGGCACAGCCGCCCCGCTTGTCTTCCCCAGCCGGCCTCCCCGGGCCTTTCCCGCCGCACCGCCAGCCAAGGCGGTGCGATGGGCGTGGCAACACTGCCCTCCACTGGCCAGTGTGCCGAACAGCACGCGCGGGACCATCAAAACTGCCCTGGCTCACCAGGCACTGAGACTCTGTTTTCTAGAGGGTTCTCAAACCCTAGCGTGCACCACATTTCCCTAAGCATCTAACCCATCTGTTGGCCTGGCACCAACTCAGAGTTTGTATTTTACATAGTTCCAGGGTGAATGCTGATGCTGCTGGCCGCTGGTCCTGAATCCTCACTTACTTAGGCCAAGGTTCTATCATCCACTCCAGTATACAATGTACCATGCAGACAGAGCACAGAGGACCCTGACAAAGCTTCCACCCATATGGCACTTAGCAGAATAATCTCACAAATCTAAAATGCACTTGAGAAAGTTTTAAATTTGACTTTAAAGTGTATGGATGTTTGCCTAGATGTATTTCCGTTTACTGTGTGTGTACAATGAACTCTGAGGCCAGAAGAGGACTTCAGATCACTTGAACTGGAATTACAGATGGTTGTAAGCTATCCCGTGAGTGCTGAGAATTGAACCTAGGTCTTCTGGAAGAGTAGCCAATGACCATCTCTCTAGCCCCTTGAAAAAGTTTTAATACACACACACATTCGTGTGTGTATGTGTGCTTGCATTAAATCAGGAAAGTTTTCAAAACTGGGTTCCCTCCTTCCAACATGTGGATTCTGGGGACCAAACTCAGATCATCAGGCTTGTGAATTACCTTTACCAAGCCGAACCATCTCACCAGCCTCAATTTGAAAAAGTTTTCAAGTTCTTATGAAGGAAAACATGAAGACAATGAAAGAATCCGTGGAGAGAGAACTACAACAGTCCCCAGTTTATCATAATCTCACTTGCAACGTGGGACATAAAGAATATGCATTCAGAAAAAACCACAGTTGAATTTTTAATTCTGGGTTTTCCCCCTGGACTAGCAATAAACACAATATTCTTCTGCAGGAAGTTCCTACAATTGTGAGTGGAAAACAGAGTGTGGTCTGTAGTGTACTGCATTGCACAGCTCTGATGCTTGGTAAGCTAAGGAAGCAGATGCACTTTCCACACTACCTGGCACTTTCAGTTTATGATAGAATTGTTGAGACATGGCTTCACTGCTAAGCAAGGAGCATCTGTGATTTAAACTAGGGAGTGTGGAAGCTGTCACAAAAGGTCTCTGATATCCAGTCCCCAGGACCTCCCTCTTCAGAAGAGACCCTGGGAACTGAGATCTTAGCCACACGCAGAACGATACCTCACCTTTAAGAACCCCAGCCAAGTCCTCAAGGACTTCTCACTGACTGAGTCCAATTTGTTTAGGCCCTTCCTTGAAGCCCGAGGGAGAATCTCATTTGATAAAATCAGATGTGTTGGACAGTGCTAAGAAGACAGCTTGTCATCTTCCCATCCTTCCATGTTTTGTCTGGGGCCCATTTCTCCTGTGGACATTGTTAAGCACCTGTTGTATGCTTGATACTGGTGTCACAATCCCAACACATGAGGAGGGCCTCAAAGGACGAGGTCATGCTGGCTCTGCCCTGCTGCTCCAAGCACTTTGGAGAGCAGATAGGGGGATACGCTATCTCTTCCTCAGTCTCGGTTCCCACCCCTCCTATTTAGTCACCTCCTTAATGACCCCAGGGTTGGCACACTGCAACCACAAATGCTGTTGTAAGGATGCTTGCTGTAGAATGCCCATGCCAAGCTGAAGGTAAGGATGGGAAAAACAGCAGCCATTGCCTGTCTGCTGCTGGCTTCCATGGAGAACATTTCCTGTTAGTTCCATCACCTTGCACAGCCCCTTTCGTCATCAGAAGAATGGGGGATCAGGGTGAGGTAGTAGATGACCAAGCTCAGCCTACCAGCACTCTGTCTGGGAGAAGGAAGACCAGAGAGCTCCTATCCAGGGCCCTCATACCACTCCAGTGTTAGGTAAAGTGATAGTCTTTGGGGTCAGTGGACTCCAGGCCCATTGAGCTGGGGAGAGGAACACATTAAAAACAACCAAACCCGAAACAAAACAAGTCACTTTCTGATTCAAAACCAGTTCTGTTATCTCCAGCAAGTAGCTTAATCTCTCTGAGCCTCAGTTGCCTCATCTGGGAAATGGGAAAAGCCAAATATTCTGCCTTGTTGGAAGATTCTGAAGATTAGTAATAATCACTTCTCAGGTGCTGACTCCATGATAGGCACTAAAGGCTTCTCATGAGGTCATGTGTGGAAGTACTGGCCTCTGGCCAGCCAGGAGTCAAGCCCTATCATGGGAGCCACGAGTGCAATTTCACAATAGCCCTGGTGTTCCGCACATGTGGTTAACATTTAATAGGTGGAAGTTTAGCAAGCCCTGGGCACATAGTAAGCGCTCAATAAATGGCCTTCATTATAAGCCAGAGAATGGGGATCTGTGTGCGGAAGTCCCATGACAAAGAGTGTGGAGAGGTAGGCGGCCCCAGATGACGGCTCACCCCATTTCTTTCTCCCCAGGAAGGCCAGCACTGATGTGTGCTAGGCAGCTCCCAGGCTGGGACGGCAGCTCTTACTCACCCTACCCAGAGAGAAGCTTAATTAGCCTCCCAGCAGCCAGGAGCACCCCAGATGAAAGGTGCTGAATGTGAGTCTAAGGCGTGACCCCCATCTTTATAACCAAGGCTCCCTTAGGTGAGGAAGGGTGGGGGCGGAGAGGCAGGCCAGATCAGGGCCTGGCCTTGTTTATGACAGAGGTTCTCAGGAAAGGGAGCTGGCTGCGGTGGCTGAGTCTGAGAAAAGTTTCCAGGGGTGGGGGCGGGCCCGCTGAGGGCCTGAGAGCGGAAGGAGTTGGGGGGCAGAAAGGGTCGGGAGGCTGCAAAGCCGAACAGTGTTCCAGGTGTGGCTTGCCTCCTGCAAGCTGCAAGGCCAGGACACAGGCTTGGATGGGGTGGGTCAGAGCTCTGAATTGGCCTGACAGGTCTAGATCCAAACTCTGTTTTGGCATTCTGTAGCCTAGAGTCTGGCTTCCCTCACTGACCGGTGCAGTGAGCAGGTGCGTACTCACTACATACATAAGGAGCATCTGTGCCTTCTGTAGGCGTTAACTGAGTGCCTAACCTATGCCAGGCATGGAGTGCTTGGACGTACAGCACAGCATGAGTGTTTGACTGTATGACGGACTCCAGGCCCAAGAACAAGAGATAAGGGGCCAAGGCCTGGCAGCCTCTGCTCGCCAAAGAGCACATGGTGATAGGGATACAGGTCACATGTCACATGCAGTGGTCACAAGCAGTACACTCCTCCACACAAGACCCTGTACAAAGAGAAGATCAGCGGCAGGGACAGGTAACACCGATGTGGGCAGATTCAGAGACAGGGTTGAAGGGCCAGCTCTGCAGCATAGGAATCTTGATCCCATCTGGCAACGCAGATGCTGCTCTGTCTCCAACTAAGGGATGCTAGAACTATCTTTGTCCCTTTGGGTCCTGCTGGAACTCCGGCAGTCTGGCCAGATGAGCTGTATAACCATGGCTGAGGGCAGCTGCCATACCTACTGTCTGAGCTCAACCGGCTTTTCCTGGAGACCTTCCAAGCACTTGGTGAAAAAGTGGCAGCCTTTTTAAAATATTGAACAACTCTGTGGCACTCATATATTGGTGACATTGTGTGACTCTCTACCTGCAGCTAGTTACAATTTTTTTTTTTTGAGGTGGGATTGCACTGTTTAGCCCTAGCTAGACCTAGAACTGATTATGTAAACCAGGCTGGACCTGGACTCACATAGATCCACATGCCTCTGCTGGGATTAGAGGCTTGTGCCTTCATTCCTGGCAAGCTTTACGTTTTCATCAACCCTAAAGGAAGGCCATGCCCACCGAGCAGCTATTCTGTCCCACACCCTCCAGAAGTCACCAATGTACTTCCTGTCAACGGACTTCCCTGTTCTGGACCCTCAGATATCCAAGGCTTTTTGTGTCTACGTTCTTCCACTTACCCACACTGTCAATGTTCATCCACATGGTAATACACATCCATATTAACTCCTTTTATGGTTAAATAACGTCCCGTGGTCATATGTATGTGCCCATTTTACAGTTGAGGAGACTTGGGACAAACGAGCAATACCAAAAGTTCATAGCAAATTCACGGCAGAAAGGAGACTTGGTTCCAGCCTCAGTCCACACTACGAAGAAGTAAACTGTGTAAATCTGTTCCCCAGATGGCCTCATCCTGGCATTCATGTTCAGGAATAAGTCTCCTTCAGCAGGGAGATGCCAGCTCCCTCATCTCTGAAGTCACTTCTCAGCACACGTTCCCAAATGTGGGTGAGGTGGTCTAGTCACCATGTTCCAGACAAGGCTAGAGTGTGGTTGCAAAGACTACATTCTCAGGAATTCCAGCCCCTGCCATCCCAGGGCCTTGACACTTCTGAGGCCCAAGCCCTTTCTCACTTCTTGTCCAAAGGCTTGGAGCCTGAGAGGCAGGCTAGGGAAGGGGTTCTGTTCCTGGCCAATAACCCTGGGCAGTACAGTCAGAGCCAGCAGCAGAGGGACGTTCAATCATCAGGCACACGTGAAGACCCTCTTTATGCCTAGAGCCTCGTAGTCTCTACCTGAGAGAGCTCGATTCCCAGGACAGAAGTGGATGCTGTCAGGACAGCATGGAACAGGACAGTGGGTGTTCCCAACAGGCATCAAGATGCTGAGCTCAACATCTTTCACACTGGCAGTTCTGGGTACCATCCCACATGGGGTGACCCTCACCTCAGAGAAAAGGGTCTGCCATATCAGGGAGGCTAAGACATGAGTGGCCCTGCCAATGCCCAATTTCAGTGCAGGTGGAAGCCACAAGACCTAGAATACCTGGCTGGGATGTCCACGTGCCAGTGCCCAAACAAGAGAGTGTACACTATCTGTGTATCCTGTTCAGGATATGTTCCTGCCTGGGATCTGGGAATTCAATTCATTTCATTCATTCATTCATTCATTCATTCAATGCAAGCCACTCTACTGGGAAACAAGGATATAAAGATTGAACACAATAACAAACAGAGTCCCTGTGCTCTAAAGGGCTTAAGATAGAGCAAGGCTGGGGTGTAATTCTAGTGGAACACTTAGATAGTACATGAGAAACCTGGGTTCGACAGACACTCAGAACTGCAAAAAGAAATAGCTAAGTATTACTGTGGCTTGAGGACCAGACCAACAATGGCTATCAGCGAGGCTGGGGTGGTACTCACCCTGCAGGCAGCTAGAGAATGGAGATGCTCAGGTGCATCCCACAGCCTCCATCTGTCCCTGTCTGTCTCCACCAAAGCAAAGTTCCTGACAAAGCAGGCCAATAACATGAGCCAGGCACCTCTACCTGCACCTGTATCTGGAAGGTAGGCAGCATTATCCAGTCAAGGAAACAGAAGGGAAGAGGATGACCCTTTACACTCACCAGGGTCCCGTGGCATCACCCCAGGAGACAGTGTGGGGTGCTGGGCTGAGCTGAATGGCAGAGGCTTTCTGAGAAGAAACACTGTCACTGTTCCCTCATTCCCTAACAGAACACTAGCTGGGTTCTTAAACTACTAAGATTTTACCGATGAGTTCCCCAAGGCTAATATGCAGAGGATTTGCACTGTGATCTGGCTCACCCCGGAATTTAACATACACAGTTCAACACATCCCCCAAGCAAGGCAGCATTTGATTTTCCAAAGAAGCCCTCAATGGTCCCCTGTATACTGTGCAGAGGCTTCTAGCCAGGCTGCCTGCCTAGGAGTGAGGGACAAAATCATCAGAATCCCCACCCCAGCCATGTTTCAGCCTCTCTCCCTCCCCTGCCTGGTCTCAGCCCACCTGTCCAGAGACAGGAAGTCCTTCCAGCCTCCAGGAAACTCATAGAGGAGGTAGAGGGAGCTGTCCCCACTAAGTCCAAGTGGGTACACTGGGATCTGGAGAAGGAAGGGAACTAGATGGGGATTCTAGGTCCTGGTGGTCCATGGACCTCAGCTAGAACTGAAATGAACCCTTCAAGCCTATTCACACCTTCTGCCGCTGTCCTAGGGAACAGCCACAGCAGAGAGCTTAGGGAGCAAGCCAGATCTTGCTCCAGATACCTTGACTGACCTGAGGAAACCCCAGGTGCCCTTCAGGGAATCAGGCAGAGGGAAGGGGTTGCGTGGGAAGGTGAGTGATTACCATCTTCCATTTCGGGGCAGGGTGGGGCCACCTGCCTGGGGAATACAGCCTTGTTGTTTAGCAGTGATGAGCCCCTGCCCATCCATGGACACCAAGGATCAGGCAGGGTAACAGATAGACCCAGTAAAGCCAGGACATGGTCTCTGAGAGCCCACTAACCTCAGCTTCATTCTCTGGCTTCCAGTTGAGACAGATCACATGTATCTGAAGCTAGTCTTTAAATTCACTCTGAGATGAGGCTCAGGGAAATTTGAGAAATGTGTCTGTGGCCATGTGGTCAGTCAGGATGTGCATTTGGCACCTCTGACTCTTAACAGTTTTGTCTTTGACCTCCACTTTGAGCTTCTCTGTTGACTGTGCCCAACATCAGGATCAGCAATAGAAGCACTGTGTGAGAGAGGAGATACATGAACTTTCCCCTAGTACCCAAGTAGATGAGTGAGTGGTGGAGTGAGCCAGTGAGTGCCAGAGTGGGCCAGTGAGTGGT
>JADRCH010000018.1:20515251-20660216 GCA_019843965.1 Rhynchomys soricoides | reverse complement strand
GAGTGGTGGAGTGAGCCAGTGAGTGCCAGAGTGGGCCAGTGAGTGGTGGAGTGGGCCAGTGAGTGGCAGAGTACATCAGTGAGTGGACCAGTGTGTGGCAGAGCACATCAGTAAGTGGGTGAGTGGACCAGTGAGTGGTGGAGTGAGCCAGTGAGTGGCAGAGTGGGCCAGTGAGTGGATAGTTGTATCAGTGAGTGAGTGAGTGAGTGAGTGAACGAACCAGTCACTGGATGAGTGCATCGGTGTGCATAAGAGTGGGTCTGTGAATAGATGGGTTCATCTGGGACTGCATCAGGGAATGGGCAAGTGAGTGTTGTCACATGAATAATGATGAATATGTGAACAAGTAGAAGCAGAGTGTAATGGTAAGCATGTGGCAGATGGCTCAATGGCTCAACTAGAGACAGAAACAATGGCTACTCTGTCAAATGGCCTTTTGGAGGGATGTAAGAAGGAATGTGGCTTCTGAGAACTTAGGTGATTCTTTGGGATCCAGGCTTATCTCCAGAACAGTAGCCCAAATCTGCCTCCCTATAAAGAAGCCTTCAGGAAACCAGACCCTAGAGGCCCCAGGACCCTGTACTAGGAACACTCGGTGACTGGCTGGGTCAATCAATCATTGACAGGCTTTTGAGAGATCCATTGCTTAAGAGGACCCTGGGATTGCCCTGCTGACCCCAGGCAAGGTGGAAAAGAAGAAGGAGAGATCCATTGGCCCTACTGGAGGCAGAGGTGAGGACTGGGTCCTGGAGGGGGGGGGTCAGTGCCCCAGCCCTGTTTACCTAAGAGAGGATACAAGATGGCATAGAAATGGCTCACCTAGGGGTCATCCTTAAGACCAGGGAGAGCTACCAGGTCTCTCCCTTGTGATCTAGACTTGGAGATAAAGTAGACTAGACTGACTCCAGGTATGGAGCTAGTTAGCCTAGCAAAGTGAGAAAGAAGCTATTGGTTAAATGTAGTTCTATATATCAGAAACCTGGAGAGAGAGGTGATTAGGGCCCTGAGTCCACCCCTACCACTTTCTGTGAGGAACAAAGGAAGAGTAACCCAACTAACTCAGGGTTGACTGTGAAAGGCACACAGAGAAACCCCTGCACTCTCCATCCAGACCCAGGCAACTCTCTGAGAGAAACTGAGGCAAGCAAGGGGCCTGTACTGACTGGCCAGTGGGTCTCTGAAGAACAAATTCCAAATTCTGTTCAACTCTGAGACAAAGGTTGACAAGAGAATCCTACAGGTATCAAAAATGTCTGTCATCAACACTTCTAGAATCTTTAACTTGGCTACACATTAAAGTAATGGGAGACAGATTAACAGGAGAGAAGTCATATTTCATCTGATGTTTGCACATAGTCATACAAAATATGAGACTTGAACAAAAATCACATGACTTAACATGACGACCTGAGCCCCAAAAAGCAATCAGCATGCAGGGTGTGTGGGAGACAGCCACACCCTGCAAGAGGCAGAGGCAGAGCTGCAGTGTGAGTAGCCCTTGTCTTGTTAAAAAGAAAGTCTCTCTGCCATAACAGTCTGGAGCAACCTCTTCTAGGGTAACTGCTAATGTATTTCCTTTATGGTCATCAATTACTTTCTTTTACGAAAGAGCAGGTTCTCAGAGCCACTCCTGTACCTGCAATATCCCAAAATATGCCAGAGAAATATATTTGGGGGTGGCATATTCTGGTACCCTACCCCTCATGCTTTGAGTGAAGTGTCATGACCACAGCATTCTTGGCCTAGGTGCGGTCTGGCACATTCTTTCCAGTAGTAGGTTGTTAGGACATATCGTATCATCCAGTAAGGTAACAAGGGGTCTGAAGTGAAATAGAAATGTGGGGTGCACAGAAGTCTGATTGACAAGTGATACCTTTTCCTATGCATTGATGTTCTGCTTAAGCTGCCCATTATGGAGAAAACCTCAAAAGGGACAGAGGGACAACTCACATCCTGAGCTGAGTCCAGGGAAGCCACTGATGGCAAATACTCTGCTCACCCTGCCTGGGACCAACTGAGCAGGCTCCTTAAGCTTCTGTTCTTAGATGAAGACTTTCTGGTGCCTAGCATTTTTTCTGGAAAATGCTGCAGAGGCCAGTTTATGCTTGAGGCAAGGCAATTCTGCAGAGGCATCTTTAAGGCAAGATGCCTTTGGGGCTAGCAGGGACCCTGGGAGATGGCGCGCACTCTCTAGTGGTCACTTTCCACACAGGCTGACCAGAGTTTCCCTATCCACATTGCAGGTTAGGTGGTGGGTTAGAGGCTCTGCCCGGCGGAGTAGAGTCTCTGGCTGCTTGAGATGGGGCAAGTCAAGAAAGCAAAGAATAGACTCCACTCAGAGATATAACGAGTAGAACATCAGCCATCACAAGTGTGATAGGACAGGCGAGAAATGCAGCAGTCATCTCTAGCCATGCTTGACACCTTTTAGTATATAAGCAACACAGACTGGACTTGGTGGGTTTATATTTTTAAGTTGGGAGAGTATGATCTGGGATGTAGATCTTGGAGGAGTGAGGGGGAGGAATGAATGGTGAATATTGTCAAAACACAAAAAAAGTACATGCACGCATGTACTCAATTCTCAAAGAATTAATAAAGAAAAAATAACATTAAGACTTCTCAACAGAAATCCTCAACCAGGAAAGCATGAAATGGTATATTTCTAGACCTCAGAGGAAATAACCATCAACCAAGATTTCTGTTTCTAGAAAAGTTTTGTTTAAAACTGGCAGAGAACTCAGACCATTTCGAGATAAACACAAACTGAAGTGAGTTATGAGCATGAAGCCAGCATTGCAGAAGATTCACCAAGGAACCTTGAAAACAGGGCAGGGATAAAGACAGTCTCAATTATGGAAGCAGGAGAATCAATTCTGGGCAAGAAACAGGTGAGCACAGAACTGTGAACCAACCCGTCATGCCCAACACAGCAAACCGCCAGACTCTTACTACAAATAGGAAAGAAATGAACCAGCAGTCCAACCAACCAGAACACAGTCGACAGAATTCAAGCAATTAGCAAGCCCTTGTCTATAATAATCTTAAATGTAAATGAACTTAATTCACCAGTTATTGGATACAAACTAGGGGCTGGAGAGATGGCTCAGAGGTTAAGAGCACTGACTGCTTGCTCTTCCAGAGGTCCTGAGTTCAATTCCTAGCAACCACATGGTGGCTCACATCCATCTGATGCCCTCTTCTGGTGTGTCTAAAGAGAGCAACAGTTTGCTCACACACATTAAATAAATAAAAGATGCAGACTAGCTCAGAGATTTAAAAACAATACTCAGTTCTCTGTTCTCACCAAGAAACACACCTCACTGGCAGAGGAAACAGAGCAAAAGAATAGAAGTCAATTTACCTAGTAGATGGACGGTTTTTAAAAATGCTCACAGAGTCATTCTGTGACCTGACAGAGTACACAGCAAACCGTTTTAGTCCAAGGATAAAGAAGGCGATACTGCCTATCAATAAAAAGAATGATCAGCACTGGGCCTCACATTTCATGAAAACAAACACTCGTAGGAATAAAGGGGCCAATGGCTCTTAGAATAAAAATAGTGTGTGACCTTAGCTCTTCATTCCCACCAATAAACAGCCAGAAAAATCAATACAGGAGATTCAGAGCGAATCTGCACTATACATCAATCAAATAGGCTTAACAGACATTTACAGAATATCACATCCAATAGTGGCAGAAAGCACATTCCTTCAGCAGAACTTTCTCTAAAATGGAGCGCACTTAATTCTGAAGCCTGTCTTAATAAATACAAAAGAATTGAAATGAAGACAAATCAGAGAAACTAGACAAACAACCACTTGGAGATTGAACAATATGTACTTTTTCCTCTGCCTTGAGACAGGATCTCATATGTAGCCCTGGATAACCTAGGTCTTAAGAACTCTGCTTGCCTCTGCCTCCTGAATGCTGGGATAAAGGTGTGCACCGCCATACACACAATATACTCTTGAATGACCACTGAGTCACTGAAGAAATCAGGAAGATGAATTTCTCCATAATCAAATGAAAATGAAGGCACAGCTTACTAGAACCTCTGAGATACAAGAGATAGTTCAAAGGAGAAAGTTTTCAGTTAATGAGGATTTGTATTTTTTTTTTTTAAAATCAGGAACTAGAACGATGACTCAGTAGTTAAGTGTGCCTCCTGCTTTTCCAGAGAACCCAAGCTCAATTCCCAGCACCACATCTGGCAGCCCACATGTGGCTGTAATCCCAGATTCAAGGGACATGATGTGCTCTTCTGGGCTCCATGGAAACTTGCAGACACACACACACACACACACACACACACACACACACACACACAAATAAATAAAACAAATCATCTTACACTGTTAGTTGCACCAGAGAACTAGCTGGGAAGACCTTATTCCCAAAGATACCCATACTTTGGTCACAGGACTTGGACAGATCAAGTTGGCACCACACCAGGAGGTACTGTGATGAACGCTGGTAGAAAATTTCCGTCAACAGCTGTACTTAGCTGTAGACATTCTATGTGCAACAATACCAGGTAAGGCATCTATAGATGCAATAGTGTCAAGTCTGTGATAGGGTAACCAACTACTTTCTGATTGGATTTGATGCCCAGTTCACAGCAGGGAATTCACAGCTCCAACCTTGTCAAAAGCCCTTGGCTGTGGAGTTGCCCAGTAAGGGTGGGCAACGCTTCCACCAGAAGACTAGGCTATTAAATGAAAGTCTCGGAGCCAGGTGTGGGGACCTGGCAAGTTATTGGTCAGTATATTATTTACTGCTTAGTTGTCATGGTAAAATTCCATGACAAAACTTAAGGAAGAGTTTATTTTGGCTTCCAGTTCTTGGGGCTCAGTATCCATAGTGGACAGGTAGCATCAGAAAGCTGAGAGCTCATATCTCCCCATACACAGGAAGCAGATGGATAAATCAAAAGCAGGATGAGGCTATAAACTCTCACACCCCAGCCTGGGCGACATGCTTCCTCCAGCAAGGCTCCTCTCCTAGACATTCCACAGCCTCTCCAAACAGCACTACCAACGGGGGACCAAGTGTTTAAGGTCATGAGCCTATGGGGGCACTTCTCATTGAAGCCACTAGTCAGGTAGGCCCCTGAGGACCTGAAAACAACACAGGGTATTGGGATTGTTCTTGAATGCTCCCCAGAATGAACTTGTAAAACCATATTGCTGAAGATGCAACAAAATACCAGTCTGCAATTGACCTGAAAACTTCCCGCTGGCTAGAGTTTATAGCCATCAATGTTATTGCCAATAGTGAACTCTGAATGCTACAATACCAACCTTCCAGGCAAAATATGCCCACTGGTGAGGTATTGGCATGAAAGCTACAGGGGTAGCCAACTGCTTTTGAGTTGGATTTGAGGCCTGCTCTACTGGTGGGAATTCTGTGCCTGGTATTGCAAATCTGGTCAAAATCTCATAGCTTAGAATGCCATAGGTCCAAAGGAGGAAACTATTATTGTCTTACTAAACATATATCAAATTGCCCTCTAAATATTTATATTTATATACATAGAGTAGTGCGGCCCTCAACCTTGGCCAGAAAAATTTTCTTTTGGTCAGCAGTGGTCAGCAGTCGGGGCAGACTCATTAATGATCAAAGTGCTAAGGCTAAGTGATTGTTGAGTACTCAGCCCTAAATGGGACATCTGTATCACAAACACACACTCACACATGCACACACACACATGCACTTACATGCACTTACATGCACTCACACACATACAACATAAGCACACACACAACACACACACACACACATGCATGCATACACAGATGGCACAATCTGGGACATATTCAAATTGTACTCGATGGGGAGAAATAACCCACAAGGGTGGATATGATCAAGGTATATTATTTACACGAATGGAATTGTCAAGGAGTGAGTAAAAGATACCTTATTCAAATCATTCTGAGCAAAAGGCGTTCCTGCCTATTCAGCACAACCCCGGCCTTTGTAGTGCTCTCTCCTGATAACGACAGCATCGAGAGTCACTTACTCCAGCCTTGCCCTTCCCCAAATGAAAGGGGGCTCTCTTCAGAGCAGATAGGAATGCACAGACCTTGGGGTTCAACTCAGCTGTGATCTCAAATTCATGCTGTTTTCCAGGCACCTGCTTCTGCTGCCGAGACTCTGTAAGAGAATCTCTCCAGTTAGGCATCTGACTCTTGACACCTGCCCCCATTGTTACTGTCATATTGGAAGAGAGGCAGGAAAGTGGACCTCATCATTATGATTAATGGGACAATGAAGAGCCTTCTTTATTTTGTCTGTATTGCCCCATCGACACTTCACACCAGCCCTGTATGGAAGGAGGCGTCAGTCTTTACAACTACTAGTCCCATAATCAGCTGTCACTCTCTTCCTGCCCTATGTCCTCCTAAGCTCCAACTAGGCCACACCTAAATTAAGCCTCAGCAAATTTAAAACTTTAACTATTTCCCCCCTCCCTTGGATTTTCCAACCAGGGTATGTATATCTCTGTAGCTCTAACTGTCCTGGAACTCGATCTGTACACCAGAGCTGGCCTTGAACTCACAGAGATCTGCTTACCTCTGCTTCCCAAGTACTGGGCTTAAAGGTTTGTGCCACCACTACCCAGATAACAAATGGATCTTTTCTAGGTTTTGTTGTTGTTTGCTTGCTTGAGACAGAGACTCAACTGTGTAGTTTTTGCTTACCTGGAACTCACTGTGTAGATCAGGCTGGCCTTGAACCCAGAAATTTGCCTGTCTCTGCCTAAAGACTGCAGGAATTAAAGGTCTGCACGCCATACCCAGAAAAATGCAATATATGTGTGTGTGTATAAGTGTGTATGTGTGTGTACGTGTGTGTGTGTGTATGTGTGTATGTGTGTGAGTGTACATGTATATGTGTGTGTATGTGTGTCAATAACTACCACCTTTTATGCACAACAGGATTGTGTTAGACATCAATAAGAACTAAAAACTGAAAAATTCACAAATTAGTGGAAATTTAAAAAAAATAACCTCTTAAATGACCAATGGATTCAGGAAGAGTCACAAAAAGAATTAGAAAACACTTAGAGATGAAAGAGGGAGCATATAACACAGATACAGAGGGCTGGAGAGGTGGCTCGGTGGTTAAGGGCACTCACTGACTGCTCTTCCAGAGGACTCAAGTTCAATTCCCATCACCCACATGACAGCTCACAACTGTCTAACTCCAGTTCCAAGGGATCTGACACCCTCACACAGACACATATGCAGGCAAAACACCACTGCACATAAAAATAAATTAATTTTTAAAAGAAACAGGAAATTACTGCTATAAGTATAACTGTAAACACGTTTTAAAATGCCCCTCATCTTCAATGATGCACTGGGATAAACTGATAGTAAGTAAGAGAAAAGACAAATAAATGTATTACATGTAGAAAGCCAGTCACGTGACACACTTACCTGTACCCAACATGATTCTTAAGTATATTACACACCTCATTTCTATAGAAGAGAACAAAAAATGAGGATATAGACAGTTTTATAAATGAGTGTAGGGGATTTCAAAGGCCTGGGACAAAGACTGTTTGGCTAACAACAGAGAGCCATTTATAAATGATTGGCTTTGGAATGGGACCAAGCGACAGACAAAAGTGCGTGACAATGGTCTGTGGAGGTATAGTTAATGGGAAATCAGAGAAAGGGCTCTGGGTAATTGTTTTCTCCCCCAGCAGTCCAGAATCCAATCAGACAAAGACTACGAGAAAAGCCTCTCCCAGCATCTCCTCACTCAAAGTTCCTTCCTTCTAAAAGAATAAGCACACTGGGCTGCCACATTTTGAGGTGACCATTCCTGGATTCCCTCACTACATTGAAAACAAGAACAATTTCAAGAGCCTAACTTTACAATCTAAGGAACTAGAAAGAGAATTCTAAATTAAGCCTAAAGCAGAAGGAAGGAAATAATGAGGATTGGTGCGGGGCTGAATGAAATGGAGAATGGAAAGAGTTGGGTGGGAAGGCAAGAAGAGGAAGAGGAGGGGTGGAGGAAGGAAGGGGAGGGAGGGCAGAAGAGAGGGAGGGAGAGAGGGAGGGGGCTAGAGAGATCAATCCACTGTTGAGAGCACTTGATGCTCTTGCAGAGGACCCAGGCTCAGTGAGCAGCAGGCATCTGGAGGCTCACAAACATCCATAACTCCAATCCAAAGGAGCCAACGCCCTCTCTGGCTTCCATGGACACCAGGAACATGGGTGGTACATTTAAATACATGCAGACAAAATGTCCATAAACATAAAACAAAAATAATAAAGCCTTTCTTAAAACAAACAAACAAAGGAATGCTGAGCTACAGATGGCTGCTTATCACCTGTTTCTAGTCACAATTCGGAAGCTCAAAGAATAACCTTTAATGGAAGGATCGGAGCAGCAGCTGCCTCTGGAGACTGGGAAAAGATTGGTGGCCAGTGGCAGGGAGAACTTTCTGGGTTGCTGCCTTATACCTTAACTAAAGTACATTGATAGACACATTTGTTAAAACTCAAAAAGGTGTGGCTGAGGGTTTAGCTCTTCGGGAAAGAACGCTTGCTGAACAGGAAAGAGGACTTGAGTTTGAATCCCCAAAACCCATATGAAAGCTGGCTGTTGGCCAAGCGGAGACAGGAGGATTGCTGGAGTTGGCTAGTCAGCTAGCCTAGTTGAAAAATCAAAAAGCAGTAAATTCCAGGTTCAGTAATATTGTGCCTCAAGGAAATAAGGCCAATGGCAATGGAAGAAGACATCCAATGTCATCCTTTGACTCCCACAAGAGCACCTGCACATGCATGTGCACACTCATGCATAACACACGCACACACACAATCAGTTTGCATAGTCATTGTTTCTATGTTTTATTTCTGAGGACTAAGAAGGTAAGCAATACTGAGCTCTGATGAGTTGTCTGCACGGAAAGGACTTCAGAAGAGCCTACTGATGGGTCTGACCCAGATCCAGTGTTCTGCTGTGTCTCGCTGTGCCAGTGTGGTTCATGACCTGACAAGACACAGACTGTGTCTGAGCCTAAAATGGTGCATTTGTAATAAGGTCCTGGGTGTGGCTGCTGCTGCGGACCGTGCCTGCATAACCAGTACTTGGAATCTTGCCTTCCTACCTCTTCACCCTCATTCCTACTGCTTCTCCCGTCTCCAGCTGGGATTGCCTTCTGAGTACCACACACTCTTATCTTTCAGGTCTATCCAGAGCTACCATACATAGCCTGTGCTCCTGACGATGTCTCTTCCTTCCCCTCCCCAACCAAAACCTTGGGCAATCAAGCTGCTTCTTCAGAATGGTGCACACCACAGGGCCCGAGTGACTCCCAGCCTCTGTAACTGGTGACCCACACAACCACACACCCCTCCTCATCACAGCCTATCTTCCACACGGACTGGCCCCATTTTTTCCCCACCTCCCTGATCTGATTTATGTGACACTGTCAAAGCTGCCAGGTCCAAGCAGCGCACAAATTAACTACTGCATAAGGACTGACTTTCTCTCGCACTGGCCTCTGGCTTGGGTGAGCCCTCCCCAGTGACCTCTAAAAGCCAACACTCTCCCCAACTCTGGGCATCACAAGCCAGGTCCTCCTGTCTGACTCACCCCTCTCTCAAATCCTTTCTGCCAGTCTAGCTCCCATTCCAGGATTCCTGGGATCCCAGACTGAATAAGACCCCATCAAAGGCTCCATTTCCCACCTCCAAGCCCCTCAGGTCTGCTCACTGCTGTTCCAACCCATCAGGCTCTGAGAGGGCAAGGGGTGGACTGTCTTGTGAAAGCTATGTCTCCAGTTATAGCATATGGATGGGGTAGGAGTCTCATTGCTCGGCCTGGACCCTAGAAGGATAGTCAGAGGACCTTTAGCTCACCCTGAGTAATCCTATACCATTTGGATTCTATCAACCTCTATCCTAAACTCAGAGTTCTACAAGTAGAGACTCGGCCTCCTCAGACCTGAAGCATGCCTCAGTCCAAGCCCTGAGCCCTTCTCTGAGGTTCCCAGACCTTCCCTGGCAGCCCCAAACCCCTTCCTTCCACAAGCTCCTTGGTGGTTTCTCTCCACCCTCCTTAGGATGGCTCTTGGGAGGATATTTTATTTTCCCAGACAAGCTCAGCAAGGCAACTACTCCTCCTAAGAGGTTAACCTAATTGCTTTTCCCAGAAGAAAACCCTCAGAGGTTTTCCTTGTGGTAGGATAGGAGGTTTGAAAATTATATGTTCAGAGCCCCGTCCTGGTTTCTATATTCAGTTCATTTTCCCAGATGGTGGCGCGCGAGAGAACACAAGCGCCACCTGCTGGTCCACAGCAGAATTCCAGGAGAGGACAGGGTTCATCGGTGCCATTGAGAGTCAGGAGCACAGCACGCTCAACACGCACAGTCCGCTGTTGGCTAAGAAGCCAGGCCACGGGTCAAGGGTTCAGCCTGCTGCTCATTTTTAATGTTTCTCACTTTCAAAGCGTGGTGACAAGTGTGGTATTCAATGTATTGGCTTTTACAAACATCAAACACGTGATTTCCAGGGGTGGAGAGTCAGAGAGGCTTACAAACATCAGGGAAGAATAATGTACAGTATTTGCATGCACATGTCTGGGGATCACATGATATCTCAGAGTACCTCATCTTGGCCTACTTGAACTATAGGAGTCTGACAGAGCTCAGAAGCATGGCTTCACTCTGCTCTTCCAGTGCAGTCTCTGTCCTTTTCACTCCCCCAATGATTCCAAGATTCCTCTTCTCCAAAGCAAGCCATAAATTCTAGAAACTTCACTGTCACTCCTTTCCCTGGAAGACACCAGCCCCAAGGGCGCAGAGATGTTGCACAGACATGCCAAGAGGCATTTGGGCAGGAAGGCCTTGTGGCCTGCTCTCTATCACCGTCAGTTCATGACCTTTTACCCAGGTACAATTCCACACCACTGCCCATCCTTCAGTGAACCAAGGCATAAAGATACATTATTTTCCCTGGGTCTTTATGTAACTTTGATCAAGTCAACATGTTATGCCTTTCTCTTGTTAACTCTTCTTTTGTTACAGAGTATTGGTCATGATCCTTATGATGGATGAGAAGAGATATCCCTCATGTCATTCTGTCTCTGTCTCTCTCTGTCTCTCTCTCTCTCGTGTGTGTGTGTGTGTGTGTGTGTGTGAGAGAGAGAGAGAGAGAGAGAGAGAGAGAGAGAGAGAGAGGAGGGGAAGGAGGAGGAGGAGGTGGAGTGGGGACTGTTAGAGAGGAAATACAGTCCAAGTCTGGCCTGAAGACTCATCAGCCCTTACTGGGAAGGTGGTGCTATCAGATTGCTTGGTCCAGTCAGCCTGACTCCTCACTCAATACAGCTGCCTGCTGCCCTCCCAGGCCCTGAGGGACAGAGCTCACTCCACATGCTCAGTTCCACATGCTACAACAGGACTCATGGGTGGATGAAGGACAGCAAAGCTGGTGTGCATACCTCATCCTCTAAGAACAGAGCACCTGTGTAAGATGCTCTTGGCCTCTGCTGTAGCTCAGTTTGCCCGACAAAGCCTTCCAGAGGACTCAGGGAGAGACCAAGTGGCCACCCTGGCCTGGGAAAGCTTGATTGGTCACACCTACCCTAGCACACGTGAGGAGAGCAGGCACAGCAGCGCCACTCAAGCAAGGTCTTTGTCAAATGCAAACCACCAGGGACAGCAGGCACTATAAAGGAACAGAGGAGAGTACAGGCTCAGACAAGTACAGAGAGACAGTGCAAGTGCCAGCTGCTAGAAAAACTAAACCATCCAGGGCAAGGTGTCCAGAGGTGGCACCAGTCCCAATGGGCTTCCCACATCAATCATTAATCAAGATAATACTCTACAGACTTGCCTATAGACCAATATTACAGGGAGTCATTTTTCTAAGATTCCCAAATATGTACAAATACGTGTCAAGTTGACAAGACCGACAAGCACAGGGCCTTCACCAGGCATTGAACCAGGCTTCATCTTGAATGTCAGCCTTTAGGCTTGTGAGCAATATATTTCTATTGTTTGTAAGCCAAACAGGAAGGGTACTTTGTTACAGCACCGGGAATGGACTTCTTACCATCCAGCTGCATGCTCAGATGTTTCTAGGAAGCCCTGGTTCTGGCCTGTGGCCCACCTGGCTTGGAGCAGCTCAGAAACTTGGCCTCCAGGACCTGGTTTCACCTCCCACCTTCCCCAGATCTGAATCTCTGCTATCTTTCCAGACCCATCGGGGTCTTGCCTGGCCAACCTGTTCCTCTACCCACCCCAGGTCCTGTGTAAAGATGTCTGACCAAGTTCTTCCCCACAGTGGCAGTTTAGGGAAAGACACTAATTACACATTTTCTGTCAAACTGACTGGCACCATACCCAAGCCAGGGCTCACACTTTCAGAACAGCAATGACATAGAAGAGGACCGGGAAGATTTGTCTGGGTGCCAGCCAGGACCACAACAGACCAAACCAGAGTCACTGTTTTCAAAGAAGCAGAGGGAGACTTCTTTTTCTTCCACTGTGCCCAGAACCTTGTCCCCTAAGGACTTGATAATCTCCACACAGCACTCCCTGTGCCAGACACTGGCTCACATACTGCTTTGGGGTGTCCCACCTAATTAGTTCCCCCTGCCAGGCCTGCTGAACTCAAGGTTGGAGTCTGAAGTCATTGCTGCGAGACTCCCTCCAAACAGCTTTAATGTTGTAGCTTAGCCTATTCAGGGTCTTCTCTGGCTCCTCGTGACTTTAGACGCATGAGGGCGGCTTCCTGTGGGTATTTTAGTTTCCACAGGCTTCAAATGCTCAGTATGTCAAGTCTGCATTCTGGTGACCTTGAGGCCAACAGCAGCATGGGTGGCTGCAGAGCACGGCCCCGAGCCACAGGACACCCTGGAACTCTTTGGTTGGCATCAACTCTGGCTCTCCAGCAAGCTCTGTGCTGTGACTCAGCTTGCTCTACCTACAGAGAAAAATGGTTCACCCAGGAGTCTATCACCACAGCCTTCCTCAAATAGAGTGGAAAATCAAAGAGACCTGAGGCACACATGTGTTCATCCCAAAGAGCCCACAAAGACTGGAGGCTCTGACTCTAGAACAGTGGTTCTCAACCTTCCTAATGCTGTGACCCTTTAATTCTGGTGGTGACTCCCAACCAGAAAAGTATTTTCATTGCTACTTCATGGTAATTTTGCTACTCTTATGAATTATAATGTAAATATCTTATATGCAGGATATCTAATATGTGACCCCCAAAAGGGGTTGTAACCCACAGGTTGAGAGTCACTGCTTTAAGGAAATGCATTCTGGAAAAAAACAAAAACAAAAACAAAAACAAAAACTGCCCCAGAATGTGTCTCCTTGGCATTTGAAACAAAACAAGCAACCAAACAGTAAAACCTGAAATGGTCATCTCTGACTCCCTGCCCTATCTGCAGCCCACAGGCCTCGCTAAACCCCGCCTCCAGTGTAGAACCAGTCAGTCAGATCATTCACCTTTTAGCTCTTCAACCACGAGCCTGTGATTGTCCATAGAACCACAAAGTGTTCCTTGTCTCTCTGGGTCTTCATTTTGTGGGGACTCCTGGGTCACACGAAGTTTAGTGAATTGTTACACTTTTCACTTGCACACCTGTCTGCTACAGGAGTGTAAAGCCAATAGCCTGGTGATGGCTGATAAAAAACTACTGTCTCTCCCCTACAAGATCAAAGCTGTTTTAAAAACAAGACACTAGTTGGTTATTTATTTATTCTCTGGGTGCACAATGGAATATTCCAGAGGCTACGTAAAACATTACAGTAGACTGAATGCAAGAAGAAATTAAAAAAACAGCTGTTTATGGTCTAGTGAGCCCAAGAGTGAAAAGATTTGCTAAAAAATCAAAGTGTGGCTCGGTGGGGGAACACCTGGCTAGTCTGTGCAAGGCTCAGAACTGAACTCTGTCTCAGCATTGCTAAGGACAGCTCTGATTTTCCCTCTAGTTTTTGTTTGTTAGCTTGTTTTGGAAGACACAGTTTGAAAAAAATCTTACTAAAAATATTAACAATATTTACATCTGCTGACTTCATTTTTGAGACAGTCTCATTATGTAGCCCTGACTGGCTGACTAGGTTGCTATGTAGTAGACTAGGCTAACCTTGAGGTTGCTGTAATCCTCCTGCCTCAGCAGGAATTATAAGTATAAGACATCACACCAGACACATTGGTTTGTTTTCAAGGGGGGGACGTTTTGATTAGTAAATATTGCTTTAAATTTGTCTTAATTTTTATTTCTAGCATGATGAACACTGATAGCTATATATAACCCATTTTTAAAAATAGCCCTCAATACAGTTTTTTAATTTCTTTTTATTTTATGTGTATGGATGATTGGTCTGCATGTATGTCTGTGTGTGTGCTATATTTATGCCTGATACCCAGTGAGGTCAGAAGGTGTCAGGCCCCCTTGGAACTAGAGTTATAGACAGTTGTGAGCTGCCAAGTGGGTACTTGGAATTGAACCCAGGTCCTTTGGAAAGGTAGCCACTACTCTTAAGCACTGAGCCATCTCTTCGGACCTACCCCAATACTTTTTATGAATATAACGAAGTCTTTTTAAAAAAAAAAAAAAAAAAGTGAGTGTTCTGCCTATGTATGTCAATGGACCATGTGCTTGTAGCACCCAAGGAGTCCAGAAAAGGGCAGTTGATCCCCAGGAACTGGAATTACAGTAGTTGTGAGCCACCACGTGGGTGCTGAGAATCAAACCTAGGTCCTTCACAAGAGCTGAACTCTCTCTCCAGCCTCTTTTAAAGGAGACTTAAGACCAACATGCTAAGAGCTGCGGAGTTTTTGTGGTGGAGGTGAAAAAGCTCAGGGCTGCTGCTGAGAGCTACACAAGATGAAGGAACGTAACTTCTCTGCAGGGACTGAAACGACTAGAATTGTAAATACTAATACTATGTATATTTAACCACAAAGAACAAGGAAAATTATGGAAATGCAAAGATTTAAAATGGATGCAACTGGGAATACAGTTCTGTGGTAGTGTACTTGCCCAATATGTGAGAGTTCCTAAGCTTAGCTCCAAGGACTGGGGTGGGGGTGGGGAGTTCCTGCAGGTACTTCTCTAGAGATGCTTAGAGAAGGTACATTAGGGACAGTGAGGCCTGGGACAAGGAACATTTGCTGAGTGAGGGGAGTTCAGAGACAGTGTCTCACCCGGGGTTTGAAGCAGGCCACACACTAAACCCTTATTATCTGCTGAGTATAGAAAGAAATTATTTTTTTAAAAAAGATTTATTTATTTTAGTATATGAGTACACTGTTGCTGTCTTCAGACACACCAGAAAAGGCCATCAGATCCATTACAGATGGTTGTGAGCCATCATGTGGTTGCTGGGAATTGAACTCAGGACCTCTGGAAGATCAGTCTGTGCTCTTAACCACTGAGCCATCTCTCCAGCCTGGAAGAAATTCTTATATGTATGCCCTCTTCTACAATTTTGCATTTGTTTCGGGGAGGGGGGGAGGAGGAATGATTTTTACATTTATATTTATTTTTGCAGAGTTGAGAATTGGACCCAGGGACTCTTGGAAGCTAGACAAGTGCTCAACAATAGAGCCGTACATATATAAAGACCTCTTGTAAAATAAAGTAATGGTCATTAAAGGAAAAGTCACCAGGGCTGCAGATGTAGCTCAGCGAGCAAGCCCCTGTCTGGCATGCACAAAGCCCCGAGTCAACCCCTAGCATAGAAGAAACACTTAAGAACGAAAAAAGTCCTTATGATCTTTAATTAGCACAGTTAGAAAGAGATAACTTAAAAGTTAGGGTGTGCGTGAGGCCGGAGAGATGGCTCAGCAGTTAGAAGCGCATACTGCTCTTGGAGCGGACCTGGGTTCAGTTCCCAGCACCCACGCTGTGGTTTATAACTGTCTGAAACCCCAGTTCCAGGGCATCCAGTACCCTTCTTCTGGTCTCTATAGATGCTGCATGCACATGTTACACATACATACATGCAAGTACAATACATATACACATAAAAGAAAAAGAAATACATCTTTAAAAAAAGTTATGACAGGAAAGATGGCTCCATGGATAAAGGTGTTTGCCTTGCAATCTGGTGGCCTGCACTTGATCCCAAGGACACATGGAGAGGAGGGAGAAAAGAACCAAGTCTGCAAAGTTGAACTCCTATATGCATGCTATCTGTCTGTCTGTCTGTCTCTCTGTCTCTCTGTGTCTCTGTGTCTGTCTCTCTGTCTCTCTCACACACACATAATTTTCTTGAAAAGTTAAAGTCACATGACTGCACTCCTCAGAAGAAAACACTGAGCATGTATGTTTCTTTCTGTATTATTTTTTTCTTTTCTTTTTGTTTTGCGAGACAGGGTTTCTCTGTGTAGCCCTGGCTGTCCTGGAACTCACTCTGTAGACCAGGCTGGCCTTGAACTCACAAAGATCCACCTCCCTCTGCTTCCTGAGTGCTGGCACTATCACCACCTACACACCTATAACTTATAACGAATAGTATAACTTCTTATTGCTATCAAATGTATTTACTCCTACAATACACCAGCAGATGGCACCTTAGCATGCTGAGAACACTGAACTAAAGCTAGGAAGGACCTCAGAAGCAGGAACTGTCTGAGTCCTGTCTGATCCTCTTCTCTCCTTCTCCCATTTCTTCCCCAAGCAATGGAAAACTGGAAACCTTCCCTAAAACAAGTCACAAGACCCAGAAAGGCCAACCCCCCTGCCCTGCCTCTCCTGACAGCAGGCTCTCAGATCCTCATTCCACAGACTCTTGCTTTGGGTCTATGGTGGGGCAGAGTGGGCAAGAAGAATCAGAACAGAGAAGCCTTTCTAACTGTCCCCAGTTTATTATGGATAATGGCTATGTTATGGATCTTGAACCTCCCACAAAGGGCTTGCACACTGAAGGCTTGGTCTCCAGCCTGCTGTGCTCCTGGGACATTGTAGGATCTTTTGGAGGTAGGGACTTGGGGAGAAAGTTGGGGCATTAAGGCTGTGCCTTTGAAGGGGACACTGGGACTCTGAGCTCATCTATTCCATCCCCTGTTACCCAACACTGTGAGCTGAGTCCTCCCCCTATGCTGCTACCATGCTGCTGCATGCCCAAAGCAACTGGGCAAATGATCACAGACTGAGGCCTCTGGAGCCTACACAGCACTTTCCTTGGATTAAGTTGTCTATCTCAGGTGTTTTGTCACTGGAATGGAACACTGAGTAACACAATTACCGTTATTCAGACACTCTTCCTGTTCAACCATTTCCCCCACCATTTACCTGAGCCTTCGAGTGCTTTTTTCTGAAGGTCCCCAATGTCACATACAAGTTTGATTAAGTCAGTGTGCTGTGTATTTTCTCTTGTTAACCTGCCTGTTGCTGTGACAAGTTCACAGTGACACCGTGGGTTGCAAGGAAAAGCTTCGCTCCTTCCTGTCCTGAAACTTCTGGGTCTTGTTTGGGTTTGGGTTTGGTTTTTCAAGACAGGGTTTCTCTGGCTGTCCTGGAACTCTGTAGACCAGGCTGGCCTCAAACTCACAGAGATCTGCTTGCCTCTGCCTCCCGAGTGCTGGTATCAAAGGTGTGTGGCATCACCTGGCATTAAAAAAAATAAACAAAAAACAAAAAAAAAAAAACAAAACTTTAAAGAGGGAAGAAGAGAAATTTTGAGAAGGCAGAATAGGAAAAAGAAAGAAAAGAAAGAAAGAAAGGAAGGAAGGAAGGAAGGAAGGAAGGAAGGAAGGAAGGAACATGCTTAGGCCAAGGAGTCTGGGAGGACCTTATGGGCATATGGTGGGGTATGAAGAATCTTTGCTGATCCTAGAAAGAATGAGGTTCCCCTGGTGTTTGGGAGCAAGTCATCTGCAGGCCAGCCTCCTTCTTTGGACACTTTTCTGCCAAGCAGAGGCAGCTGGAGTGGCCTCTGATCCCAGATCTTCTCATGGACACATGGCTCCAGAATTCACCCTCTGCTCTCCAAGCTGAGTTTGCATATGAAACTTTCAGTCTAACAACTGCCAAAGACCACACACATACACACACACACACACACACACACACACACACAAATATACACATACACACAAATATACACATATATACGCACACGCACATGCACACTCTCTAACACACACACACACAGAGGCATACTGCAAACACACCATTGGTATTTCTGTTCATCCTCTCATGCACAGCCTTCCTCCCTTGGCAGCCTCTCTCCCTTACATACACACACACACACACACACACACACACACACACACACACACCTCACAGAAGCCATGTCATGAAGGCACAGGCCCTCCCTTAAGTCACAGGCCTTCGAAGGTCAGAGACTCCAGGTTCCTGAATTGAGGGCGTGTGTTAGCAGGACATTCTCTCATCCCTTGAAGACTCAGTCACAGAATCAACCACTTCCCCACACAGCTGAAAGGGCTTAGTCTTTGATCCTCAAAGCTTGGGTCTGTCTTCCTCTAGTCCCTAAAGGTCCAGACAGAAGCCCCTAAAAAGCCTTGAGCCTGGGAAACCTTCAAGTCTGTGGCCACTGCCCAGGGGACTCCCTACCCTTTTCTTCATGCCTTGCTCAGCTGAAAGTTCCCCAAATGTGGACTGACAGAACCATGAAGTGGCTGGTCTCCCTGCTGCCAACCTTCTCCCAAGTCAGCATGCTGCCGCTCTGACTTCTGAGGCCCTGAAAGAATCCGGGCTTACATCCATAGGCTCTTTTCTCTGTGGAGAAGGTATCCTGTGGGCTCCCCACAGAGAGACCCACAGTCACCAGGACTTAGCTCTCAAACAGCCATCCAGGGCTCTTTAATCTGCTCCCTGGATGGTTCCTAGGAATGTGCTGCTCCGGGACCTGATGCTAGCCCAGCAGTTCCACACCCACCACTCCCTCCTGCTGAAGCCTATTCATGGTAGATAGGGCATATGAGCCCATATACTGTGCCTGATGTGACCCTTGTTAGCAGCACAAAGGTCCCCCTCATCACTGAGGTGCTAAATTCACATGAGGAGAGCCACATAAACACATAATCGATGGCAGAAGCAAGCAGGCACAGGAACCCTAATAAAAGAAAAGGGAGGGGGAACTCTCATTTGGAGGCCCTTGATCTTAGTGTTCACACCTGCAAACTGGAGACATCCAAATCAAAGGGATCAAGGACACAAGATGATGTGAAAATGCCTACCAAAAAATGTCGGCATGTGGACTTTAGTTCAATCAGAATACATGACCATGGATGTGTGGTATATATATGCTTACAAGTACTATGCATACTTGTAGGCCAGTCTGGGCTACAGAGCAAGACCCTGTCTTTAAAAGAAGAGAAGAAAGAGGAGAGGGAAGAGAGGTAGAGGAAGAGGGAGGGAGAGGAGGAGGCCACTGGAGAAACGGCTCAGTGGGTAAGAGCACTGGGTATTCTCCCAGAGGACCCAGGTTAGATTCTCAGCATCTGCATGGTGGCTCGTGGCAATCTGTAACTCCACTTTCAGGAGCTCCAATACTCTGTTCTGGTCTCCTCAGAGGCACCGTATGCACGCAGTGCACTTACATACATGCAGGCAGAACATAAAGTAATTCTCTTTGAAACAGGGTTACAGCCCTGTGTAGCCCTGTCTATCCTGTTATTCACTATATAGACCAGGCTGGCCTCAAACTCAGAGATCTGCCTGCCTTTGCCTTCCAGTGCTGGGATTAAAGCCATGTGCCACCTCAATCTGGCAAATAAATATTTTTAAAAGGATCTATGAGTCAGGTCTGGAGAGATGGCTCAACAGTTAAGAGCACTGATTGCTCTTCCAGAGGTCCTGAGTTCAATTCCCAGCAATCACATGGTTGCTTACAACTATCTGTAATGGGATTTTATGCCCTCTTCTGGTATGTCTGAAGACAGCTACAGTGTACTCATATACTATGTATATGTATGTGTATGTGTCTTAGTCAGGGTTTCTATTCCTGCACAAACATCATGACCAAGATGCAAGTTGGGGAGGAAAGGATTTATTGAGCTTACACTTCCAGTTGCTGTTTATCACGAAAGGAAGTCAGGACTGGAACTCAAGCAGGTCAGGAATCAGGAGCTGATGCAGAGGCCATGGAGGGATGTAACTTACTGGCTTGCTTCCCCTGGCTTGCTCAGCCTGTTTTCTTATAGAACCCAAGACTACCAGCCCACAGATGGTACCACCCACAAGGGGCCCTCCACCCTTGATCACTAATTGAGAAAATGCCTTACCGCTGGATCTCATGGAGGCATTTTCTCAACTGAAACTCCTTTCTCTGTGATAACTTCAGCTTGTGTCAAGTTGACACACAAAACTAGCCAGTACAATTGACCCCTTGTCAACTCGACACACAAACACATCACCAATAAGCCTCAACCCTTACTTCCTTATTCATCCCCAAGATCTAAATAACTTTAAAAGTCCCACAGTCTTTGCAAATTCTTACATGTTAACATTTCAGTCCCTTTTAAACATCCAATCTCTTAAAATTCAAAGTCTTTTAAAAATTCAAAGTCTCTTAACTGTGGGCTCCACTAAAATACCTTCTTTCTTCAAGAGGGAAAAGTATCAGGCCACAGTCACAATCAAAAGCAAAACCCAAACTCCAATCCCAATCTGGGATCCACTCACAATCTTCTGGATTCCTCCAAAGGCTTGAGTCACTTCTCCAGCTCTGCCCTTTGTAGCACACACCTTGTCTTCTAGGCTCCAGATGCCTGTACTCCACTGCTGATGCTGTTCTTCATAGTCATCTCATAGTACTGGCATCTCCAAAGCACTTCTGTCTTCTGCTGCAACTAGGTTTACCAACAGCCTCTCATAGGCTCTCTTCATGGTGCCAAGCCTCACCTCCTTTGCATGAACCCCTTCGGTCCTGGGATTGCAACTGAGGCTGTATCTTCACCAGTGGCCTTCTATGGCCTCTCACAGTTCCCAGGTCTCAGGTGCTCTTCACGACTCCTTCATGCCTTCAAAACCAGTACCACCTGGGTGACTCTTACACATTACCGAGTCCAGTCACAGCACAAGGTACAACCCTGGCTATCTCTGGAACTCAGCCTCTGTGCTCTCAGAAAACACTTCCCAGAAGATTTCACCCCAATGATGCTGGTCTCTTCTTAATCACCACTAATATCTTAACTCCAGCTAACCAGCATCAATAGCCCCAGCAATACAATGGTTTTG
This sequence comes from Rhynchomys soricoides, assembly GCA_019843965.1. Lineage (NCBI taxonomy): Eukaryota > Metazoa > Chordata > Mammalia > Rodentia > Muridae > Rhynchomys > Rhynchomys soricoides. Next base: position 20,639,022 of record JADRCH010000018.1, on the reverse strand, counting down.
CTTTAGTAGTTCTGGTATCTTGTTGATCACAGCTGATTTCTTCAGCCCCAGCTAACCAAAATCGCAGAATCTTAAACTAGCAATGGCCCTGATAAGAGTCTTTAATCTTCCCTCTGAAACTTCACAAGCCAGGCCTCCATTTTCTGCACTGTTCTCAACATTATCTTCCAAGCTCCTACACAACATCCCACAGAGCTCTTAACACAGAATGGATCTTCTAGCCCAAAGTTCCAAAGTCCTTCCACAGTCCTCCCCAAAACATGGTCAGGTTGTCACAGGAATACCCCACTTTGCTGGTACCAATTTGTCTTAGTCAGGATTTCTATTCCTGCACAAACATCATGACCAAGATGCAAGTTGGGGAGGAAAGGGTTTATTCGGCTTACACTTCCAATTACTGTTCATCACCAAAGGAAGTCAGGACTGGAACTCAAGCAGGTCAGGAATCAGGAGCTGATACAGAGGTCATGGAGGGATGTTTCTTTACTGGCTTGCTTCCCCTGGCTTGCTCAGCTGGCTTTCTTACAGAACCCAAGACTACCAGCCCACAGATGGTACCACTCACAAGGGGTCCTCCCCCCTTTGATCACTAATTGAGAAAATGCCTTACCGCTGGATCTCATGGAGGCATTTTCTCAACTGAAGCTCCTTTCTCTGTAATAACTCCAGCTTGTGTCAAGGTGAACACAACCAGCCAGTACAGTGTGTGTGTATGTATAAAGAGAGATGTATATAGGTGACTATTTGAAAGTTCTTGTTTATATCCAGAAAAAGTCCCTTTTAATAATGCCGAGATTTTAATCTATGGCGTCTCAAAGTGTAGATATAAACTTGTTCAGGTTGGTTGCTACACTCACCTAGAACATTCAAGGGGCAAATCCATAGTCTGCCCCTCTTAGACCCACTCCCTCAGAATCTCTGGGACAGAGTGCAGGACCCTGCTTGTTTAAATTCTTGGTCATATGAAGTTGCAAAAACCTACTAAGATGGATAAAACACTGATTTTGGGATTAGTGAGGCCCCGATGTGAGAAGTCAAAGCCTTAGCCCCTCATCTCTTAAAATAGGTATAATAAGCCAGGCATAGTAGCTGACACCTTTTATCCCAGCATTCTGGAGGCAGAGGCAGATGGATCTCTATGAGTTCAAGGACAGCCTGGCCTACATTGTAAGTTCCAGGACAACAGGGTCAAATAGAGAGACTCTATTTCAAAAACACCAAAACTAAAATGGGTACTACTAATAGGGTATAATGTAAGATAGAGCAAGATAAGATAAAGACAAGTAAGATAAAGCAAGTGTAAAATGCTTGTCTTAGGCTAACATAAAGTAAGCACATCATAGTCATTCTCTTCCTATTAATGTGTCTAGATGCTTCTGCCACCACCCTGTGGTATGGCTGTAACCAGTCGCTCACAATCCTGTGAATAACCCACCTGGCACCTGTTCAAAGCCATCACAGGACTGGCTGAGCTTTTCCAGTCTATGAAAGGCTGTAATTTTACATCTGGCCACTAGAGTGCAGCATCTACTTATCTCTTATTTTTAAATTGGCTATTTATACATACAGGGGAGTTTTTTATGTAGCCTTGACTAACCTGGAATTCACTAGGCAGCTCAGGTTGGACTTGAACTTGAGATTGACCTGCCTCTGTCTTCCTAGTGCTGGGATTCTTTAATTTTTAAGTTATCTTTTCTTATTTTTAAAAACACTCTGAAGCAGCATTTTTTTCCGCCAGCTGTGTGGAAGGTGAACGGAAGCTGGCTGAGACTTACATAGGCTTCTTACTTTGCCTCAGCATTCCACTCATGTGCACCCCCCGCCCCCCAGAAATCCTTTCTTTTTTCTTGATTACCTGTAACTCAAGATAAAACCTGCACAGTTTCACACACAGCTTATTAACACAGTTTATATAATACCCTGTAAATACTTTTCTTAAAAAACCAGTTTTCCCATCGCCTCCAATGATAAAGTAATGATTTTGTTCTTAAGTCTAGGGTCTCCCACAAGTGCCTGGTGACAGTTTACTGGTCCTTGCACTGCACACCAAAATACCTTCGCTTACCAGCTGTGCAGGCTGCCATTCTTCACCCTTCCAGATGGGGTATGTGTGGAGACACATACAGGCAGCTGCTGGAGAAGAGGTAGCTCCTTCTAGACCTGCAGGGTTCCCACCTCAACATGGCTGCAGGAATGGCTTCCCACCCTGCAGGACCAACCGTTCTAGTAATTGGAAGGACCTGGTTTCCATCTCACCAGCTAGACAGAGATTCCCAGTGATGGCCCAAGCAGGACCCTGAGAGTGATCAGCATGTCTGTTCAGGCATCCACCACCACATGAGGTCTATGTGGGAAGGTAGGAAGCAGACATGGAAAGAGAATGAGGGACATTCAGGTAGCCAGTCAGGGATGGATAGAGGTGAGCTATGGGCTATCACTGTAGACAGCTGGACTGTGAAAAGGGGTATGGTGAGAAACCAGTTGATCCCCGATGTAAGCACTCATACCCCATCCCCGAAGGAGCCTGCTGGTCCTCAGACTGGGTGTCTTCTGTGGTCCCGTATGGGCATGTACAATTGGCTGGAGAAAACAATATGGAAGGTACAGGCAATGTGGTGACAGTGGCAGCTGGAGGCTGCCTATAACTGTCCACCCGGCTCCAGCTCCCCTTTTTTCCAGCCACAGCCTCTGGCCCAGGGCAGAAGTCCCTTCATGCCCCATCCCTGTGGGTGTCTGTGGTACATGTTGGCCAGTGGGTGAGCATCGGGGAGGCAGGCAGGTTCAGTTGCTGCAGTGAATCCCTGTGGCTGGGATGGGACTCCACTGTAAGGTGTGCACAGGACCTAAGTGAGTCCAAGTCTACAAGCAAATCCTCTGCTCTGTTTGGAGGTGCCATATCACATGCCCGCAGTGAATGCCACTCTCCCCCACCCTCAAATGTGTCTCTTTGCTAGCCATGGAAAGTTGGGGAAGCTAGAGTCATCTTGCCACCTTAGGGGGTGAGGTATTTGAGAACGGGGTCAAACCAGAGAGAATCTAAATCCTGTTGCTTGACTCCTGTCTGAGCACTATGGGAAACCAGCATTACCCAGATACATCAGTTATTTAAGCTAGTGAACGATCCTGGTTTTGCCAACTTTGGTTGTATTTTATGTCTCCCGCAGGATGGATTCTAACCAAGGATTACAGAGTGTCACAACTGACACTGAGTTGGGCCATTGATGAGCTATTTTATCATCTCACATTGATCTTCTATGAAACCCGAAGACTCCTGCTGACACTATTATATCCTCTCACTTGATTTGGCTTCAAACTTTGCCAGTGTGTAGCGCGCACTGGGCGTTCCAGGAGACTGGGGGTTAGCTCTACCACAGCCTGCCGGTGAACTAGAAACCCACTCCAGATCTCCACTTGACAATAGAAAAGCCCCGAGGCAGGGCTGGGCTCTCAGGCCTTCCCATGCAGCGATTTTCTTTCCCTTCATGTTCATATTTGGCCAGGCCAATGAAGCCTCTAACCAACCAAGTGTTTCTCAACCTGTGGGTTAAAGGACCATTTTACAGGGGTTGCCTAAGACCATCAGAAAACATAGATATTTACATTGTGGTTCATAACTGTAGCAAAATTACAGGTACGAAGTAGCAAGAAATTGAATGGTTGGGGGTCACTACAACATGAGGATGTGTATTAAAGGGTCCCCGAATAGGAAAGGTTGGGAACCGGGGGTCTAACCCTGCCTTCTGTATTTCTACCACGTTTTCTCTGTAGCCACGATGGGCCCCGCCCCTTCACTCTGTAGCCACGGTGGGCCCCGCCCCTTCACTCTGTAGCCACGATGGGCACCACCCCTCGGTAAAGGGAGCTTTATCAAGTGAAAATTTTCCTTCAGTGAAGCCCTGCAGGTCTTCTCCTAGACAAAATATTCTGGATGGGTAAGAAGAGACCATTCTAATTTCCAAACAAGGTATCAAATTAACCATAAGCCCTGCTTTTTGTATTATTGGATGTATCCCATTTCCTTCTCCCTTATGAGACTGGGTAGGCCTTTGGAGTATGAAATTTGAAACCCACATAATCGTGAATTCGGAAGGGTCTTGTGTAGACATGGTGGGGCATGGAAACGGGGCATCAGTAATTTCCAAGCTAAGGAGCAGACCTAGTTAAGTGCTTCAACACACTGTGGACTCGTAAAATTCAGAATCTTGTTGGGACACTTTCCATTTGAAGAGCTGGGGTTTTTTCCCCTTCTTTTCTTTCTTTGCTGTTGTTTTACCCAGTTACATGCCTTAACTTTATGCTTAAGAAATATATTTTATGAAGTTGCTGCCATCACTATGGCCCAAGCGCTTTTTCAGATCTCAATCTCCCATTTGCCCCATGGGCTTTGTAAGGACTGTGGATTTAGTGGGTCCAAATCACCAGGGAAACAAATTGACCAAGACAGGACCAATCAGATAAGTTGTGCCTAGCTGAGCATGCTCACTTCGACTCTTAGATCTCAAGAGGGAGGAGCCACTGACTGTGCTGCCCTCCTGTCAAGTACCCTTTGGGACTTGAGAAGCCGACTGCCTGAACTTTAGCAAGAGCCGAGATGTCTTTGTACTGTACCGTCCATGGCCTTTGGCGTCCAACCCTTTCCTCTCGAGTAAAAACCATGAATGTAGCAGCGTCTTCATAGAGCTAGGCTGATCCTGGGGGTTCTCTACGTCTACCTGTTTCCTGTGCCATTTGTCCTGAACTCATGTTGCTCCTCCCATCTCAGCCCTACTCAGAGCACCTTGGGACTACTGGGATGTGCTACATACCTGGCTCCCTATGTCTTCACTAGTCTTTGGGGAAGGGGCTAGGAATTGGACCTTTGAAATAATTTCTTGCTTTGCAGCCCAGGCTGGCCTCAAACTGCCAATCCTCCTGTTTCAGCTTCTGCCTCTCGAGGAGTGGAATTACAAGTCTGGGCTACCACATCTATCACATGCCGCCTTTAAAAATGACTTTCAGAAGTCAGCTCCCCGTATTAGTTAGCAAACCTCTTGTGTTGTTGGGAAAGCAGAACTCAAGGGGACTTCCAATTAAGACAGCATGATTGGAAATGAGAGCTGCCACAAGGGACAATGAGGACGTATATGTTAAGCCTGGTGTGGTAGCGCACACCGTAACCCCAGCGTTTGGGAAATAGAGTCAGGAGTATCAGGAATTCGAGGTCATCCTCAGCTATATAGTAATTCTGAGGATAGCTTGTGCTACATGAGACTCTATTTCAGAAAAGCAAAGTGTGTTTTGAATGTTGAAATTAATTCCAGGGAATGGAGAGGTGGCTCAGCAGTTAAAAATGTTTGCTCTTGCAGGTTAGCTGGGTTCAGTTTCCCAGTACCCATATGGTTGCTCACAACTCTCTGTAACTCCAGGTTCAGAGAGTTACAGCACCTTCTTCTGGCTTCCATGGGCAAGCACAGAGATACACACACTACTTATACACATAAAATAAAATCTTTTTTTTTTCCAAAGAATTATTTATTTTTATGTATATGAGTACACTGCAGCTGTCTTCAGACACACCAGAAGAGGGCATCAGATCCCATTACAGATGGTTATGAGCCACCATATGGTTGCTGGGAATTGAACTTAGGACCTCTGGAAAAAGAAAATCTTTTTAAAATTCATTTTACATCTATATCAATGTCCCCCAGCTCCTCTTCCCACAGTCCCTCCTCCCATTTTCATCTGAAAGGCTGGCGGCCCACTCCCTGGTATCCTCATGTTCTATACCGTCATTGAATATTTTGGGTTTTTGGTTTGGTTGTTTGTTTTTTTAAATACGGTCTCACTATGCAGCTCTGGCTAGCATGGAACTGGCTATATAGACTAGGCTGGCCTAAAAGACCAGGCTACTTCTGTCTCCTGAGTGCTGGGATTCTTTTTTTTTTTTTTTGGTTTTTTTTCGAGACAGGGTTTCTCTGTGTAGCCCTGGCTGTCCTGGTACTCACTCTGGCTGGCTGTCCGTGTGCCACCACGGCCTGGTGGATTCTAGCATTCTTAAAAATTGGTCTTTATTTATTTTTGTTTTGTTATTTTAAGTCAGGGTTTCTTTGTGTATCCCTGGCTGTCCTGAAAATCATTCTGTAGATGAGGCTGACCTCAAACCTAGAGATCTGCCTGCCTTTGCCTCCCAAGTGCTGGGACTAAAGGCGTGTATCACCACTGTGTAGCTGGTTTTTAATTTCTTTCTTTCTTTCTTTTTTTTTTTTTTATTTATGAGGGTGGTCTCTTGTAGAGGTCAGGAGCAACTCCCCCAATCTGTTAGCAAATTCAAGGCCAGCCTGTGTCACATGAGACCCTGTCTCAAAAGACAAAAGAAGGCATAGCTAGTTAAACTGCAACACAGTCTTTTCATATTTAGAATTTTATTCATGTAATCATCTGTGTATATTCGATGCTTATCATCGGGTCTGGTTTTGACTATTTTGGTATGTGGGTCATTAACTGTTACCACACCATCAAGTTCAGAGTCCAATCCTGTCAGACTTGGAGTGCTGTTGTTCACATACCTTCTTCTCGAGTGCTCATGTGACAGTCAGCAGGTTGTCTCCGGCCCTGGGTATCTACTCGCAAGCTCCAACAGCACTACATGGTCTTACTGAAGGCATCTGGTGAGACTGATTGCAAGTTGTATCTCACTTTCAGAGCTGACAAAATGGGAAATGGATGGACAGGAATAGCTCTGACAAGACCCCCTTACAGCGAGGGTGATACCCTACCTAACCAATGAGCAACAGTTGCCAACAAACAGACCAAGCCTGTTCTGGACATTTGGGATTGGCATTAGCTTCTGTGGGGTGAGCCTCTGCCCCCTGAAGTCATGAGCACAGAAAGTGGGGCTTCAAGGAGAGAAGAGACACCCACATAAGTTGGCTCAGGCCAACAGCAAGAGAAAGCAGGACCTCAGGGCTTCCCAGATCCTGTGTCTCATCATACATGAAGCCTACCTTCTAGTTCCTATATTCTGTGACATCCTGAAGCCTGTCATGTATCTCTGAGCTGGCTAGCTGGTTTATGTTATTGGCAAAGGGTCCCCTGTGTAGACAGTTGTATTTCTATGACTCTATTCTTTTTAGATAGTAGCCTCTCCTCTTGTAGATACAACAAAAGGGGTGTGGTGGTTTGAATACGCTTGGCCCAGGGAGTGGCACTGTTTGGAGGTGTGGCCTTGTTGGAGTAGGTGTGTCACTGTGGGCGTGGGCTTTAAGACCCTCATCCTAACTGTCTGGAAGCCAGTATTCTGCTAGCAGCCTTCAGATGAAGATGTAGAACTCTCAGCTCCTTCTGTACCATGCCTGCCTGGATGCTGCCATGTACCCGCCTTGATGATACTGGACTGAACCTCTGAACCTGTAAGCCAGCCTCAATTAGATGCTGTCCTTTATAAGACTTGCTTTGGTCATGGTGTCTGTTCACAGCAGTAAAACCCTAACTAAGACAAGGTGGAACTGGCCACATCTCCAACTCCCAACATCTTCTTTCTACCTCTGAAGCAGCTGTCACTCTCCATCCTGGTGCTGTGGGTTTAGATCAGAAATGTCCCCCAAAGGCCATGTATTGACAGCTCTGTGACAGCCTGGGGTACTGTGGGGAAATGGCTGGACCCTTAAGAAGTGGAGCCTTGTAGAAGGAAACCTCTGCTTCCTGGCTGCAGCAAGCATACACCTCCTTCAGTGTGTGCTTCCCACTATGATGTGCTGCCTTGCTACAGACCAAAAGGCAACAGGGCCAAGTGAGTATGGATTGAAACCCCTGGAGCCATGAGTCAAGTCTGTCTTACAGATTACTCGTGTATTTCATCACACTGATTGAAAGCTGGCTAACACTCTCTGTACTTACTAGACACGTGACTGCACTCTGGCTACTGAGTTTGTGCCCAGAGGGAAACTTAGAGATGGTCTAGCAATGGAAACAGCACTGAGTCAGGCTAGGTGCTCAGAATAGTCCTTAGGGGTTGCAAAGGTGCTGGCGATTCAGAAAGAGGTGCTGTATCCACAGACCAGCCTTGTGGGACTGTCAACAGTCTCCAGAGAGGATGGGTCTGAGATGGATGAAGATGTAAAGTTAAAAGGTGCCATCTACGCAGGCAGGAAAGAGATGCTTTCTGTCTAAACTCCTCCCCACAGTTAGCTGGCAACAGCCAGGTAGGCTTGGCCCACTAAAAAGGGGCTGTTTGTCCACCCCCCCTTGCCCTTTTGAGGTCTTCCCTTCCCCCCTCTCTCCACATGTTCATGGCCAGCCTCTACTTCTCTACTCTCTCCCTCTCTCTGCCTCTACTCCCCTCCCCATGCCCTGAATAAACTCTATTCTATACTATACTAGGCTAGTCCCTCAGGGGGAAGGGATGCCCTGGCATGGGCACGTCGAGGGACCTCCTTTTCCCCATACTTGACTGCACATCCATAAAACATATTCTTTATCTTTTTATAAACGCATCACTTCCCACAGATAGAGGATCTAACTGCTGGCTGGGTCACAGAAGGGAATTTCATCCAAGCATTTAGAGTAAGCTGGAATACTGACCAAGAATAAAATGCAAAAGATGTTCACAGACAAGTGATGAAAGGCAGGCTGGACCACCTGGTGACTGGCAGACAGCTTCAATTAAGAGATGGGGTTCACCTTGAATGACCTTAAATGCAACAGCCCTGAAGAGGATTGTCTTGTGTTTGTTTACAAAGTCCATGTGAAGCTGGGCAGTGGTGGCACACACCTTTAATCCCAGCACTTGGGAGGCAGAGGCAGGCAGATTTCTGAGTTCAAGGCCAGCCTGGTCTACAGAGTGAGTTCCAGGACAGCCAGGGCTACACAGAGAAACCCTGTCTCGAAAAACAAACAAACAAACAAAACCCACAAAAAACCCACACCAAAGTCCATGTGATATGTGACAACCTCAAAAGTGGAAACAAGTAGCACAGGACTGCGATATAAAATAAACAAACACATACATACATAAACAAACAAACAGGTACAACCGAAGCTCTGGTTGTGTGTGATTGGTCCCCCTCATGACCAACTGTCATGAACAAGTGAAAGGGGCTGCTATGCCTTGTTTTTGTGGTTTTAGTCTAAAATACATGACTAAGTCAGGCATGTGATTTTAATTTTGGAAGTGGGAGGGGATCAGTCAACCAGCATTAGATTGCTCTCAGGAATTGATTTATTATAACATTTTCGGTTGTTCTGTGCTAAGCAAGGTGTCTCTGGAGTTTAATAACCTGGGAAAAAACATTAAAACTTGTAATTATGGTTTAAAATGTTCAGAGGAGTTTAATGAGGTATGCCAGAGGGGTTGCTTTGGGGAGGAACTAAATCTGTTAAAATGAACAAATGATTTTTAAAAACCCCACAAGATGTGTATGACGGCCTTAAATGCCCATTTTAACCGTGGAAGAAGCTAACTCCATGATGGAGTATCTGTCTGATTCACACAAGGCCCTGGGATCCATGCTCAGCATCGGAAGAGAACCTAGGTTAAAATCTTCATCCTCAACAGACTAAAAACTAATGGGATAATTTACTGGGCCCACTTTTGTTCAAATGACTTACATGATTGTTAAAAATAAAGACTGATGTAGGACCAGCCACCAAGTGAAGGCTTTTGCCACCAAGGTTGGTAATCTGAGTTTGATCCCTGGAACCCACATGGTAGAAGGGAAGAGCCAACTCCAAATCATCCTGTGACCTTCTGAGTTGCTGCGGTACACACACATGACCCCTATGCCCCAGTAAACAAATGCTTAAAAAAATATTTAAAAGCACCTTTAAGGACATAGACTAACCACACCTTTAGAAACTGGAGCATCAAAATGCTTATATCCTGGGTCTGAAAAACTTTCAGTTAGAAGAATCCTCCCCAACCCCTATACTTAACTTCAGCTAATTTGCATATAACTAAGAACCAGTCTGTCTGCCTTCTCAAGGTTTTGAAATCAGGACCAGCCTACTTCTACAGCTTTTCCCATAGAGATGCTCATTATCTTCCTGGCTTCCTACTGTTCTATGGTAAATTCATAAGTTTCCCAAGGCAAGTGCTAATTTCTCACCGAGTATCCTTAGTGGCCAGACCATTTCCCAGGCTGAGAGCTCCAGAATGTCCCCTGAACCAATCCAAGAAGTTTTCACCATAGACTTCTCTAGTTCAGCCCAGAAAGTTCTGATGACTTTAGTCCCCCTAACTGCAGTTAATACTATGCTAAGGATTGTCCTATTTAAAACAAAACAAAATAAACCATACATGTATTTATTGTGTGTGAGCACATGTGTGCATACCAATGTGTCTGAGGACAACTTTTGAGAACTGGCTCTCTTTACCATGTGGGTCCCAGGGATCAAACTCAGGCCTTCAGGCTTGGTGGCAGGGGCCTACCCACTAGCCTACTTTTAAGTGATTCTTCCAACTAGACAGAATCTTTAAAGTGAAAATTAGATTGGCCACTGCCAACACATGCGCAGACCAGTGTTCTCTGCACTCTATTTATCATCATGTTTATAACGTAATGAATGAGAGCCTGGCAGAGCTAGCCCACCACTTTTAGGAGGCACCACCAGGGATTTTAAAACTGATTCCAGGCAGAACTCCCAAACACATCGACATAACTCTACTTGCTAAGTTATTTTAACCATGATCATTTTTTTATTGTTCTGAAGCCTCATTGAACAACAGGCTCCCAGCACCGCCACCATATATTCTTAGACAACAAATGGTAAGTTGGAGCTTACCATCATGTTTGGATATGGGGTGGGGGTGCTGGCAATATGCATTGTCAATGAGCTCCTTACAATGACAACAGCCACTATCTCTGATGCCTAGGGTTTCTAGGGATTGAATTCAGGACCTGGCATATTCTCATTGTATACCCTGCCAGCAAGCCCCAGCCCTCTATGGGATACTTAAGAGTAGAAAAGGAAGAAAGGACCCTGACACAATCTAAGCTGTCCTCTAAAGCAAAAATAAATAAATAAATAAATGATGATGATGATGATGATGATGATGATGGCTGGGGTCACACAGAAATCACACTGGATGCTACAGAAAACAAAGCTTTTCATCAGGGGATCCTTCATGCACTTTTGACCCTTCACCACCATTACAGTGAGGAGACCATCTTTTCCTTTTCAAAATAAAGAAGACTGACCATACCAGGCTCAAAATCTAGGTGGGTGGGTACAGGTACCCCACACCATTTGTACTGGCTACTTCTGTGTGTCAACTTGACACAAGCTGGAGTTATCACAGAGAAAGGAGTTTCAGTTGAGAAAATGCCTCTATGAGATCCAGCGGTAAGGCATTTTCTCAATTAGTGATCAAGGGGGGAGGGCCCCTTGTTGGTGGTGCCATCTGTGGGCTGGTAGTCCTGAGTTCTATAAGAAAGCAGGCTGAGCAAGCCAGGAGAAGCAAGCAAGACAGTAAGCAGCATCCCTCCATGACCTCTGCATCAGCTCCTGCTTCCTGACTTGCTTGAGTTCCAGTTCGGACTTCTTTTCGTGATGAACAGCAGCATGGGAGTGTAAGCTCAATAAACCCTTTCCTCCCCAACTTGCATTTTGGTTATGATGTTTGTGCAGGAATAGAAACTCTGACTAAGACACCATTCTTGACACAACCCACCCCCACTTCTGGAAGTCAGCAAAAGGAACAAACAAAGTAATGTCATGGGAGTGTTGTTTTAATACAGTCTGTGCCAAGCAACATCATAATCTCCAAGTTTGTCCTATCTTTAATAGGCAATATTCAAAATTAAAAAAACAAAAAACTCTGCAGTCATAAAACAGGCCAGCCACACTTTTGAGGAGACTTAAAAACGAGAAGCCATGAATTATCTTCTTTGAGAAGCAGCCATTTCAAAAGATTTTCTTTAATATCATAAAATATTCTCATGGACAAGTGAGCTAGCAAACACACATGCACCAGTGTGCCTCTGACAAGAGTACCCACCTACCCCACCCCCAAGTGGACATGAAATTAGAGAAATGAATACAGCAGACGGAACAGGTAGAAGGAAAAAAAATTAAGTAAAAAGAGTGGAATATAACTTTGTGCTTGGTTATTTTCCTATGTCACAACAAAAACACTTCGGTGCAAATAGTTAATTTTTCCTCTTTTCCATTTAAGACTGGTGGAGAAAAAAATACTTTTTTTCTATAATAAAATATGTAGTTTTTTAGGTTTTTTTTTCTTTTTAAACTTTTTTTAGCGTAACTTTTTTTTTCCTTTTTTGCAGAAAATAATTTTGTAAACTGTCACTTTGCGGGCAGGGAGGCTCGGTGCTGCCTGGGTCGGAGCTCTGTCCCCTTGGTGGCTGAGCAGAAACCAAACCCAGACAGCCAGACTGGGTAGAAGAGGAGCAGGGTGGGGCACACGCGCAGAAGGCCAGGGTGGGGGGAGGCACGGTTAGAGGTCACTCTCGCCATACAGCGCTGTGGAGAAGGACATGTAGTCTAGAGCACCGGGCACGGAGTCGGGGCCCGTGTAGGGGGCCATTCTTGCGATGCAGTACTCGGCTTGGTCAGGTGGCAGCTCACGGCGCAGCTCATCCACCGTAATGTAATTCTGCGGAGAGAGCATGGTCAGGGTCGCAAAGCTCGGCAGCGGCCGGAAAGCAGTGCGGCATTGCCGCAACTATTAGGTCGTAAACTTGCCAGTAACGTTCAGCAACGCGGCTCTACCGCAATTATTACATTGTAAACTTGCCAGGAATGTTAGGTACCTGTGTTTTCCTCTCCTAGCTCTGCTTGATCCGTACAATACATGCATGCATACATATAACACAGACATTTGTATGTATGTACATTTATTTCAAGTGCATAGACCTCCGCCCGTGCCTAATCATGAGTGTCCAGCAGAGTAAAACAAATGTCCATTTTAGGCATCACAGCTACAGGCCGCTTTCTTAACTGGTCTACAGAACTGTGGGCCTTGCCACACATCTCAGCTCCCAGTCTGGGCCTCTGGATTTCCTTTCCTTCCCCAACTGGGTAAGTCAACATGGAAGTTGCTATTTTTAGGAACTGAAGGATCTAGGACAGTGGTTCTAACATAAAGGGAGAATGATCTTTTCACAGTGGTTGCATATCGGATATTTACATTATGATTCATAACAAGCAAAATTACAGTTATGAAGTAGCAATGAAATAATTTTATAGTTGAAGGGTCACCACAATGTACTGAAGGGTTGCAGTGTGAGGAAGGTTGAGAACAGCTGCTCTAGGACTTACCAAAGACTTAACAGCTCCAAGCTCTTCAACCATGAGTCCCTTGGGACCAGTGTGAGGAAGAAATGGGGCTGCCCTCTGTTCACTACAAAAGTCAGGTGACCACTTCCTCTTTCTAAGCTTTTATCCTTTACACATTTAGTCTTTTCAACTAGATGGCTTCTGAGGATCCTACACATTCCAACTATTCTACATCTGCCTCCCCCATTCAACACATGTGGGTTTTGCTGACTTGTTGGGTTCCTTGCAAAGCCTATACTATGTCCTAATGGGCAGAGATGCACAACAAGGCCCAATGGGACCCTTCGAGGAGTGACTGAGATGCTCATATCCCAGCCCTGTGACCAAACAGATCAGAGTCCAAACGGTGCCTGAGCCACAAGAGACCCACCTTATCTCCAGCCAGGATCTTGAAGGAAGCCATGACCTGATCTGCTGTATCTGTGTCAGCCGTCTCTCGGGACATGAAGTCGATGAAGGCCTGGAACGTCACTACCCCCAAGCGGTTGGGATCTACAATACTCATGATGCGGGCAAATTCTGCCTCTCCCTGGAGGAAACAGCCAACCCATACCTGTCACACCCTATCAGCCATCTAACAGGCACCTCAGGTGTACCCCCCAGCCCCAAGTAGCTTGTGGTTGCTACAGGAAGCACAACAGACCTCTGATCTGGCTTGAGATGCCCCAGGGTGAGAAAGTGACTCAAGAGTTATGAGTCTCAGGACTTCCCACCCCCTGCAGAGCCCTGGGTTTCCTTTACAGAAAATGAAGGTAGTATGAATTATAATAACAATAACTTCAACAATGGCTAACACCCGTACAGCATGTATTATATGCCAGCTACTATCACACAGCTACTAAATTCATCTTATCACAACCGAATAAAATCATAGTATTTCCATTGTATGGGAAATCTGAGGCCCAGACAGGGTAAGTGACTTACCCAAGGTCACACAGCTAGTAAGTAGGGAGCTAGGATTAGGATTTAGGCAGTCTGGCTCCAACATGTGCTGTTTCCCACAGTACTTGAGATCACTTTAACTCTTAAAACCACTTCGTGGGGTTTCCTCACTTCACCTGAGACCATAAGCTTTGATGGCAATGTGGGATTTACTAACTATGCTTCTTTCTAGTCTAGCCTCTAACCCTGCTGGCCATCCCATGGGCTCTGTGCTTGGATCAATGGACACCTGTCTGTCCAGCTAAGGTCCTGTCCTGCTCAGAAAGCTGGGTGCAGAGGGGGAGAGAACAAGGTTAGAGAGAGGCCTGGGCCAAGACTGAGTGGTGGCAGGTCTGGATGGACCTATTATCAGAAGTATAAACCTCCATTGTTATATAAGACAAAGCAGCATTATCATTTTATAAGCCTTGGGGTTGGCTGTTCACAGCTGGTGTCCACTGTGGGAGTGAAAAAGCCCTTTCTCCACAGTAAGTACCATGAGATAAACTGGTTCAGACCATGATGAGGAGGCCAAGCCTCCCAGCCACACCCTGGCCCCATGGGTGGACTGGTTTTCAGGTACCATCTTCCCCAAGGATGGTGATAAGGGACTCCCCTGAGGAGGGCAGCTCTAACCTAAGAGCCTTCATCCACCATTACTAAGACTTAGCTTCTCCAGTCAGGTGGCTGCCTCCTGGCCAGGGCAACAGAAAGCCTGGCAGTTGGAGGATGGGGTTTACGTTACCATGTTGTAACCCATGGAGATAAGGCAGGCGCGGAAATCGTCTGTGTCCATCATGCCCGTCTTCTTCTGTGGGGCAGTGGCGCCAAGACACAGGAGGGATAGACAGGCGGGAGGAGGAAGGGCCAGCCAGAGGCCAGGAAGACAGTGGAAAGGAAGGACCCAGTTTATGGTGTGAAGTTTAGGAGGAGCCGAAGAATGTAGGAGGAACATGTCGAAGGAGGTCAGAGCAAAGGAATGCAGAAGTCCAGTCCACAGAGGAGACGCGACAAGGGAGAGGAGGCGGATACCCAAGCAGGTTTCCAGGAAAGATAGCCGAAGGCAGAGGTCAGAGGTCAGAGGTCAGAGGAACCGGACAGGGGGCAGGCAGGGATAGCAGGAGAGGATGAGCCCCATGGCCCACAGGAAGGGGGACAGGGAGAGTCAGACAGAGAGAGAAGAAAAAAAGGAGAAATGCGTTATTTCTCGCCCCAGAGGCCACCCTTGAGCGTGCTCCATGCAGGAGGCGAGTACCTGGGGATCGTTGCCAATATCATAACCCAAGCTGATGAGGCAGGCTTTGAACTCTTCGGGACCCAACGTGCCGGAGTGATCCTGGGGCCGTGGTGCGCCAGGCAGCGAGCCATGCGGTGCCAGGGAAGAGGAGGCCGTGAGGGGGGTGGGAAGGGTGGGCCATGCCCCGGGATGGAAGGTGGTGTGTGTGGGGAGACACGGGGACAAAGGCATGCGGATGGAGAGGGTGGGGGGGAAGGGTGGGGGAAAGGGGAAATAAAAGTGCACACAGTTAGACACACAGACAAGGGCCCTGTCCCTGGCACACATAGTCCTGCTTGCAAAAGCAGGGCCAGAGGGGGAACATGATGAGCCACAAGGGTGAGAAGCTCCCAGAAGTGCCCCAGGGTGACCTGATGTCTCCCCTCACCCCCCCACCTCGCCAGGTACCTGGAGGGCAGTGAAGCAGGCAGGGTGGTGGAGAGCACCTGACCTCATGTCCCACCTCCCTTGTGGCTGTCCCCAAGCTCAGGGCACTGGGAATGTGCAGCCTACTGACAATGCAGTCTGTCCTGAAGCTGTCATGAGAACCCAGGGTAGTGGACTCTAATGTCCCCAACAGTGGGTCCCAAAGGCAGCCTGGGTAGGGGCAGAGACTCTTTTTGCTCCTTTGTTCCAAGGCAGAGGTAAGGGACGGTCCCCACAACCACAGGCACAGAGCTTTACTTGTGGCTCTGGCAGCCTCAATTCCAAGGGTTGGTTTCTCACAGGAGATACAGAGTCAAGAATGAGAAAGAGCTTTCCTCTCCTCACCCACAACATTAGCATTCTCCCTAGGAATGCTGGGAAGGTTTACAGGGCAAAGTGGGATTTCCCAGGTCAGCTCAGAAAGCCTGGCTCTGTAGGGTATACTGAGTCAGGGCAGGCTATTATCAGTTTCTTCCTTTCTCCCCTCCTCACCTACCCAAGGACCAGGCTCATGCCCTGGGCAATGCCCTCCAGGGCTCTGGGTCGGGGATTGGAGGCCACTCTAGGTGAGCAAGGATTAGGGCTCTCACCCGGTCAAAGTGGTTGAAGGAGGCCCGGAATTCGTTCATCTGTTCCTGGCTGATGCCTTTGGCATCCCGGGTCAAGATCTGGTTCTCTACTTCATTGATGGTCCTGGCAATGGTGGTGAGCAGCTGCTCCCAGCCCACACGGATGTGCTAGAAGCGAGTAATGAGCCAATCAGAAAGGAGTGCCAGGTCCGGGCTCCTGGCTGTCCAACTAACAAGTCTTCCTCCCAACTCACAAATGGCAGAAGTAGGGGCTAGAGAGATGGCTCAGTGGTTAAAAGCATTTGTTGCTCTTCCAGAGAGCCCAGGCTCAATTGTCGGACCCCTATGGCAGCTCACAACCATCTGTAATTCTAGTTCCAGGGGATATGTCCTCTTCTGACTGCCTTGGGCACCAGGAACAGGCACAGTGCACAGATGTACACTGAGGCAAAATACTCATAGCCATAAAATAAAAATATTATTTTTCAAGACTAAAACAGTTAGCTTGATCTTCTATCTGGAGTTACAGTATCACCATCAGGAGGGACACAGCACACTCTACCAGGATGGAAGGCCTGCAAGGGGCCGGAAGGAACAGGCCTTTGCCTGGAAAAGTGACAAGACCCAGATTTGCCATTGAAACTCTGCTATTGAAGGAAGATAGATTTTGTGGTCAGAAAAGCTAGAAAACTAGAATGCCCCCATCCCAGCAAGACCTACCCCACAGCCACACATACAGGCACATACATCCATAATAAACCTTTGATGGAAACCAAAGCTGGCACTACATAATGGCCTTCTGATCAATGACAAGCCAAATACACCATGGTGGTCTCAGTTACTGCATAGTAATACTGTAGCCAGTGATAGCACACTCTGATATTTGAACAACGAGACGACCACTCAACAAGGCAAACCTCAGAACATACCCTGTTGTTAAGGGACAAAGAGCTAATATCATTTAGGAAGCAGGTACCCAAGTCAGTGAGGTCTTGAGCCCACTAGCATCAAAATCACCAGGGAGTGCTTGTTAACAATTACGATTCATAAATTCCAGCTAGGGACCAAATGTGTACACTAGCAACAAGTTCACTGGCACGCAGAAGGTACTGCAGATTGAAGGTGCGGAGTTTCAGGGGTAGAGAGCATCGTCCTCCTCCTCCAGCCCAATTCACTGGGAGATGCTACCCAGGCTTCCTCCCAGAGAATTCAGCACCAGGCCTACTTACCTCCATGGTGTAGTTGGTGTGCTTATTGTCGAAGATCAGTGCCTCCTGGATGAGCTGGTGGTCGCACTCCAGCTGGTCAATCTTGGGCTTATAATTGACGATGCTCTTTTCATACTGCCGCAGGTGGCTGAGTTGGTCCTCCAGCGTGCCGTGCATCTCAATGGAGATCCTCCCAATCTCCTGCTCATCAGAAGGAGATGTCTTGTCATACCACCCTAGTCTGCACTCACAGCACAGGGACCAGTCCCTATGGTCACCTCTCCTAGCTAGCATCCTAGCCCTAAAGAGGTTATCACTGGCAACACTTAGCCAGAAAAGATATTTATTTAGCGTGGATGTTCCTTGGTAGGGAAGCTGCATCCTATGACTATACCCAACCTTCTCCTATCTATCTCATGTTGAGCCAGGACTCCTCATGTTTCCCCGTTCACTTGATGGGTCTCCTCTACAACCCTGTTGTTTTGCCTCCTAGGATGGCTGTCCAGTCCCTACTGATACCCATTCATACCCAGGAGACAGGTGTACACTTCTGCCAGCCACTCACTCATGTCAGTGGTTCTTGGTGAAAGCAATTTTGTTTATTCAGTTCAGTCCTATTAAAATGTATCAAGCATTTACAAGTAGAGTCTTGGGAATGCATGCACATGAGCATGCATGCATGCATTGTATGTGTGGGCATACACATACACACATATGTGTGTATAAACTTGACATGGACTCTGCATATGTTGTTCACTGATCACACTCTGGCCATGCTCCTTCCCTGATCGAACCTCTCCATCCTGTGAAATATTCTATACTTTTTGAGAGGCCCAGCTCTCTCGCTCTCCTGCCAGGGGAGCAGTAATAAAGACATGACAACCCAGAGGGCCTACGCTGACCAAGGCATTCAGTTGCTCTTCCTGTGGAACTTTCATAGGTAGTTCGTTAACAGTGTCCTACTTTGCTCCAATCAGACACAGGGACCAAACCATCAGCATCCCCTGCAACTGAATAATCATGAGTTCAGACCTCGGGACGTCATGGTCCTCCCTAATAAGCAGGTGATTTGGCTGGCTGGAATGGTGCTAAGTAGGAAGAGAAAGAACATTCTTAACCTGCTTCTCATGATAAAACTCACCTCCATCTTGGTCTGGATCCAGGGCCCAATGACATTGGCTTGTGCCCCAAACTGCTTGCGTAGCCTCTCATTGTGCTGCTGCCTCGCATGCTCCTCTGTTAGAGCCTGGTCCCTCCGGGGCACCAGCTGCCGTACCTGGGGTGGGAAAACCAGGGGACTCTGTGGGTGGGCCAGACACCTCAAAGGTTAGAAAATGGGGACCCCACTGAGGGAAAGGGGCAAGTCAGAATGCAGCAAGAGTGAAGATGTCAACTTGGACTAGAAATTCATTCACAGATAAAGAAATGAAAATCAGTGAGGTAAAGATAAAAAACCTGCCCTTAAGAAATGTAAGATGGTTCAGCCTGCGCCCATCTGCCCTTCAACTCACATGGTCCCATTTGCCATTGATCTCCTGAGGCGTGATGGCTGTATAGGGGTTGGTGCCTGCCATGTTGACATGATAGGTCTGGACAATCTTGGACACTTCATTGTGGATGCCCAGGATGGCCAGGCGCTCCTTGTCCGCATCTGGAAGGGTGGCCTTGAACTGCTCATGGGCTGTGGTCAGTCCCTGGAAAGACAATGGTATGATTAGTACTGATACTCAGGGAGTCAGAGTTCTCAGACACAGTAAACAAAGTGAGTCCAAGAGGTAACAAAGAAAGTGTAAAAGGGCCTTAAAGGCCAAGTCCCACACCTAGTGAAGACCTGGAGCCATCAAACCAAGTTTTTATGACAGAGAACCAGCAAGGTGGGACAGCTTGAGAAAGGCAAAAGGCAGAGCCAGAGCCAGCCAGGCAACAGCTGTATCTTGAGGACTGGCACGCTCAGCAGTCACCATTCAGGGAAGTTCAATAATATATCAACAGAGCAGTCACATGGGGTTGGGGCAAGCCCTGGTAACCTCTTCCAATGCTAGCTCCTTCAGCTTCCTGCAAAAAATCCCCTTTTCTTCCTCTATCTTGAGAATACTATAACATGCACCAACATACCCATTTTACGCAGTGGTTGGAACTGGACTCAGGGCTTCATATATGTATGCTAGACAAGCACGCTACCAACTGAGCTATATGTTGGAGCTTAGCTCCTGCAAACATTTTGATCTAATATTCTATAATTACATAAAAGATTGAGGAAGATAGAACTCCAAGATTAATGTTAAAAGTCAACATTTGGGACATGGGATATGGTATATAATAAAGTCTACATTTTGTGTGCACAAAAGAGAAGGTACAAAGAACACATACAGAGACTCTGATGATACTCTTACCCCTGGAAAGGGGAACAGGGACCAGAGCAGGGAATGGGAAGGAAACCTTGCCTTAGCACCCCTCTGTCTTTAGGATATTATACTATGTACATACATTACCTTGTCAAAATAATTCAAGTGCTAGACTAGGTATGATGACATACTCCTTTAGTCGTAGCACTTGGGCGGCAGAGGCAGAAGGATCTCTGTGAGTTTGAGACCAGCATGGCCAGGACAGTGAGTTCCAGACTAACCAGGAGTACACAGTGAGTACAAAGACCCTGTAGGGGTAGGCGGCTAGAGATATGACTCAGCAGTTAAGAGCACTTGCTGCTCTTACAGAGGACCGGGGTTCAGTTCCTGGTATACATATGACCACCAACAACCACCTGTAACTCTAGTTCCAGGGGAATCTGGGCACCATATGCAAGTGGTGTACATACATGCATGCAAGCAAAACACCCACATACACAACATAAAAATAAAGAAATCTTTGAAAAAAATGTGACCTTATATGCTAATACTATTAATCTATGAAACCTTTAGGATATTGCTCCTCAATTTATCCTAAAAAGGACCAGCCTCTTTGGGTTGCCCACCTGAATCTCCTCAATGGTATGTACGATGAAGGTGTCTTGAAGGTCCTCCATGGCTCCCTCCATCCAGTTGTTGAAGGGTGCGGCCCTCTTGGCGTACTCCAAGTATAACTGGTCGATGGTTTCTAGCAGCTTCTCTGTTCGCTGGGAGTATCAAGTGGGGCAGAACGTTTAGCAGAGTAACACCTAGAGTCAGACACACACACACACACACACCCCAGCATCTTGGTCTAGGAGCACTGGACTGGATGAGGCAGAAGGAACCAGTTCTTGAGTGGCTCTGGGTTTTGGTTGTCAGGGCAACTCATATTGGAATCACTTGTCCTGGCCCCAAGAGGGTCTGCTTTATAGAATAAGCTGGAGCTGGACTGACAAGTTCACTGAGCTTCAAGATGAGTTCAAGTTGAGAAAGGAGAAGGGCCTCTGTAGTGAGAGTTTTGGTTTCTTTAAAAGCACAGACATGTTATGGGAATATGCATCTGTTTTAATCCCAGGTGTGGGATATGGGGTTGCTCTAGATTGTCCACAGCAGCTGACTATGATTCGCTTCATGCTCTAGAAGGGCGTGATTTTGCCAGCTGCAGGTAGTCTCTGCAAGTGTATGAGGTTTGAAATTCTGGGGACTCTTGACAGGTTATATAAATGTTAGGGCCCCAAGAGGCGTTGTAGGTCAGTGGTTGTTGTGGTTTGTTAAATAGTTGTGTACAAAGAAGAAACAATAAGAAGATAACTTGACGGCTAAGATCAAACTTGCCCAAAGAACTCAATGTCCCTAATCAGCAGGAAGTAGTCTACCAATAATGTTACTCACTCCCTTTCCTCTCTATCCTTTTCTCTCTCCTACCCAGTGTTAGGGGTGGAAGAAGAGGGGTAGAGAAGGGTGGAAGAAAGAAGAACCCAAAAAAGAAGTAGCCAGAAAAGTCCAGCAACAGATCTCCACTCACACATTCCAGTCAAAGGGAATCATTCCAACAGGCCAGAGCTAGGGATGGTCCAGGGAATCAGGGGAACTCATAAAGCAAAGAACCAAGGAAGAGGGTCCTCACCTCTAAAGCTTCCCTCCGCTTCTGAGTGAGGGCCCCTAGATTGTCCCACTGGTCACATATCTTTTGGCAACGAGCATTGACACTTGGTGAATCATAATAGTCCAGCTCACTGTGGAGTGGGAGGAGACAAAGAGTCAAGAGACAGTGACACAGGCTGGGAGGTTAGGGGGGACTGTTGTTACTGTTCCTGGGGATGTGCTCTCCCCCACACACCATCCAGCACCCCCCCCCCATTCCTTCCTCTTTGGCATTTAAGAAACCAGAAGCAGGGAAGGTGGCTGCTCCCCTCCAACGGCCCCACCCCAACCAAAGTTGATGGTGACTCTAATGACCAATGACAGGAAGCTGCTGAAGTCCAAGGGAAAAGCTCAGAGCCACAGATCAAGGCTTGGGAGCTGGGCATGGTGACTCATGTCTATAATCTCAACACTCTCCTGAGAGGCTGAGACAGGAGGATTACCACATGTTTGAGGATACCCTGAGCTACACATTGAGTTCTAGGTCAGCCTAGGCTATAGTTTGAACCCTGACTCAAGAGAAAAACAAAAACAAAAACTGGGCTGGCAAGAAAAGGCACTTGTGTGCAAGCCCAAAGACCAGAGTTCAAGCCCTGGAGTCCACAGTAAAAACAGAGGAGGAACCAACTCCTTCAAGTTGTCCTCTGACCACCATTGCACAATGGCATGCACATACATACACACACACACCACATACACTCTCACACAATTTAAAAACAAGACAAAAAAAGTATAAAAATCTGATAACAAACCCCATGCGAACCTTAAAAAAAAAATTAATTAAAAGGCAAAATCAAATAAAATAGGGTGTGGGCACCCTCTGGTCTTGCCCTGGTAATAGGTGAGATAACCAAATGTCTGCACAAGAATGGTCGGGGCTCTCTCCCACCAGGAAGGGGCCTTGGCTTCTGTATTGCCTCCTTCCCATGTGGGCACAATCTCCCCTCAACCCCTGCCCCGAGCACCATCTGTCTATACATTCCTTTATTTCCCACCCTCATCCACATCAGCTGAGAAAGCAGATCTCAGCCTCATGCTGGGGCACCAGAGGGAGAGAGGTCAGAGCAGACATACTTAAGCTCCTGGGCAATGGCTGCGATCTGCTCCACGCGGTCCTGGTGGGCAGCCAGGTCACTCTCAAAGGCCTCGTGCTTCTTGAGCAGGGCCTTGATCTCGGACAAGGTAGCTGTCTCATAATCCTTCTGCCGAAGCATGGCTTCTTTGCCTGGGGTCAGAGGGGGATAGGGGTGCGGGAAACACAGATGAGCAAGAGCCAGGAAAGCATGTTTGATCTAGTTATCCAATTCTTGAGCCCCAGAAGCTCTGCTTGTCAGGGTATTTCCCATGGAGGCGTTCACTGTGTAGCAATCTACAGAGAGTGGACGTGCAGCAAGAATATCCAACTATGGAGAGGGACTGGGAAGACCACTGCCTCCACAGAGGATTTCCAGTCTATTTAAACTAGTTGTATATGAAGGTTACACAGGAACATGTAGAAATGCATGAGGCCAAGAAACATCAGGAAACACAGCAATATATACTGTATGGAATAACCAGGAAAAAAACAAATGAGACAAAACAAGCCAAGCACTCATCAGTAGCCAGATTTAGAATGTTCCTGGTTACTATGGGTGAGTCCTGAGAGTTCTGCAGGGACCCGCTTTCCCAGACATTCTCAGTGAAGTCAATGATCTTCACCCTCTGCTGCTCCCATCCACTGGTGGCTAGAGACTCTTTGGACCATCACTAATGTCCCAGCCTAGGACAAGGGCAGTTCTTGTATTTTTGAGCCTGTTCTCAGAAGAGGAAGGCAGGGATGAAAAATGACCTCCCTAAAAAGCTTCCAAGCTGCCTCAGGAAGGACCCTCTCAGGACAGGGGCAAACTTAGCCTTGCTTACATGTAACATCCTCTGTGCCTGTGCCACCACAGGATGGTCATACCTTCTTGGTCCATGAAGCTAAGCTGTGCCCAACAGTAAAGCATTCCTTTCTGGTATTGAATTCCCCCACTCCCCTTTAAAATCATAACACAGTATATTTAGATTTAATATACAAATAAACCCATTTATCTACTCCTATATAAATTATGTTTTCTGCCTTAAAACTATCTAGCACACACTATCAGAATTTCTACATTGGCTTCGTGGTCTTCTTGGGTACAGTGGTCCTTCAAGATCTGTAGGGGACTCATTTCAGGACCCCTAAGAATACCAAAATCCCAACATGCTCAAATCCCTTCTAGAAAATGGCACAGTATATGCATATAACCTCCATATATTCTCCCCTATACTTTAGACCACTCAGGTTGCTTACAGTATAAATGCTATATAGCTAGCTGTTCATCCATATTCTTCAGGGAATTAAGACAAGAGAAGCTCAACACAGACATAATTCTATTTTGTTCTTAGTATTTTGCTTCAATGTTGGCTGAGTCCAAAGACACAAAATTCAAGGATGTGAATATTTTCTTGGCCAGATTCTTCCAACAGAGCTTCTCACTGCTCTGTGGGGCACCACACCCAACCTCACCCCAGCTTGTTCTGTAGTAGATATCACTGCAGATACTCCTGTGTGCACAATGTCCTCCATGGCTAGGGTTAACTCCTTAGTCTCACGAAACAAATTCTGGTTGGGTGTGGTGGTATGGGCCTTTAACCCCAGCACTAGGGAGCAGAAGCAGTTGGATCTCTGAGTTCCAGGACAGCCTGGTCTTCACTGTGAGTTCTAGGTCAGCAACAGCCACATGATGAAATTGTTTCAAATCAAAACAAAAATAAAGTAAAACGAAAATTACAAATGGGTGAATCAGGACTATCTCCACCACTCCTGTCCATTCTGTACCTGCACCTGTACTTAATTATATGGGATCCTAAATGCACCCACTTAGCTGGGTGTTTTCTTACCAAGCCAGGCCACTCCCAGATGGCTATAGAATGTGATCCTCCCAGTTCACCCCCAGCCCAAGGCCAAAGGACCATGACCCAGGGCTGAATAAAGCAATCTTATGGCACCAGTGACCACTGGCTCTGCCTCAGGGGCCAGCAAAGTGCAAGAAAATGGGCTGGAGCCATCCCACACTCTATACCAGTGGATCTCCACATTAATGCTGCGACCCTTTAATACAGTTTCTCCTGCTGTGGTGACCCACAACCATAAAGTTATTTTCGTTGCTACTTCATAACTGTAATTTTGCTACTGTTATGAATCATAAATCATCTGTGTCTTCTGATGGTCTTAGGTGACTCCTGTGAAAGGGACATTCAACTCCCAAAGGAGTTGAGACCCATGGGTTGAGAACAACTGGTCTAACCCAAACCAGCTTCTGAGGGAAAGCCCCATCCTGTATGACTATCTCTCTTCAGTTAACCTTGATCATCACCAAGCAGACACCAGCCTAGACAACTACATAGGAGGGACATTAACTTCTACATGTGAGAGATTTGGAAACAGTCAAATTGACCATGCTTCTCAGGGACCGTATCAGGACTGAGAGCCACCCTGAAGGACTTGGAAAAATCAGTGGTGGTGAAGCAAACAAGGAAAGAGCAATCCTCTCACAAAACTGTTCTCAGTAAATCTCAGCGACCTCGCCATTTAACCCTTACAGACCTAGAAGGTCCGTATTACTAATGTCCCTTCTTTACAAACACAGAAACTAAAGCAACCCAGGTTAATGAACTTGTCTGCTGCCAGAGAACTCTGAAGAGACAGGTAAGATGCCACAAATAAAAGCAAAAGAAAGGAGTTGTAGCTGGTGGCTGGCTGGGTGGGAGTCGGAGGTGGGAGCTGGCTCTGCCTTACCATCTGTCCAGGCTTCATGGATGGAGGCCTTCTGCCGGAACTTCTCTGCCAGGTGGTCCAATCTCTCTAGCCTCCGGATCTCATTGAGCAGCCACTCCTCGTAGCCCTTCTCTGCTTGTTCCAGGCAGCCCCAGGCATTGTTGATATCCTGCAGAGATGGAAGACAGGCTCAGAGAACCTGGAGAACTACAGCCTTCCAGGAGGAGAAGCTTTCAGATCTTAGCACCCATGCTCACCACACTCAACTGCCCCACCTCTCTTCTACCTCCTATTAGTATTTCCCTGACTCTTGGACAGGGAGTGGAATCCGAGTCCACATGGGCCATCCAGTCATGGAACCCCCCTGCACTGACCAGCTTCCAACGGGATCCTGGCCAGTCTCAGAGGTCCAAGAACAAGCCAGAGGACCAGATCAATTAAGAATGAAGCAATCTGACAAGCAAGATTCAAGATATGCATCATTCTTTTAAGTCAAGATTCCCAGATTCTGGACTCTAGGCTCTGGAGAGTAGCTTGGATGAGAGAATCAACCATAATCATGGAAAGAAAGAAATGCATATGCCCTTTGCATAAGCACCCAGCCAGAACAGCTAGAGCAGAGCCAGTTTGAGCATTTGCCCCACACCAGAGGCACTCCTCCATTTCTCAAGAGTACCTTTTAGCTCACAGTGACTTTAACAACCCCAAAGCATCTGATTAAGCCATGAACTTTAAAGGACTGGTATTCCAAACTGCTTGCAGGACAGACACCACAGGCCTATTTTCTCTGTGCAAGACCACCTTGCTCCTGCCTCCTCTCACTTGGTCTGCCCTCTCCAGTCCTGCTCGGTATGTCTGGGTTTTGTTTGCTTGGTTTTGTTGTTATTGTTACTCATTGTTTGAAGGGATAAAGGCTGTGCCTCAATTACTTTGTCCTGTATTCTCCTGGCTCATAAAGTCCTGGGGAAGGATAAAGGGGGAAAGGATGGCAAGAAGACAAAAGGGGACTTAATGGGGGCACCTGTAATACAGAAGATCCATTGCAATATTAGGGTTTCAGTTTTGTTTTCCAGGTAGGGCCTAGCCTGGGCCAGCCTCAAGCTTGCTGTGATCCTCCTGCATCGGTCTCTCAAGAGCTGGGATTATAGACATGTGTTCCACCTAACTTGCTATAGGTGTTTTTGTTTGAAAGAACCTTATATAAATCAAGCTTTAAGAGCCACTTAAAATTATATTTATACATAAAGATTAAAACAGGACTTGGTAGCACAGGCCCGAAATCCTAGCTACTTGGAACTCCAAGGCAGGAGAATCCTAAGACAAGGTCTTCATGGGCTACAGGGTAAATCTTAGACCAGCCTGGATGAGTTAACAAGATTCTATCTTAGAGAAAAAATTAAGATAGGGGCTGGAGATGTGGCCTTGTATCAGAACACTTGCCTAACATTCATGAGGTTACTGGGATCCAGTGCCTAGGATCACAAAATAATAATAATAATAATAATAATAATAATAATAATAATAATAATAAAAATATGTAAATAAATAAATTAAGTAAAAAACCTTTTCAAATTAAAACAAAATTTATAGCAGGTAGTAAGATTACAAACAACTTATTCTTTTTAATATTTTACTTATTAGCATATTAAAACCATACTATAAAAATTAATTTTTATTTAAGATAACAAAAGTGGGTTTCTTTTGCTTTGTTTTTATTGTTGTTATTTTATTTTGAAAGTACTTAAGGTTATATGTAATTAAAAATTAACATTACTGTTTGGTTCAGTAAGACCAGATATTCTGTTAAAACTTTATTTTTTGAGGTGTAGTGAAGTTTGGAATGCTCGGGGGTTGAGACGGACAAACCTGACCTAGAAGAGCTAGGAGAGAAAGAGGCTGTCCCTTCATGCCTGAGCACACGCAAGCTTGGTAAAGTGTAAGAAGCATGGGATAGGTTTTATAGGAATAAGAAAACCCACCTCCAAGCAGCTGGGGGATGGAGGCAGCCAGGCAGGCCCAAGGCTTGCCCCTGGCACTCACCGAGACC
Source organism: Rhynchomys soricoides (assembly GCA_019843965.1). Classification (NCBI taxonomy): domain Eukaryota; kingdom Metazoa; phylum Chordata; class Mammalia; order Rodentia; family Muridae; genus Rhynchomys; species Rhynchomys soricoides. Next base: position 20,611,491 of record JADRCH010000018.1, on the reverse strand, counting down.
ATCCTGCCCTCGGAGGGCATGAAGGCAGGCCGGTTGCTGAGCCGCAGCTTGGTTTGCAATGTGTTGAAGTTGATCTCCAGCTGGCACTTCTCCTGCACCTTGGGCGGCTTGTGCAGGCGTCTATAGTCTCGGAAGTCCTCCAGCTTCTGCTGCATGGCATGCATGGTGTTCTCGGGCACCCGATTCTCCAGCCATGGGATGGTGCGGCGGATCCACTCCAACAGCTAAGGTGGTAAGACAGAGGAAAGGCCCAGTGTAAGGATGTGTGAGGGACAGCTTGCCTTCCACAGGCCCTTCCCTCCCAGGAAGAGGGCTGGCAAAAAGTCTCTCCTGATGGCACACTCCCTTCCAATTAGCCACCTACAAAGACCTCACCATGCCATGTAGCAAGGCTTCTGAGTGCTTCCTCCAAGTTGACCAGGATATGGTCAACTCAGAGCCCACATCCCTCATCTTCTCTGCCCTGATATGGGAAGAACCAAAGAACCACAGGCTACTCTAAGAGCAAGGAGACCTGAGCGTAAGTCTAGCCAGGCCTCAGTTTCATCTACACTTAGCAGGGGTGTAATAAAACGGGAACCTCTGGCCCCAAAGGAAGAGGCTGGCTTCTGGGACAGCCTAGATTTCTAGCCTGGAGCCATGGGGAGGGTGAGGAAGAAGATGCAGGATTACCAGGATGGATGACAGGAAGCATACGGAACACCTGCATGACACCAGGCATGACCCACAAAGTGACTCACAGGAATAATCACAGAAATACTACATGGTCAAGTGCTACAATCACCCCCACACTATGGAGGAGGCACCCAAGGCTCTGCCAGGTCACGCAGCTTGCTGCAGTGTGACTGGCTGGAACAGTGAAGCAGGGATTAAAGCCTGGGCAAATGGCTCTCACTCAGCTGGAGGGCAACGCCACCAAAAGGCCAGGGGAGCAGCTCAAAGGGCCGAATTCTGTCAAGGAAGAAGCAAGCAGCACCTTAACCCAAATGAATGCAGGTCAGCTGATTAACTCCTTCCCATCCTGTCCCCTGCTGGCCTGACTACTAAGTACTAAATACTGCTAAGTACCAAGCCTGAGACAGTACTGAGCCCTCCCAGGTGCATGTCTTCTAAGTACCTGGAAAAGCCCTGTACTATCTAGTTCAGGCAAAACTTCCCAAGGGGCAGTTTACCAGGCTGCAAATGCCTCTGAGATCCCATGTCTCAACTTCCACTCAGTCAGTGAAAGAAAAAGCAAGAGCCAGAGAGGTGAAGGCATTTCCCAGGCTCCCTGTAGCCCAGAGACCATCTCCTCTGTCTTCACTTCTGCTCTCCCAGAGGCCCAGAACCAAGCTGCCCTATGTTAACTGTGATTGGATCATGCACTACACCAGCCTGGGACTGTGTCCATAGAATGACAATACAGGTACAGATCCTAGGAGCATCACTCTCTCAGGGTGTAATACAGGGCCTTGCTGGGGCCAGGCTAGAAGAATATAGGGGTACCCACATCACTGGCCAGCTTCTCATAGTCTTCCATAAGTTGTTCATTCTCTTGATTGACGGCCAACACTTTGCAGATGCGATTGGCTGCTGTTTCCGCCTGGAAACAAGATAAAGAAAGTCATGACCAGCCTGCCCCAGCAGCAGGGGTACCTGGACACACCTGTGTCAACAAAACCCCTTCCACCCTGCTGCTCCCTGTGGTTGGAAAGAAGCCCCCAAGGCTCTGAATCACACTCCCCCTCCCTCCTCGGTCTTCTGCATCAGCACCTCTTTGCCAGCCCTGGACAAGGGCTGATTTCCATCATGCATGCTGGGAAGAAATTAATCAAGTAACTGAGGCATTCAAAAATCTCAGGCCAGATGGAAAAAGGAAGAAACTCTTGCCCAGCCTGGAATTTCAGGAATCATAGGACTTGGGATCTTGAGCTGGATTTGATGGGATTTTGAAGATAGTCTACGGAGAAAGTGCTGGCCGACAGTGAGGCCTCTTAGGGTCCCTCAAGATTCTCTGAAGGCTCCTGGCTCAAAGCCCTTTAGAGAAAAGTTAATGTCGTGGCAGTGCACGGAGGATAAGATGTAAGTAAGGCTCAACCCAGCACCAGTGGCAAGCCTAGGAAACCCAGCACAGATACTGAGGGCTCATCTAAGATCATACTGTGCACCAAGCACTGGGCCACAACAGATCAGAGATTGTCCTCAGCATCAAGAAGAATGAGGGATGGAAAGGTAACCAGCCGCAAGGCCTAGCCCCATGGAGACTCGGCCTCTGGTGGCTGGGAAAGATGCTCTGTATCCAACACCAGCAGGAACCCTGTGCTCCAAATCTACTTCAGTGATTTGGAGTACTTTTGTTTGTTTGCTTTTTGAGACAGCATCTTACCATGTAGCCCTGGATGTCCTGGAACTCAACTCTTGTAGACCAGGCTGGCCCCAAATTCATAGAGATCTGCCTCCCTCTGCCTCCCGAGTGCTGGGTGTAAAGGTATTCACTACCACCCCTGGCCCTGGCCCACTTGAGTGGTTCTGAAGTTAAGCTGATTCCTTATACATATGCCAACTGTACACTTTGATTTCGAAGCTCTTTTGGGGCCACGGGGTAGAAAGGAGAAGGCTTAGGGTAGAGAAGACCTGCCTGTGAGAAAGTAGGTATGAATCCTGAGACCCTGGCACAGGTGACCTGCAGATGAGGAGGGATACCTGGTGTAAGAGAAAAGGCGGCAAAATCTAAACCTGGTGAGACTGAGTGTTAAGAACTTCCTGGGAACCAGAAGGAAAGGCTATGATATGTGGCTTTTTCCAAGAAGAATTTTTCAAAGAGGAAATGTCAAATAAACCCCATGCCTTCTGGGTGAGTGTTCTGGGACACATAGGGGATGGAACAGAGCAAAAGTGTCCTAAAGCTCTCTCAAGGGAATGTCAAGGGACTATCCTTCAGTATGGGCACTGGAACACCTGGGACTCCAAGAGGAGAACATGGGAGTGAGCAGAGGGATATCTAAGAGTTGTCTGGATAGGAACTCTGGGATTCCCGGCTCTCATGAAAGCAAGATCTCCTCAGTCATCATCCCGACCCTGTACTCAACCCTTGTCCTGGATATGGCATGGCCCCTTATCATACAGATGTGCTGTTTGTCATCCTTCTTGAGAACCACCAAGTGACTGTAGCGAATTACCTGAGGCACTGAGAAAACTGTTGCTTCCCAGGAGCCACCCCTAAGAGGCAGGATTCACAAAGAATGCACACTTACAGCACTAAGTCAGTGTGTTCCATGAAGCTGGCTGAGGTGACAATCTGCCTGGTGTTACCAAAACTACTTCTGCTGAAGTTAGGGCAGAGGACCACAGGCAAGCAGGAGGTGGTACAGCTGCACACACTGCCACTAACAAGTCATGGGTAGATCCCCAGTGTAGATAAACAGGCTGGTCTGGAACTTAAGGTTCTCCTGTCTCACGTCTCTGAGTACAGGTGTGCAGTACCATGCTATAGTTTCTAATGTTAATAAATCTCACCTTAAGTGTGCTGTTCTCCAGAGGCACCCTGAAATCCGGGGCTCAACAGCCATAAACTTTCACTTGTTTGCTAAGCTGGTAGGCTGAGTGGGGTCTAAGTTGTGCACCTTTTTTGCCTATCCTGGAAGAGTAGATTGGCCTGGAATTCAGAGATCCATCTGCCTCTGCCTCTGCCTCTGCCTCCCAAGTGCTGGAATTAAAGGTGAGGACTACCATCACCGCCACCGCCTGGCTCTTGTGCTCAGTAGACTTTAAAGCTTTGCCACGGCCTGTGGACCTTTCCACAGCCAAAGACGACACCTTTGGATGAAATCTGGGGAAGACTTCCACTTGAGACTCCTGGAGGCTTTTTGCAAGGATCTAACCTTTTACAAACAAAGCCTGCATCCTGGTCTATCCTTTTCAGGCTAGCCTCATCAAGAGAGTACCTGTGGCCTATGCCAGCATGCCAGAAGATAACTTCCCGTCTTTGGTAAAGAAAGACAAGTCAACAGAACACAAGGGTGCTTTTCTCTATAAAGGACTGTCTGTGAACACCTTTAGAGATAGTAGTCCTCTGACCTTTGAGAAACAGGTCCCTGGAAGACAGAGGCTCTCCTCAGAACACTGGTTTTCCATTTCCTTGGCAACCCTGAATAAGCCTTCCAGGGGCATAGGTGACATGTGCTCTCAGGTGGCCCCCTTATGAAGAGAGGCTAGTCACTACCAACCAACCTCAGTCAAAGAGGTGAGACAAGTCAGCCCAGCTGGCTCTGCAGCCCTCAGTCATGGAATGAAGGGAATCAGGCTACAGATGGCAACAGCAGCCCTATGGCAGCCATCCCAAACATCTGGCTTCCCCTCCTCAGAGCTACAAGAAGCCCATGGCATGGTAGGAGCGGGGTGCAGGAGGGGGGCAACAGCACAGCGCAGTGCATAAGCAACCTTGGCAAGGCTGCTGGAGTTCTGAAGCACCAGGGGGGGACTTGGCCCAAGAGAGGAAAGAAATGGCCCTGGAAGAAAGGCAGAGGTAGAAGCCACCTCAGAAGAAAACCCAGGCTGGCTTCTGACTTTGGGTTTTCTATGATGGAATGGGCTGTTCTAAAACCCATGAAAGAACCAGGCTGCTCAAGTCTTTCCAAATGACAGACTGCATGAGATAATATGCAAGCAAGCACAGATACCAATGAGCAGAGAGACCACTCCAGAGGAAGGGGCCGGATGTGTTTTCAGTCTTAGTGACCACTTTCAACTGTACTATATGTTCAACTTAGCATACAAATTATTATTATTATTGTTGTTGTTGATATTTTGCAAAGGGTTTCTCTACGTAGCTCTGGCTATTCTAGAACTTGCTATGTAGACCAGGTTGCTCTTGAGCTCACAGAGATCCACCTACCTCTCTGCCTCCCAAGTGCTGGGATTAAGGGCATGTATCACCACACCTGGACATACAACATTTAATTTAGTATTATAATTGTTTTCAAAGCCATGTGCCATTTATCTTAGAGACTTAGCTAGCCCGTGCCAAACTTCCACCCTGATAATCAGAGTGCCAAGTCACCTGAGACAGACATCTATACACGTGCCATCTATAGAGAGGCTGTCATCAATTAAAGTGTTATCAAATACTCAAACTAGGCAAAGTGACATACCATCACCCACGACCCACAGTTCGTATGATTGCTACAGGGATCTCCTTGTTGATGTGTGGTAAATTTCCATAATTCTAGCTTGAACTGCATTTCCTTCTTCCCTAGTCTACTACTACTGTCTAGTCTACCCCTTCCCCCGGCCTAACCCACTATCCTTCCCCTGGGTTTGCTAAGCCCAGCAGAACATGGCTCTTAGCCCCAGAATGGAGCTTCCCCAAGACAAGCAGGCTGGGATGGGTTTGGGGACACATATCTGTTCCTCTACCTTGCCTCAATTTCTCCAGAACTCCCTATTCAATAGTGACCTGGTAATGCCAGCTTCCTCTCATACCTCGAAGCTTCTGCCTTAGCTGTGCTGATCTTTGCCACCACTGTTAGTAGCTCCTTAGTGATGGCCTCTTCGCCCTTCCCTAGCGGTACCTGAGCCTTTCCTGGGAGCACCTTATCTCAATATAAGCCTCCAAGCTCCAAGCTGATGCTCACAGAAAGCATCCCACAGCCCCACAGTGTCCCTTCTGCACAGACCTGCTGCAGTGTAAGCCCTGCTCTGAGCACTGCCTGCTTGCTTTTCCAGACAGCTTCTGTGAACGGGAATACTTTTTGTCCCTTAGAAGGTTTACACTAATGGACCTAGTGATTGATAGACAGGTGGATGAGGGCAGCTCCACCTGTCCCTAAACAACCAGAAACACCCACATCAAATCAAGAGCCAATCCTAGAAATAGCTCCCAAGAGACTTTCACAGCACTAGCAGCATAAACAAAACCTTGATTCTCTCCATGCATTCTAAACCTGCGCAGGGAAGGAAAGCAAAGAATCAGAACCCAAACCAGCCTGCCAAATAGAAGTCAGTCCTCACCCAATGAGGGCAGTCTCTCAGCAGCTGTGTCCACCATATGCTTGCACGTCAATGTACACAGGCACTTGCACATGGCTATTAGCTGGGACTTTTCTACTTCTATTATCCCTGACAGGCCAGAGAAAGGTGTAGAGAGGAGGGCGAGCCATGGATACAATTCTGGAAGGTGTTTGTCACGGTGGCTAGCCACAGAGGGAGTCAAGATAAGAGCGTGAGATACAGAAAGGCTCCTTCATCTCCTCAACCCCCAAACCAGAGGTATGCATCCTTCCCTCCAGAGCCGATCTTCCTAGGCAGGTGCTTCGGGATAACTCGGGTTGTGGTCTCTGACCAGGAGACCTGAGGGTCAAACAGGACACCCCAATTCTGCCACACTGTCTGTGCTCCCATTCTGAGATACGGACAAAAGCATGAAATGGTTGCAACAGGGATGTAGAAAGGGAAGAGAGCACAGGGGAGGAGGATTTCAGAGGGAAAGCCACACAAATCCCACACTCTGCCCACCACACACAGGAGACATACACCTCTTCCATGCCATGCATCTGTGCATGCACATGTACACACACAAATGTATACACACACATACATGCCCCCCTCCTGAGCATTATCATCAGCCAGGCCACAGAGAAGGCATCAAAGACAGGCAAGGCCAGTGTCGCAGGCATGAAGCCCTGGGCAGAATCCCTAAAGGCAAAGGACATAAAAAAGAGGATCAGGATAGTTGGACAGAGGAGAGAGACTACCTCAAGTCAGCCTGGCAGTGCATTCTATGCACTCAGTTAGCAGGCTGAGCAGAAACACCCAATCCTGACTGAGAGGTGGGGGACAGGGTTCAGGAGAGGTCATCAGGAGAGCAGCAGAGGTGAGGAGACAGAGGAAGAGCTCGGAGGCCAGCAGGGAGGATCCCTTGGAAGTTGGAAGCTGGCCACTGAGGAACCAACAGGAAGGGCTGCATCCTCTACAGTTGGTACCAGGACTGCTGCCAGCTCATCTGGTTGTTCTTTGGCCAATTTTTAGAGGTGCCTTTCCTAAAGGTATTTCTATGAGGGGGAGGGAGGGGCGGGCACACTGAGTTGTCTAGAAGACATTTTTACTGCTGGACATGATAGCTTAGTGGTAGAATGCTTATCTAGAAAGCACAAGGCCCTAGGTTCAACCCCAGCACCAACATGAAGGGGGGAAAAAAAGCCAGATGGTGGTGGTGGTGCAGGCCTTTAACCCCAGCACTTGGGAGGCAGAGGCAAGTAGATCTCTGTGAATTCAAGGCCAGTCTGGTCTACACGTTGAGTTCCAGAATAGCCAAGGTTACACAAAGAAACCCTGTCTTGAAAAACAAAAAACCAAAACCAAAACCAAACCAACAAAAAGACCAATGGAAAAAAAGAAAAAACAAAAACAAACAAGCAAAAAAAAAAAAAAATAAGGAAAAAAAAGAATAGCTTTGCTGCTCTCTGCAGGGTAGTTTTAGTAACGAATGTCCAAAGCTCTACAGTGTGTGACGTGCAGGACTCTGGTCTGACCATCAGGGAGAAAGAACAAGACCTCTCTCCCTGCCCTGACTACTGCCTAGATTTGAGAAGATGGCCTTGGTCAGGCAGGAAGAAGGAAAGTTCAGAGGTGAAAGGGATCCTGGGTATTTAAGGGAATGGCTTAGGATCCAGGCTCTGGTAGCTCATCTGCCTTCCCCTCTGTGGGGGTCCACTATACCCCGTGTTTACTGAGACACAAAGGAAGGCAGCCAAGAGGCTGGGCTTCTCTGGCATCCCTAAGTGTGCTTGCCAGGGTTCTGAGAGGGTCCTGTCCTCCGTGGGGATGGGTGAATTAACTAACTCTCTCTCACTCAGGAACTACTGCTGCTGTCCATGGAGGCAGACAAGATGGGCCAAAGGGCAGCCGGGAGAGTGGGCAAGGCCAAGGGCGAGCTCACCTTCTGCGCACCGAGAAGGCGTGGCAGTGACATGAAACATTAGGTCACATGGCCTTCCCCTCCAGCCTTAGCGTGCCTACACATCTGCACAGAGAAGGAGAAGAGGTTGAGGAGAAAGTAGAGCAGTAGAGAGCAAACTTGAACAACAGCTGCAGACAGAGAGCACGAGACAGGAGGGGAGCGAGCAGGAGGAGAGGAGCGGGTCAGAAGGGATGTGAGCAGACAGGGAAATGAGCAAAGGAGGTAGGGGTGGGGGCAGAGCCTCCCATCATGCACTTCCAACAAGTCACTCAGAGGTCATGAGGAACACATGGCAGGCCTAGGGACCAAAGCCATGAAGGTTTCTGTGGTCACAGCCGTGTGCTACTTCTGGGAGGGACATCTGCTGCCCCAGTTAAGCATGGTGATGAGTGACAACTTCCAGTTTCCCAGTGCCCACAGCAGGAACTGGGCTTTGGTGTGGTACAGAACCAAACAACCTGGCTTTATGCTCTGCCTCCCAGAGCACTCTGGGCCAGGATACCAGAAGGGGCCTTCCTCTCCCTCCTCCCACAGGCCATGCTTATGTCTAAGAACAAAGTGTATAGTGTCCACATGGGGGTCCCAGGCAGGATATGGTTCAGGGTCTAGAGACAGACTCATTAAATCATGCCTGAGGGGGGGAGGGGTAGGACAACTTTGCAAACTGGGTAAGTAAAGAGAGGAAGTGTACCATAGCCCAATGGAAGCCCCAGTACTGTCAAGCCTGCCCCTTTCACAGGCATGGGACTGCGGCTTGCAATTTCCTGCAGCTAAGACCCACTGATCTCTCACACACCCTGCCCTTCTGCCTGGGCCATGCAGCTTGGGCATGAGGTTCCAGAGGACTAGCACTTGCTATATGTTTTCAGTACTGAGAGATAGTGAGAGACAGCAGAAATGCAGAGTTGGGGAGGAGGCAAACAAGATCTCTTCAGAAACACAGCTAACTATCCACAAGACCAGAACCAGGCCGTCTAGACCCCTGCACTGGGACATGAAGGGTTGGACGGAGGGAGGGGGCAGAAAGGCATGGCTGGGATCTGGCATGAGGTGTGCTGGGCATAGAAGGAGCAGGGGCCCCAGGTACCTTCTGGGCTCCAGAGAAGGCATGGTAGAAGCTAGACACATAAGTCATAATGGCTTTCTCATCTGGCCGGGCAGTTCCAACGATGTCTATAGAGAGACAGAGAAAGAGTGGCAGTTAAAGCTACCTAGTAAGTACACGGCACATTTCTCAAGAGGATGCAGAAGCCTGCATACCGTAAATTGACCTTACCAAAAGGTCCATCCTGAGTCTAGCCAGCCTTCAGAGTCAACTTCCAGTAACAGAAACACGAGTCACAGAGGCATGAGTGATGTGATGCCCCAGGAGGCAAGCAAAGACTACCCTACCTGGCAGCCCTCCTCCAATCACAAGGTCAATGGCATCAATAGAAAGGGATAAAGGAAGGAGGAGGTGGCCTATAGAGCTCACCACCCAAGTACATGAATGGGCCCAGCCAACCCACTCTCAGTGGCCATTTTAAACTGAGGGACTCTAGTCATGCACATGACGAGATATATTGGAATCACTGTCATGTTTGCTAGATATGAAACTGTTTCTGTTTGTTTTTGAGATAGTCTCACTTATAGAACCCAGGTTGGCCTCAGATTCATGATCGTCCTGTCTCAGTCCCTGAGTGCTGAGATTACAGGCACATGTCACCACATCTGGTCCACGGAAAGTATTTTAATTACATGCAAAATTACCCATTATCTTTAAGGCATGTACTTGGAAGCAGGTAGCAGTGACATGTGATTTGAGATTTAATACAGTCCAACAAAGACAGCAAAAGGACACGGGGGGGTGGGGGGGAAGGTGATGGAATGTCAAAAACCCTTCTGGAATGGTGGGTATTATACCATCGTATGCTTCTGGCAATGTTTGGAATCTTCTTGAAGAAATTTTCAAATATAAAGGGTTACCAGGAGTACAGAGCTGGGGGCAATCTTGGACAATTCCCCTGCCCCAACACTTCCCATCCTAGACTCTCTTCAGCTCCTCAATGTGGGACTAAGACACTGTAAAAGGCACATGAGCATTAGGACTAAGAAGAGCCCAAGGGACAGTTCCTGCTTCTTCCAAGGGCAGGGACAGAGCAGGAAGGCCTACCTTCCCCTCTCCAAAACAAAAAACAAAAAAAAAAAACCAACCAAATTTGCTCTGTGCTGCTTGTGTGCTATCAGCTAGCGCCTCTTCCTCCAAACTACCCAGAATCCCTAGCAAGCAAGTGATCCCAAGCTCTTCAAGCTGAGGTCCCGGCGGACAGACCCACTCCCTTCATGCCTCAGCTGCTCGGGGGCAATGGAGAAAGCCCTTACCTTCGGCATCCAGCATCTTAGGGATGTCCAGGAACCTTTCTGCCACATCAAAGGCCGTGTTCAGGTTTGTGAGTGGATCATCCTAAAGGAGAAAAGGGCAAAGTGAGTATATGGAAAGTCACAGGTCATCTCAGTCAGGAGGGGATGGGACAGCCGGCGTGTGTGTGTGCGTGTGTGTGTGTGTGTGTGTGTGTGTGTGTGTGAGTGAGAGAGAGAGAGAGAGAGAGAGAGAGAGGGAGGGGCTGACTGACTTTCTATCAGCCCCTCTCAGGTTCTGGGTAAGAAAGGCTGGCTTCAAGGCCTTTTTTAGGGACCACTATTTAGAGGTTTGAAACAGTCTCCCCCTCCCCTCCCCGCGCCCCCATCACGCTTCAGTATGTCAGGGAAATGGAGTAAAAACACAGGCCAGATGTTAGAGTTGGGGTGGGAAAGAACTAAGAAGTGGGATCGAGAACCATCAGCTGAGGCAGGACACGTGGGTAAAGAACTCAGACTTAATTTCCCCCATCTGAAACTCAACAGTTGGGATACGTGCTGTGTACTCCCAGGTGTTGGGTTAGTCTAAGTAGCCACGGCTTTTTTCGTGCCTCTGCAATCTTTTCTCGAAAGCTAAATGGGAGGGCTGGCAAGAGACGTTGGGGACTCTGGGATCCCTGCAGCCCAGAGTGTACTTCAAACATAGAGTTAATGTAAAATGGAGTTTAGGCGCCTCTTCAGCCCAGCAGCACACGCCACCCTCATAAGACAGTGCGGCTGCCATGGAGGACGGTGTGGAGGGTCCTCAAAAAGCTATACTCCTGCATAAGGCTGAGGGATTATTGTGAAAGGGGGCGGGGGAGGGGAGATCGTTAGACCGAAGAGTTTATTGTGAGACTATAGCTCCTATAAAAGCTAGAAGCTACGCCTGTGAAGCCATGCTACCATGTCTGCCTACACGTGACCTGAACAACGGTGACACCAGTAGACACGCTAACTCAGAAGGGGGAAAGCCTCAGCCCTAGACAATGAACTGCAGGCAACTAAGGAACAATGAGAGCTGGAGAAACAGCCTTCCCCAGGGAAGAACACAGCAAGTAGTTGTCTAATGCCACAAGGTCGGCCCTGAAGACATAAACATACAGGGAGCATATGGACTGAGCAGTTTATATTTACGTATTTAGGAATACACACACACACACACACACACACACACACACACACACACCACTCCTACCAGCAGCAGCAACAACAACAATAATTAAAGAAAAGGTGGCCATGATTTGAAAGAGAGCAATGGGAGAATTTGGAGAGAGGAAGAAAGAAATGAAATTATAGTAATAATCTCAAAAAATATTTTAAAAAAATTTAATATGGGATTCAGTGGTTCTCAGGATTCTGAGAGGCACCCAAAGAATTGAAACCGAGGTGTCAGAGAGAGATGTGTACACTGGAATTCAGGGCAGCCTTGTACATGGGTCAGAAAGTGGAAGCCAGGAGCTCTCCAGTGGGCACGTGACATTCTGTGACATATGGGACATTCTCCCCCATGCAAAAGCAGCTGAGCTGGTAGGCTGGGACTCACCTCTCCCTTAGAGGTTAGCTTGAGGCCAGTGGCTCTAGCTCTATACACAGGGCCAAGCCTCAGGCTCCTCTCCATTAGTGAGGACGAGGGTGGCTAGAGGGCCGGAATCTGCTCTTTCTGCCTTACAAAAATCTTTTTTTTTTTCCTACACACTAAAACCAGAGGCTCTGCCACTACCACCAGTTTCATGGGTAAGAGCCATCAATACTTTCCTGGTTCCTGGTTAGCAAGAAGCCCCGGGGCACAGGTGTGTCTGTGTGAACGGTAGGCTAGACACTGCCCTCAGATATCCTGGGGAAAGGGGAGAAACGGACTTGTGCATCCTAGAAGACCACCTGCCAAGAGGGCTATACACCAACAAGCTCCATTTTCATTTCATTCCAGATCAATGTACAGCTGGGAAGAGCTCATGACACTGGCTTCATGTTAGATAAAAATGGTTCAAGACAGACCTCACCAGCCTAACCGCCATGAGTTTACAACAGCCCCACCTCCTCACCCCTCAACATACACTTCTCACAGAAGAAAATCACTGAGTGAACTGACACCCAGATATAAATGAAGGTTACATAATGGCACCCGACTTCAGTCCCAGAGACTTGGGAAGTTGAGGGTCACTTGAGTCCAGGAGTTGGAGACCAGCCTGAGCAATAGAGTGAAACCCACCACCATCTCAAAAGCATAAATAAGACTGAGAGGCAACACAAGAAATCAAACCCGCAGTGCCTGCTTGTGACACGGGGTCACAGGGACAAAATGTCTCTCGAGATAAGAGATGCTTTACTCTAAGTGGTCAACTGAGTTCATTTTACTTTTTTTGTTTTGTTTTGTTTTTCGAGACAGGGTTTCTCTGTGCAGCCCTGGCTGTCCTGGAACTCACTCTGTAGACCAGACTGGCCTCAAACTCAGAAATCTGCCTGCCTCTGCCTTGTTAGCCATCAGGGGGAGCAGAGGCCCTTGGGCCTGAGGGTGTTAGATCCCCCAGTATAGGAGAATGCTAAGGAGGGAAGACGAGAGTGGGGGGGTGGGGGGTGGATGGGAGAATACCCCCATTGTGGCAGGGGGAGGGGAGAGGGAATGGGGAGGTTTCAAGGGGAGATCTGGAAAGGGGGGAACATTTGAAATGTAAATAAAGTATGAAAAAAAATAAGAGAGAGATGCTTTACATCATGAATTAATACTGTCACCTTATGAAACCAGAAATAACGGAAAGGAGAAACGTTACTTTGCATACCATCACTTAAACACTGCCACCTCATGCTGGTAGCTTTTTTTTGGTGGGCTGTGTATGTGCAAAGGGATCTGGGATGTGCACGCTGGGTAACGAACAGAAAAAGCATTTTCCTGTTTGCTTCCAGATGGGGCTCAGTCTAGCTGGTCCATAAGGCCAACTACTTACAGGCTGGACACTGGGGTCTTAGAAGTGGTCCTGTCCTGTCCTCCCTCACCTTGTCAGTACCCACTAGGGACCAGTCATCAGGCAAGAGAAGACAGCATGAGATCAAGTAAACACAAGTACCTTTCGAAGCTTTCCATAGTCAATCAGCTCGGGCCGGTGTCGGTGGATCAGGGCACAGAAACCAAGACCATCCTTCCAACTGTCCAGGGAGAGAGGGAGGGAGCGTGACTTCTGATGTTTATTAAGCAATCCTTTGAAGCAGGATTTAGAAGACGGGGATAGGAAGGGAGACTTCTGCCTGCCACATTCCTGGGTATTGAGGTCAAGCTTTTTTGAGTGGTTGGCCATGAGTTGATGAACCCATCGTACTCACCCAAGCCCATAGCCTTAGCCTGTCGGTCTGGAACTCTGGGCTTCCTGACCCAATCTTGGGGGTCTTCCCAGTGTTACAAATATCAACAGAGGTGTGCCAGGCAGCAGTCAGGTCCAAAAGACATCACGGGGTGAGATGCCGGATTCAAAGGGACATACCCTTCCCAAGAAGAACTATCCCCCCTTCCAACCAAGGATTGGGCAGGGGAGGCCCTGAGGAGGCAGGCCAGCCTCCATGTGAGCCCCTGGCTGCAGCACTCACCTGATGTGAAAGTTTTGGATGTTGACATTTTTGTATGGAGCTGTCTTCCTCTGACACCATAGGAGCAACCCTTCTTTAGCTGATGTCTCTGTGAAAAGGGAGTGGGGAGAGGAGGTCAGTGGGCTGACCCAGGAAAGGGAGGACACTGCTCATAAGAGGCCCTGTAGGGACCTCAAGAGCTCAACTCATTGTTACAAGGAGGGAGGAAGTCTAGGCCACCATATCTATTTGTTGGGCAAAGTTGAAAACGCTATTTAAGAATTAAAAAAACCAAGCCACTCACACTATAGACTAAAATATCTAGACAGCATCGGCTTTCTGAGGTTACATGCCTAACTCCCTCCTATTCAAGAGATGACTGTAAGAAAAGTCAGCAACTGGTGGTTGCTCCAAGGACGGCTGCAAGAGTCCATGAAACTTACAAGACCAGAAGTGAGCATGGAGAACCAGGAAGAAAGTAAGTAAGGCTTACTTTCATCCGCAGTAAGGCTTCTTCCTATTACTGCACTGATTGGGCTCTGGTGCCCTGTGATTCTATATGGATCAGGTGGGGGTATCTGTAAAGCCAGGCACCCGAGGGGATGGTGAACTCCCAGCACCAAGGTTGCAGGCTGCACTGCCCCCATGTGTTCAGATCTGTGAACTGCAGGTGGTAGCCTTTACTAAAGCGGGTTCCCGAGTGACTTCACATATTTAATTCATAAAATGGACTTTAAGATAAAGCTAAAGAATCAGTACAAAGGTTATAATTATTCAAGTACAAGCAACTAATTATAAAATTGGCACGGGAGCCAGGTGTGATGCGGCACCTTTAATCCCAGCACTCTAGAGGCAGAAGCAGGTTGATCTCTGGGGGTTCAAGGGCAGCCTGGTCTATGTAACAGGTTCCAGGTCAACCAGAGGAACATGGTGAGATCCTGCCTCTAAATAAATAATAATCTGTTTATGAGTTGGCACTGGGCTGGAGAGGTGGCTCAGTGCCCTTGCAGGGGACCTGAATTGGGTTCCTAGCACCCAAGTTAGAATAGCTCACAATCACCTGTAACACCAGGAGCCAATGAATCTGGCCTCTGAGCCAGCTGGCCTACAGCCAGCTCTTGCCTGTATATAATCACACACAGACACATATGAATATACATATAAAGATAAAATAAATCTTTATGGGGCTGAAGAGATGGCACGGTGGTTAAGAGTATCTATTGCTCTTCCAGGAGTCAAGTTCATTTGCCAGCACTCACACTGGAAGGCTGACAACTGTAATTCCAGTGTCAGGAGATCCTCTTCTGGACTCTGGGGCACAAGGCACACACACAGTACGCAGACATACACGCAGGTAAAAACAACCATACACGTAAAAAACTAAATCTGTATATTATAAAAGCATTTTATCTCAATCACATTGTTTAAAAAAAGTGGTTCATATGTATATATCATGTACATAGAAAACCATGAACAGGAAGTGATATAAGCAGAATATCAAGCACAAAGCTTTAAAAAGAAAAACCAAGGAATACAGAGGGATCACTCTCTCATGCCAGAGCAACCTGTGCACATCTGAGAGGTGGCCACCAGGGGGAGCAATGAGTGTGAGAGTGGACATGGGGCTCTCCTCTCTTTCCTAAGATTCTTTCTGTTTTCTCCTTTCCCGCTGAGGCCTGGTGAGGCTTTTAGACACTTAACCACAACAGCCTTGGCCTTCTCAAAGCTAGGAATGCCACTGGGCCGACATACTTTTGGGAGTTACTTGAAATCACATGAGGGAGCTGTGGATGAACCTAGAGAGAAAAACTGGGTAGGGAAGACAGGGGGAGAAGTGAGTTTGAGAAGGGACAGAACAGAGCAGAAACCCACCTTCCACGGAGATGTCCTGGATGGCAAAACGGAGGATGATGGTCCAGATCATACCCAGGGTCATCTTCACGTTCCCATCCACAATTTCTACAGAGAACAGTGGCAGGACACGTTAGGTGGATCGCAGCAAGACAGACACAGGTTCTTAGCAGTCCGATGTCACACCACTTAGACATCAGACATCACAAATGGCCCACTTCCAGGAGGGAAAAAAATTACTGATGTATTCATTCGTGCATTTATTTGTACAAGGGATTGAACACACAGCTCACCGAGTCTAAGCCACACCTAGCTCCACACAGACCCTTTGTGAAAGCTGGTGCAATCAACCAGGAGAGAAGCTTATTGGAAGCGTGAGGAAGGAACAGGCGAATCTCTGGAGACAGTGCGTTCATCAGAAAGGATGTGCTACACCCCAACCACGTCACCCAGTCTAAAGATGGAAGGAGACAGATTTCTAAGTCCTCACATAGGTGGGGAGGGGGATCAATGAGCTGGAGGTCTGTGGATAATCACAGCTCTCAAAATAGCCATTCCCACAGAGAGCTAGAAGGAACAGAAAGCTACACGCATCTGTTTTAAGAGGTACCATTTACAACCCTCTCACTGGTCAACCTCAAGATACTCTAAGTTTTAAAATAGATTTTTTTGGTTTTGTTTTTGTTGTTGTTGTTGTTTTTTTCCCAAGACAGGGTTTCTCTGTGTAGCCCTGGCTGTCCTGGAACTCACTCTGTAGACCAGGCTGGCCTCGAACTCAGAAATCCACCTGCCTCTGCCTCCCAAGTGCTGGGATTAAAGGTGTGCGCCACCGCTACCCCACTAGATTTTTGTTTTAAAACGTATTCAAGCTCTTATCTCTTTCTCTTGCCTCTCTTATCTCTTACCTCTCCCCGTTCCCTCCCTTCCCCCTCTCTCCGAGTGGTCATGGTCAGCCTCCACCTCTCCATTTCTCTCCTCTCTCCCTCTCTGCCTTTCTCTGCCTCTACTACCCTCTTAGCTCCCTTCCCCATGCCCTGAATAAACTCTATTCTATACTATTTAAAAAAAAAAAGTATTCAAGATGACAGCTCAGACACCCTGCTATATTTAGTGCTTGCACTTTTCAGACCTTTTATGCTACAAATTCTATCACATTCCCCTCTCCCCCCTTTCTTCCCATATATTTTTTCTTGGTTTCTAGGCTTGGTTTCAAGAATAAAAATATCAATCAAGGCTAGAGAACAAAAATATAAATAAAAATATAAATCAAGGCTTGGGAACAGTGGCTGCTCTTCTAGAGCACCCAGATTTGATTCCCAGCATCCACACGTGGCAGCTAGCAACCATCTGTAATTTCAGTTCCAGGAGATCCAACGCCCTCTACTGGCCTCTGCAGGCAAGCACATGATGCATAGACATTCATATAGGCAAACACATATGAAATAAAAGTACATCTTAAAACAAATGAAAACTATAATTTAGCCTAAGCCACAAAGCTATTTCAATCTTGTGGGCTGAAAGGTGAGGCTCAGCTGAGGCTCTTTAATCCAAACCAGTTTGCAGAACCAGACAGGAAGCTGGCCCATGGCAAGCTGCTCTCAGTGAAGAGCAAAGTATCCAAGGGATGTCTTACTTTTCTCCTGTGCAATACTACTGCGCTGGGTCTGCACCGGTGTGCTGGACAAAGGAACACCAGTGTTCGCTTGGGACACAAGGCACATTGTAACTTGCTAACAGAGCCACAGATAGTGATGGGCCACAGGCCATGTCAGGGTCTCAGAGAGCTGTGGTGGCATTCAACTGTTTCCCCTTCAGTACAGTTAGCCAGAGCTCTGCAGGAAATAGTACAGGGGAGGTATTATGTATGGATTACATAGGATCAGTATGTAAAGCTGGGGGGTGTGTGTGTGATGTACCCAGGCTGACCTGTTGCTCCTCCTGCTTCCGAAGGCTGGGATTACAGGTGTGTGTTACCAAGCCCCACCTCATAATGACCTTTTAAAAAAGCATGCTTTCATCTACAACAGCTGCTCTGAACCCATAGGTCTCAACCCCTTTGGGGGGTCTGACGATTCTTTCACTGGGGTCATATATCAGATATCCTGCATATCAGATATTTACAATTCATAACAGTAGCAAAATTACAGCTACAAAGTAGCAACAAAAATAATTTTATGGTTGGGGTCACCACAACCTGGGGAACTGTATTAGAGGGTTGCAGCATTAGGAAGGTTGAGAACCACTGGTCTACACATCTGCCAGTACTTTTATCATCTGTACCACTAAAAAGGTTTAAATTGATATGCACGGAGTCTAAGCTCTCATTGGTAAACAGGCAAGAGACAGGAATAAGTACAAAACATGAAATCAGGTATCATTTCCCCAGACATTACATTAGTTAACTTTAAATGCAAATTTAAACACACACATTATTACACCGAAGCTAGAAGCATAATCTGGATAAAAAAAACAAAAAAACAAAAAACCTCTCGATGAATAAACTGGCAACAGGGACCAAGCATCTCAAAGCTGTTCAGTTCTGGCAGTGAAATTCTGTGTCCCTGGCCAGAGACCTTCAGTACAGAGTAAGGTTTCTGTAAAAATAACCTGCTGTTCAGTTAGTTATCATGGAAACGATGTTCAAAGTACAAAGAGTGACTTAAATCCCCTGAGCCTCGCCACCCTTCTCTTCTGCTAAAGCCATGGCTTTCTACTCCACCCAAGTCCAGTGGCCAGCACAAGGCCAGTGCCTGCAAGGCCCATTGGGCTAGTAGAGCCTCCTAGGCCCCTCCTTCTGTCCTCTCTGGCATCTTCATTGCTCCCTCTCCCAGAATATCCACATGGTTTGTCCCTCCTCTCTCCTCAGGTCTTCTCACTGTAGCCTTCCTTGACCACGCACTTTACCCTTCACTGTTCTCTACCTGACATCTGTGGGTATTTCCTGCTGTCCTCGGGATCGACAAGGGTTGGGACTTTTCCTGTCTTGCATCACCACTCAGAGCCCAGGGCAGACCTAGCACTGAGCAAGGCCTCCATGAATGAATGAATGAATGAACAAACAAGAACAAATGAATGAGACATGAGTCATGATAGGCAGAGGCATGCAGGCCTGGGGTTTCAACGCTGCATTCCTGAGGTTTTAATGACTAGATTGGGGGGGGGGGATCCTTAAAGTGAAATTTTATGGGCAGCATTCTGACTCTAAGGGGAAATTTTTTTTAAGCTTATGAAAGTGATGACACTGAAGTTCAGCCCTTCTAGAATGGATGTTCTCTTCCAGCCTGCCTGGCTCCATGAGGGCCAAACATAGTGTCTTCCCACAGGGACCTTTCAAGTCCTAGGGAGGCACGTGGTTTCTTTTCGTGGGGTCCTAATAATTCCTCTCCCCCTGCCCAGAACTTACTGGATTCTAAGTCATAGTGAAGAGGCCAGAGAAGCACTAGAGAAGAGGAAGAACAGTGGGGTATGTTCAGAATCCCTCACTGCTTCAGCCCTGTTAGTCTCATACCACCCTCGAAGCTCGCACGCAGACCAGGGATACTCCACCTCACAGACAGCCTGATGGCAGGGGCTGCTCAAAAAAATGGGGCTCACTGCCCTGCCAGGTCCATGATGAGCTAACCTCAGCTAACATCCTGCTTGCTCAGACTCTGTTTCTCCTCCCTACTCCAGGAATGCAATCACTTGCCCACATTCAAACAGCAGAATGACCCCGTGTGACATGTGGAGCCCCAGGGGCCACAAGCTTCCAGGTCAATGCTCAGGCTTCTGCAGCCACTATGCCCCCATCCTGACAGAACTGGACTGTAGAGATGGCCCCAAGCTCTTGGCACCCAAACATCAAGCTTCCTCTCAAAATCTCAAAATTTAAAAGTCCTGCTTGGGTCCCCTCTCCCCTGGGTAAATCACAAGCCCTCACCCAACCAAGCCTCCACTCCATGAAATCTAGATGCCCTAGACACAAGTGTGGTAGTAGAAATCTCAGGGCTTGGTTCTAACTCCCTGCTTATGATGTGAACTTGCTCCATCTAGAAATCCCAGGAACAAGGCAGGCCCACAGGAGCATGGCTTCCATTCCATAAGGTCTGGCAAACTCTCCAGGACTGGTCTACACACGGGGTCTCTCTGCCAGGACTGGTCAGTCAGTGCTAATGCTGGAGTGGAGGGGTATCCTGTCAGGGCCTGCTCCCCACATGTGGTCCTTAGCTGTCCCCAAGGTCTTCCTATTTCCAAGAGTGCTCCCTTCTAGGAGATCTGCCCCACATCGGTGAATGCTGTCCTTTAGAAAGCAAAACCCCAGAGTGTTCAACTGGTTTCCTAAGCCCATCTCAGAGCATCCCAGGCTTGGATTGAACCAGAAGTCTCAGCCTGTCTTCTATGACTGCAAGAAGACATCGAATATCTCACTTTACAGCAAGGTTAAAGGGACCAGAAGGTACTAGATCAACACAGCAATGGGCCAAAGGGACTCAGGTGGCCTGACAGAGGCTAAGCAGTGCCAGGGGCGGCTATGGTGTGTCAGGGGTACAGTGGAGCCTGCAGGATAGGAAGAAGGCTAGAACTCGGCCCTGGAGTCTGAACCCCAGGGCTGGGCCTGGCTCTGCTATGAAGGTGCAGAATAGTTCAGAATGACATTCTACCTCTTGGGCAATTGTTCTGAACCTCAGCACCCTCCACCCTAAAACACAGGCTGTCAAACTCACTTCAGCAGCTTGTCCCGGATGAGGTAATCTCTGGATGCCTCCTGCCGGGTCAGGCTCAGGCCAGCACAACACATACCCATCCGTCTTCTACCTCTCTCCCTTCCTCTTTGGTGGTCCTTCCCCAATTTCTCCTTTCTAAAATTCTTGCCTTTTCTGGCTTCTTTTTGAAAGCTGCTGTAATGGCCCTGCATTTCCACTTGCCACAGTTGATCGGATCTATGCGAGCCTGTCCTGCTTTGAAGGAAAAGCTCTCAATTCACTGCCGTCCCCACCCACCCCTCGGTTTCCCCAAGCCCATTTTCCACACTCTCTCCTTCCCTACCCTAGTGGGGACCTGAACTGGTGCCAGACCATTGAGTGGCATTTTTCTTGGCTTCCTCTGCCTGAAAAAACTGTCCAAGACTTCAATCCCTCCTAGTAGAACAAGATGTTCTTTTATTCTTATTAAGAGGCAAAGAATGTTTTTCCAGCCACAAAGTTGAGTACCTGCCACACACACGTGCTTTGAACTACACCCATTATCATCAGCTGGGAGCTTCGGCCACAGGGTAAAAGGAGCGTAGCCTCTGCCCTTGAGATGGTCAAGGCTGCAAGGGTGCCAGGATCCAGAGGTATGGCTGCCATCTTAAGCACCAACCCCAGACAGGTAAGGCAAGGGGTCAGCCAACTTTCCCAATAAAGCGCCCGACAGGAAATCGCTGGCCATGTGGTCTCTGTAGCAACTTCTGAGCTTCGCTGCTGACACCAAAGCTGCACCAGATGACAGAGAGGCCAACGAGCAGATGTGGCTGCTGTGCTCCACAGTGCATCAAGACCTTTGTCAACGAGGCTCGACCCCACACACTGCAGTTTGCTGCCCCTGTTAAAGCTGACAGATGTGCATAAAACCCTTCCATGTCTAGAAGCAAAAGGACTTTTCTCTTTACCCATGAGCGATCTGCTCTCACAGATTTAGGGGGGAACAATAACCCCCAGGTGCATTTCTTTGATGTCATACTTGGACTTGACTGGGGTTCTGGGTTGGCCACTCATAGAAGATAGGACCCAGGCAAGCAGCATGATCATCTGTAAGCATGTTTTCCTACAGTGGGGGTGAACATTAAAGATATTCCACCCTGGGGGGTTGCTGACTAAAGCATTTTAGCATGGCTTTCCTTACAACCAATTGAGGTAAGATGGTGTCAATCAATCCTTGACATCTCTCCCGGCAGGAGCCCAATGAACTCGTGCTGTGTCCATGGGTCACATCATCAGAGGGCCTGGCTAGAATATTTTAGCTGCTCCTTCAGAGCCAGCACAACATACACCAGGATCCATGCTACATTATTTTAACTGCCAAGAGCATGTCAACAATGGCTTCAACAGCTTTGTGTTTGAAACAAAACAAAACAAAAAAAACAAAAAACACAGTTCAGAGTGATGGGAAAAGAGCCAGGGAACTATGGTGTTGGGAGAAGCTACTAAGAATGCTGCTTTGGCCCTTCCCAAAGGGTAGTGGTGGTGGGCACAACACCTTTAACCCCAGCACTAGGAGGAGCAGAAACAGGTGGATCCCTGAGAGTTTATGGTCAGCTTGGTCTACAGAGTGAGTTCCAGGATAGCCAGGACTACATAATGAGACCCTGTCTCCAAACTAAAATAAAGCTACTTTGGGACAGCAGTGTCTCCCCCAGGGCCCTGTCAGTCACCAGGAGTCCATCTGCACTGTCCCACCCACAGTGTACCCCACAGGCCATGGGGGTGGGGGAGTATAACAGATGAGGTGCTCAGCATTCCATGTGCAACTGCAATCATAAAGACTTTAGCGAGAGAATGGGAAAGGGGGGGAGTTCTGGTGTGGCTGAAGGATGGAGGTGGTGGGTACCTGTTTTCAGATGCATGTGAACCCAGGAGTCAGGACCAAGGGAATAGTGGCCACAACATATTAGCCTCACCTTCAGCTCCGATGGACACCAGCTTGACCCCTTTGCTGGCTATGAAATCCAGGGCCTTGTTGACGTTGGAGATCTTGTGCACTCGCATCTTGCCTCTCTCTGGCTTGGCCAAGCGCTCACCTGATGAAGAGGAAGAAAAATAAAGATGAGGTGCAAGTGTCCAGGAGCCCGAGTGACCTACACTCCCCCTCATCTGAAGTGTTTCTTAAGTGGGCGTATGCATGATGTTCCTGTCATCCAGGCAGGTAATCAGAGAGAAGTTGAGTCTACCTGGATTCTTCCTCTTCCATTTCCCAGAGACAAGCCTATGTGTGTCTGCTCAAAATTTATATCTTTAAGATGTATGTGCATGGGTGTGTGTGTGCATGTGTGTATGAGAGAGAGAGTCTGTGAGTGTATGAGTGCATGTGTGTGCACACTCACAGGCTTGGGGAAGCCAGAAGAGAGCACTTGGACCCCATGGAGCTGGCGTTACAGGGAATTGTGAGCCGCCCACTGTGGCTATTTGGTACGAAGCCCGGTTCCTCTGGAAGAGCAGCCAGCCTCGTAACCACTGAGCATTCATTCTCTCTAGCCCCAGCATTTATTATTGTTACTAACAGATGCCAGAAACTGGCCAGGTGGTCGGAACACGAAAGTAAACAAATTTCCTGCCTTTTATGTAA
Source organism: Rhynchomys soricoides (assembly GCA_019843965.1). Classification (NCBI taxonomy): domain Eukaryota; kingdom Metazoa; phylum Chordata; class Mammalia; order Rodentia; family Muridae; genus Rhynchomys; species Rhynchomys soricoides. The sequence continues at coordinate 20,588,468 of JADRCH010000018.1, read as the reverse complement.
TTGCAGTCCAGTGGAAAGGAAGAAGGAAAAGAGGGGAGAAGAGAAAGAAGAAAAGAATTGTGGACTGGTTAGGAAGGGCCACGGCTTACAGTCAGGCTCCCACTGCAGGGGGTTGTGTCAGGGCAGAAGGAGCAGCTCTTCTAAAGGGCCAGAGCACTTTGCTCAGGACACGGGTACAGGCCACTTTTCAGTATTTTGAAAAAACCACCTTGTGTTAAAGTGGAGCTGCCTCTAGTATTCCTGACCCCACTCACTGGAAAACCTCTACTTGTGCCGTTACACTGCCTTCATGTGGGGACCCTCAGCTCCGCTCCAGGGCCAGCTTCGTCTCACACCCTCCCCTTCTCCATAGAAGGACCTCCGCTCCTCAAGCTTCAAGATCGGGAGACGAAAAGAATCTGAGGGATGGTGCGAGTAGGGTGGGGTTGGTTTGCAAAATGTTCCACTGAAAACACTTTACCCCAGAACAGACACTGTCCATGGACCTATCAAAAGGACCATCACGCTTCCCCGCTATGATGAGCTGACACCTCCAAGATGATGCACGAAAGAGGTGCACGGAAGCAAGACAGAAGTATGAGGACATGTGGACTAGAGGAGTCCAAGCATGCTGTAAGCAAAGCTTAATGAGCGGGTCAGAAGACCAGAATGCAACAGAAACAAAGCCAGGCAGATAAGGCAAAGGAGCATGTATGGACTAGAGGCATTCATGTAACAGTCTGGCAAAGAACTGGTCTATTCTGAGGGTGACCTGAAACTCTGTGGGAAGTTGTGTTTAAGGGGAATGGGCTAATGAAATCTCAAGACAGCATCCATCACATTCAGACTGTGGCACAGTTATTGGCAGGTGCTCTTAGCAAGGTTTACAGTGAGAAGCAAGGGCAATGAGCAGCATGGAACAATCTGGAAAACCTGAAGTCTCACCTGAAAAAGAGCAAGCTAAAAGCTGTGGACAGGCAGGATGTGACTGTTGGAGATCAGCGGCATTAAAAAGAAGCCCCAGACAGTATCGATAAGATCCAGGAGTTTCTTTCTTCATGGCCTTCTCCAGGTAGTCCTCTCTCCACTGTGTGGGACCTAACTACTTGTGACTGACAGAAATCTTTTGAACACTATTGACTTAGCAGACTTCTAGCTTCCATCAACGCTTAGAATGTCATCAGATAGCATCTTGGGCCTATAGAGAAGCCTGCCCCATCTGGTTGTAACTGTCTGTCTGATGCAGCCACCAACATCTTTTAAAATTGCTTTGATTTATGACTTTCTTTGTTCTGTATAACTATGATCTATGTTGAATATAGAATTTGGGGTAACCTAAATCTGTGTTTCTGGGCCATGGTCACTCAAAACAGCTCCAGAACAAAGTATCCTTATTCTCTTTAAAACACAAAACCAAAACAAAAATCCAAGCACTTTACACTGGGTCAGGAGGAAAATGTCTTGATAATAAGGATGCCTTCGACACCTAAGGAACTGGCCAAACACCACGCATCACAGGCTCCAAAATATAAAACTGTAAACTCGTTTGAAAGACTTCCCTTCTCTCCAGGAGAGGCCAATGAGGAAGGGAGATGGATCAGAACAAAGTATTAAGGCACATGCATATGTAATGAAACTTACTACTTTATATGGTAATTAAAAATAATAACACAAAAGTAAGACATAAGAAAAAGAAGTTTTCCTTTGAGAAGAGAAAGGTCCAGGAAGCATTTTCCTATGTTCAGCATCCAGGCACTCAGAGGCCTCTGCAGTGTGGGACAGAGGAATGTGCAGAAAGTTTGGCTTCATCCCTATGATGCTGGTTTTGTAGGCCCTGTGCAGAATTCAAGAGTTACAGAGCTATGGCGGTGTCTATCCGGATTTCAAAGGAAGGCCTGGGAGGCTGGGAAATGTGTAACATGGTTGAATTACCTACAAAGAGCTCTGTTGGGGTGAGGCCTACGCTGTAATGGAAACCCCACGGATACTGAAGATGCTGGGAATACGGAATGTCTGCTAATGAAAGCCTCGGACAGTGGCTGCAGCCCACACAAGAGAAAAGCCACGTGGAAGGAAGGGCTACCCAAGCCCACTGAAGCTCCCATCATACCATCATGGCTCCTCAGGATTGGACATGATTGTGCAGGCTGCAATCTTCACTGTTGAGTTCTGGTCTTGTCCTGGCACTATTCTCCCTTCCTATGCCCCCAGCTCTCTCATTGGTGCCACGATAGAGGAATTTGTTGCAGGGCTTCACAGCTAAGGGATTGCCTTGAGTCTCAGGAGGGACTCTGGGCTTAGATCTCTGAACAATGCTGGAATTATTAAGTCCATGAGGACTCATGCGGATAAGTTGAACATAATCTTTTGGGGTCCAGGGGTGGAATGTTATGATTTAAAGTTCAGGTGTCAAGTTGACAAAAGGCAGACTGTGATGTCAGTCGTAAGTGTTGACTTGAATGGATTGAGAGATGCCAAGATTAGTTAAGTACATGCCTGGGTGTTCTCAGAGATAATTACATCATGAGGGATCTGATCCAATCAACAGGTTAATGCCTTGATGATTCATAACACGATGGCATCATTAAAAGCTGGTGAAAGAAGAAGGCAGGGCTTTTGGAGGAAGAACGCTTTGGCCTCTTCACGATATCATGCTGCCCACTGATCTGTTCTACTTCATCCTCCCTGCCACAACAGGCTGACACGTGTGAAGCCATGAGCCAAAATAAATAATCCCTCCTCTTTTAAAAAAAAAAAAAGCCAAAATGGTTATGTTTTCCATTGTGTATATTTTGCCCTGCTCAGGTTTCACTTTAAAGGAAATATGAAAAGCTGTTTTCAAAGAAATGAGGCTGTCTGAAGTCATGCAAACACAGGGAACTGGACAGCGTGTCATCTGGGGAGACGGGAGAGAGGGAGAGTCTCCCAGTGTGGCAGAGGGCCTGAGGTCCGCTACCTTTTTGGGAAGAGTTAGTTGGAAACAAAGCAGGTGCCAGCTCTCAAATGATCCTAAGGGCTCTGCAAAGGAATGTCGGCCCAGGCTGGAAGCCCTAGGGAGGCACAAAAGCCTTCCCAGCAAGGGAACAACAGTGACCATATTTGGGCTGTCAGAGGATCTTAGGCCTGGGGCAGTTTCACAAAGCAGGACTGCAAGGAGGAAGAGACAAGGAGGAGACAGAAAGAACCTAAGGTCTTCCATGGTTTCCTCTAGGTGGAAGTCACCAGAGGCCCACAGGACAAAAGGCTAAAAGGGGATCGTGAAAGAAGGAGACAGAAGACAAAGACTGCAGTGCCGAGAAAGGTAGAGACAGAGCAGTCTGTGGTCCTAAGTCTGGTTTAAGATGATCAGATGGAGTCTGCAGCAAAAACAGAGGGTCAGCAACTGCTTTGAGCACCCAAGAGGACATGCACAAGGCTATGGTTTAGATATAGTTTGTCCCTAGTGGTTCAGGTCCTGGAAGCTTGGCTGGCCCCAGCATGGTAATACTCCAAGTGGTGTGAGACAGGGCTAATAAGGTCACTAATAAGGTCACTAGGGTAATCCTTCCAGGGAATGAGAGTAAGTGGTGTTACTTTATTAATTGTGATGACGTTACTTAATTAGAAGTGATGATCTTAATTTTTTTTTTTTTTTGTATTTTTTTTTAATTATATGAATGTTTTGCTTGCCTGTATGCAAATGCACCATGGGTGTGCCTGGTACCCAGGGAGGCCAGCATGAGCATGGATGGAACACAACCAATGTTAGGACAGAACCCAGAGGTACCACCCCATCCTGGGCCAGGGCCGGCTCACCTGAGATGACCTCCAGGAGCAGCATGAGCTTCAGGCCATCTCGGAAGTCCTCCTCAATGTTCTCAATCTGTGTCCCTGCTTTTCGCAGGTGGGAGTTGCACCAGGCCGTGAACGTCTAATACAAAGGGAAAAAAAGCAGATGCTCAGTCTCCTCATGAGCCACGTAGTCTCTGAGGCACTCACCACAGGCCTCAGTGGCTTCCAGGGTCCCCACCCCACACCTTCTCAACAGCTGTTCTGTGAAAGGCCTTCAACAGGCTTGGGCCATCCTCACCATACAAGACACATGAAGAGACCAGAGAGGGTGACCACCCACTCAGCAGAATCCATAGATTAGTGTGGTTATTCCATATGCTCACATTAACTTTAACCTCTGCCCTTAGTATATATGTCTGTTACATCATCCTGCCAGGTCCAGGTGTTTACTCAAAATCTGCATCCAGGACAGACAGCTCCAGGGCAGCTACCCACGGGTGCTCCAGTCTGCCCTGGCAGTTGCTTTAAAGGGGCCTGCACTTTCACTGCTGCAGATATTCTCACAGATCCTGAACAGCAGATCTCCAGGACTTGGCCCGCACCCCAATTTCCTTCAGGTCCCCAAAGACATTGTTGCCCCCAATCATCAAGAAGTAGTCTAAAGAACACCACAACCTCACTCCTACCCCACCATTACCCCCTCCTAGCTCCTCATCTTTAATTAAAGAAGAGAGGAATGTTAGCTTACAGGAACTTCCCTAGGCTCCTCCCAAGGACCTAGAAACATCATTACCTGCTGCTGCCAGGCATGGGTGAGGTATAAAAGGACTGCTCACCACCCCAGCTCTCTTTATCTCTGTTCCCAGCCAGTCTTTCTGTCTCTGTCTCTGTCTCTCCCTCCCTCTCTCCCTTTCTGTCCTTCTCTGTCCCCCATTCTCTGCCCTCATGGCTCTGCTCCTGTCTGTCTGCCTCTACCCCTTCTCTCTCTCCCCTTTCCTCCTTTATATTAGGTAGGTTGCATGGCGTGATTCTCCTTTATATTAGGTAGGTTGCATGGTGTGATTTCTCAGGAAGGTATCTTGGCACGGGCCAACCAGGTGCCCCCCTACCCTCGCCGAGTTACATTTCAAATACTACACAGACTGTGTAAATCTTTAGAGTAAGTACAATTACTCGATCTGTCCCAACTGCCACCTGTCCACACTTCACTTTGGTCCAGAGTCACCAACCACATGGCACATTCCCTGGGGCCAGGGATGGGAGTGTCTTATTCCATGATCAACATCTCCTAACTCCTCTTCCTGGCCCATCCGCCAACCTATAGTCCCTTCAACCCTCAGCCAAAGGCTTCCCAAGGCGTCCAGTGCCAGCAACTGGAAGACAAAGCTCCTGATGGGAGTTGCCCTGGCTGAGAGGTGAGTTCTCCCTGTTTATTAACCTGGTCTTGAGGAGGGAGGAGGAGCTGAGGGAGGAAGAGGAAGAGGCTGTTGTAAGAAGACACTGGCTTGTGAAAGAGGCGATGTTGCAGAAAGCAGCTAGCCCCATTTCCTGGGGAAGCGGCGGGGCCAAAACAACACCTGTGTTTGTTCAGGTCTCCAGTACAAAACTCTGGGGCTAATAAGCCTTTCAAGGAAGAGTCAATAAAAGCCCTGGTCCCCAGAGCCCCAAGTCTTAGTGCCCCAACCCCCTCCAAAGTATTAAAATACCCTACAAGCAGTAGCCATAAAGCCCAGGCATGGGGGACATGGCTAAAACTCTTCTATGAAGCAGATCTGAACCCACTGTTCTCTGATCTCCAGTTCCCTTAGCAGTAAAATGAGGGGGATTGCAAGGCACTTTCAAGTCCACGGGATTTAAAAACGGATTTACAAAGTGCCTGCCACGTAGTGAGGGTGCCATTAACAGTAAGAAGGAAAAAGATACCCACCCACGCAGCAACAAAAACCAACAAAAAAACCTTGACAGGGCAGGGGAGGGCTGGCTCCACTCTGGGCTCGCTCTCTCCACCCCTCCCTACCTCCAGCCACCAAGCTATCCAAGGCCTCACCTTTCCAGGTGCTACTCTGAGGAACCTTTGGGACTGGTGCTAATGTGTGCTTAAAGAATGGATAGAGCAGAGAGGGCAGGAAAGTCTTGACAGCAACCCTGTGCATCACAGCAGAGAAGCCACAGATCACCACGCACCGCATGACTATGTTCTCTCCAGGTTGCAAGGTCCCCACAGAAAGACCATCTCCTTAGCAGTGCCCTCAGGATTCAGCAAGGAAGAAAAGCTAACAGCCAAAGGGATACCCATTGCAGAAACTCCTAGCCCCCCCCCACAACACTCAACAGGGTGGACAGTGCTACATTTAGAGGCCTATGATCTAACCTCATTTAAATAAAGGGGCAAGGACGCACACGCCTGCCTGCATCCCGGGCTGTTCCCTCTTTCCAAAAGTCTTACTCTCCTCCAGGATCCTGTTCATCTCACAGTCTAATAAGGAGACAGGGAGAGGGAGAAGATGGTCAGCCCCTCACAAGATCCAGTGCACTCTAGAAATGTGCTCAGAGGAGGGGTGTGCCACACACAGGGTCTCAGGAGCCATGCTTAGGCAAGGACCACACTGAGACCTACTCCCAGAGCTGCAACAGTGCCTTTGCTGGACTCCTCTACTCCTGTACCCCCCCACCCCCCATGCATGCACATATGTTCATCTGCATCCAACTGCCAGCCTCTGCAGATCTTGGACAAGGAAAGAAAACTGGGAGGAACCTGGGTCCCCTCACCCCTCCCTGACCTTGGTACCTAATGGTGGCGGAGTAAAGGGAAGAATGCATCCACAGAGCAGGGTATCTGACGGACATAAAGGATAGAAGTACATGGATTGGCCAGTGAGACACATCTTGTTCCAGCTCCCAGGGCCTAGGTCTCAGTTTCCCGGCTTCTACCATGTTCTCATTTTGCCCTTAACAACTACCATGGCAACATGTCTCCTTTAAGATACCTTAAGAATGCCCCTGGTTTTTGAGAATGTGTCCTTCCTGTCTCCTGGCTCAAGGTGTCTATAACCACACAGCTTTTTCTATATACCTCGGTTTTCAGAACTTTACAATGGGGACAACATTTAACTACCAGGAACAACTGAGGCAAGGCTTAAATGAAATAAAACTAACCAAGTAGTAGCATTTGTTTATATTAATAATGATCCCAAAATAGTAATCTGTCTGAAATACAGTGGGCCCTAAAGTGGCCCCTGCTGTTATCACAATGGCCTCCATTATTGTTTCTATTAAGATTTCCGAACAGTCACACCTAGTAGGGACTGGGGTACAAACGATTGTTCCCATGGCAGGAGCCAGGGGCTGAGTTTTTAATGTCAGTGTCAGCCATAGCCTTGACCTTAGTGGGAGAAGGGAAGCAAACACAGGAAGGCCACAAGCTTATGTGGCCTCACTGCACAGAGCAGGAATTGCAGGACCACACAGGTGAGGTGGTCACAGAGATGCCCACAAAGACCCCACATCTATCACTGTGAGTGAGTGGCCTGTCACAGCTCTAGCTCAGGTATCCAGCAGCCACGTCAGAGTAACAATGCAGACACCGTGGACTGTCAACAGAAGGTCTGATCAGAGTTCTCTTAAAACCCAGGGAGGAGGGCATGGCGGCACACACCTTTAACCCCAGTACTTCAAGGAAGAGGCAGGTGGATCTCTGTGAGTTCAAAGCCAGCCTGATCTACATACCAGGACAGCTAGGGCTACAGAGTGAGACCCTATCTCAAAACAAAACCATGAAGGGGGTACTTGAGCTGGGGGTGGGTTTGGGTGGGGATGGGGCTACTCCGTAGCTTCTAAGCACCACTATGGCCATGCCAGAGGGAGAAAACTACTGTCTTTACAGTGCATACTTACTATAAGCACACTCCATTGATGGCATTAGGCTTGAAAATGAAAGCCACATGGGTTCTGGAAACCCCCTTCATCATCAGCAAGACTGGCAAGAGATAGATGGCCTCTCTGGGTAGAATGATGGTGAGAGGTAAGGAAGGGGGCTAGTGGATGATTGTCAAGAGATGGGAGACAACCCAGAAAGGAAGTAGACCAGAAAGAGATGGGCAGGGGGAACGGGATTCAGGAACTGGCTCTCTGACCAGCAGGAGACAAGACATGTCTGAGGAGGTCATCTCAACTTCCATAGTCAAAAGAAGCATGCCTGATTCGGCCCCAGGCAGAACAGACAGCTGGTAAGAGATATGGATCCTCTGCAGCTGTACCCAAATGACCCTGTGCAGGTGACTTCACTTCTGTAACTCTCCATGACCATATCTGGAAGATCACTGTGACACACATCCTCGGCAGCTGCTTACATGAGGATAAAGGACAGAGAGCTTCGGGAAAGATCAGAGCTCAGTGGACTGAGGGACCCAGAGCTGGACCGGTTGTATGTCAGAAGAGGACACCGTGTGACTGTGCTGAAGGGGTTCACACAGCTTCTCCCTCCCCCCACCCCCAGCTGAGTAAGGAAGTCCCTTATGATGGTAGTTCTGCAAAAAGCCCAGGCAGCCACTGAAAGTGTGGGTAAGACCAGAGTGACCAGTTAAGCCACACCAAGGGTCACATGCTTCAGTATGTAAGCAGGGTATCTTGACCCTGACACTTCAGGATCTAAGGTCAGAATATTCTGCAGCTGGAGGAGTAGCCTGGTCCTAGACATCAGATGCTTACCACCCATCATGGACCCCACCCTCTAGATGTTAACAAGTCTATCCAAAACTGAGACAACCCCAAAACATGCCTTGTGGAGAATCTGGTCTACCGGAGGTGAACATACATGCCAGTTGACATGACAGCAATTGTGCTTACAAAGCATGCATGTGCTTACTATGGGATGGACCCTCTTCTGAGTGTTTTGCTCATTTAACTCATCGGATCTTCACAGTGATACTTCAACAAGAAAAGAAAAGGGCCAGAAACATGAACCTCTTCTTTTTTTTAAATTACTCATATATTCTCTTTCCTTATTTTATTTTTTTAAATATTTATTTAATTTTATGTATGTGAGTACACTGTAGCTGTCTCCAGACACCCCAGAAGAGGGCATCAGATCCCATTACAGATGGCTGTGGGCCACCATGTGGATGCTGGGAATCGAACTCAGGACCTCTGGAAGAGCAGTCAGTGCTCTTAACCACTGAGCCATCGCTCCAGCCCAGAAACATGAACTTCTATGTAGAACTGCTCAATCTTTAAATACTGCTGCTACAACTGAAAATAGAATGCACACCACAAGGACCCTGTCAGCCTCAAAAAAAAAAAAAAGGCGGCAGCCAAGTCTAAATTAAGTCCCACTGGGTATCTCTGCCCCACAGTAGGGAGAACAGAACCTTCCTAGGTCTGTTATTTACAAACACAGTATGTGGTGCTGATAGGCAGCAACTGGTGCCTGTACCCATCTTTCCTAAAGGACACTGGTGACATCAGCCATTTGAGAATCTGGTAGCAAGAACTGGGGGCATTTCTATCAAAAGTAGAGGAAGAGAGAAGACTCCTCAGATGGAACTGATCAATAGCCCATGTGTTTCCCAAAGGACACTAGATGGCTACACACACTCTGCCATGCTCTGTGAATTAAAACAACAGGTAAGCTCATTGTGCTGATTAGCTGGTCAACCTGACACAGGGTAGGATCATCTGGCAAGAGAGAACCCCAACTGAGGATCTGCCCCCATCTGGTTATCCTGTAGGCAAATCTACAGGGGCCTTTTCTAAACTATTGATTGATGGGGTGAGAAGGCAGCTCACTGTGGCAGTGCCACCCCTGGGCAGGTGGCCCTTGGAAATATGAAAAAGGTAGCTGACCGTGAGCTAGGAAACCAATGGGCAGCCATCTTCCGTGGTTCCTGCTCCTGCTTGAGTACCTGCCCTGCTTTCCCTCACTGATGAACTATGATCTGAACATGGAAGTAAAATAAACCCTTCCCTCCCTGAGTTCCTCGTGGTCATGGTGCTTATCACAGCAATAGAAAGTAATTATATTTGCAAAACGAGCTCCTGTTAATTCCTGTGGTTAGGAGTTGTGCAAGGCAATGCCCCCACAACTGTGTGCAGGCTGGCTGGTTACAACTCTAGAGGAAATCAGCTTGCCAACGTGAACCGGAACAGGCCTGAAGTATACATCCTAATTCAGAGACTCTGTCCTGGCTATAAAATGCCAAAAGACAAGACTTTAAGCATGAAACCTTGTTCCCTAGCCTAACTGAAGTGAAGAAAACCAGAAAGACCCCAAATTGTATTAATAAGGCATATAGTTAAGTAAATCTCCATGTGTCCACTTAGTAGATGATAAATATGTTGGGTTCTGAAACTAAATGACTGCAAGAAAATGCTTATGTGTAAATAACAAAGAGGTCTGAAACAAGACTGCATACACTACTGCTCATAAACGCAGTTAAAGCTGTGTGCAATCACACAGACATGACAAATGACTAGGACCAAATGTGTCCAAATGCAAACACAGTTGTGCTCAAGGAATTGAAGTTCCCAGGATCCTTAGCTGATCTCCTGGCCAGACTGCCTATAAATACAGTTGGCAGGTTATACTCTCTGCCTTCTCCCACGGCAAGCCTCTTCTTTTGGACATTTATTCCTTCGTCCACAATCCAGACTGTCCACGCTCAAGTGACCTGACCAGCAAGGCTCCCAGTGACACCAGTACAGAGTAACCAATGCCCTGCAGCCGAACGAGACTGGCTAGGCAGGACCTGGACAGCAGCAGCCTACCACAGGGCTAGGCTTCCCCTGCCGGCCACACCTCTTCTGGACACAGCTTTGTCTCTTGGAAAGATCAGAAGTCCTGGCTCACTTCAGGGAAGTTATTGTTCAAAGGACTCAAGTCAGTCAGGAAGCCTGGGCCTGCCCTCATTCGGTTAGGCACGTGACCTCAGATAAGTTAACCTCTCTCAGCTCTGAAATCCTACCATCTGGTGCTTCGACAACACAGCTAAATAGAACACTTGGTAACAATCTTCTGTTTCTCTGTAGTTTCTTCCCAGTAAATTCCACAGGGACGGATGGTTTTACCTCAAGGGACTCAAAACATGACCAGTGTTTCAGTCTCAAGACTGCAGCTCCTGACCCGCCCGGCCCAGCAGATAACTATAACTAGTGTACTGGACAGGCTAAAGTTTGGTGTCAAGGGAACACTGGTGGGCACGCCTTCAATCCCAGGGGAAGGAGAAACATCAGTTTAAGGTTAGCTTAGGTGACAGTGAGACCCTCTCTCAAAAAATGAAAAACAAACCAACCAAACTAAAGCTTGAAGCTGGGATCTCCCTGGAGGACACAGGAGAACATGGGAACCATGGCTGGCTCTAGGGTGGAAGAGAAGTTTGAAACTGGGGAGGGAGAGCCGTTTGCTTTCCGCAGAATATCCTTTCGTTTTCGTTTGAATGTTACACAACATGCTGTCATTATCAATTAAAAACCCATCCAAATGTAAAGAGAGTCTGTCAGAAGTGTGTAAATTCCAACATTATCATCAAGTTTCAGGGATGAGACAGAACAGACTTCCTGTTTCTCTGGGATCCTTTGGTGAAACAGTGTTTACACTATTACAGTAGTATTGATGGTTTCCATACTAAAGAGGGGGAACTCTCTTACTTTAAAAGAATGAAGGCTGGATATGGTGACTTGTGAATCGCAGTACTTGAGAGCTAGAGACTAGAGGATCAGTTCATGGTCCTCCTCAGCTTACATAGTAAGTTGGAGATGGCCTTGACTATATGCGATCCTGCTTCATAAATACATGCATGCACACAGAGAGAATATGACAGCCGGGCAATGGGTGCACGTCTTCAATCCCAGCACACGGGAGGCAGAGGCAGGCAGATCTCTCTGTGCGTTCAAGGCCAGCATGACCACGGGTACCAGGATATACAGGGTTACAGAGAGAAACCCTGACTCAAAACAAAACAAAAAGCCAAAGTATGAGAGAGACAGAGGGCTCTGAAAACATTCCCTGGTAAAACCCTATCTGAAAAGGCATAACTAGACACAAGGACAGAGGACAATCCAACGTCTGGAACACATTTCCCTACAGCTAAGTCTATAATGGTTAATCGTGTGGGGAGTCAAAGGATAGCCCCTTAGCTAGCCACATGGTCTCAGAACCCCAAAAGAGAAATTAAGCCTCATGAGGTTGGCCTGGGACTTCCTATACAAACTGGCTCCCCTCCTGGGATCTTCCTTCCCTGGAGCAGAGCCAGCAGTCCTAAGCAAAACAAACAAACGGGACCCTCACTGGACCCTACAGTCTTTCAATTCCACCGGCAAGCACCATGCTAGTTAAGATGCCATGGGTACCGAACAGAGCCAGATCCCAGCTGTGGCCAGAGTTCCTGGTATGCTTAGGTTTAAGTTCCCTGCTCCACCTGCCAGCTGACATGAGGAAGGCCACTCCCCAGGGCCACCCTATAGTCCCTCAGAGTCCACACACGTGCAGCCAGTTTGGCCAGGGCATGTGTTCTAGGTAGTTTACCTAAGCAGAGACCTACCCAGAAGAGATCTCAGATGCCTGGTGTGCTGGTAATGTCAACAGGAGTGTCTGGTTAGCTTATTAAGGGCAGTTGGCCAGCCTTTCAAAGCGAGCCATCTGCTGGTTCACCCTCAGATAAAAGGCAGGACTCTACAGAACACCTCCACCCAGATCTGTTTACTTCCCACCCACCTGGGAGCTGCTGTGGAAGAGCCCTCAACCACTGGTTGCTCTCTTCTACCCTCTGAGGCACCCTGCTCCCCACATCCCTGGATTAATGCTGGGGTCAAGGAAACTCAGAGTACAGGCAGCCAAACAGGCTAAGCTTTGGGGACTCAACCTAACCTCTCACTAGCCTTGACTCCATGGGACAGGTAAAATGGGGCTAACTAGATCCATAGTCAATGTTCTGTCCACAGCAGACAGATATATGCTTAAAAATGCCAACCCAGCTGGTCCAAGTGACCTTACTTAATCCACCTGGGCCTCAATTGCCTGGCTGGACAAAGGGAATAAACAATGCCATTTCTTTGAGGGCTTTTAGGAATAGGACAAGAATGCTAACCTGCCAGCAAAACGCCCTGGTTATAGCAGAAGCCCAATAAATGTCCCTTGTTACTTCCTCTCCCCTTTCTATTTAATCAGAGTTAATCATTCACAGAGAGCCAAGTACTGGCAATCAAGGGGCCCTGTTTCCTCCCATTGGTGAGGAGAAACACATCAGCTTCTAGCAGAAGGGGAGCTGTGTTTTCTAGTTTGTGTCTGTCTAGAGCCCATTTCAGTAGACACAGTGCCAGAGACCAGGAGGGTCACCCAGGTCAAAGGGACTGCTGGATCACTGCTTGGAAAGGGCTCACCATGAGGACCCGACATGGTCTTCCTGGCCCTGTATACCCTGGGAGAATTTATGACACTGGGACACATAATCCCAGTGAAGACTCACAGTCTGTCCACTTAGCTCCTAGCTACTGAGAGCTGACTGTACCTACCAGTCTGCCAGTGTCATATTCCCATCCCTGCCCTGCTCCTAAAGACAGAAGAGTCCACAGCAAATGCCCAGCAACTACAAGCTTTGTCCATCACCAGCTTTATAGTTCCAAACTCGCTTGGTCTCTCGGAGTCTTGGTTCCAGCATGAGTAAAAGAAGAGCAAAAATAACCTCATTCCATAGGACAACTGCTGTGAGCTATCACAAAGGGCTCAGTGCAGAGCTCATTCTATGGTGTGTGAGTGTGTGTTCCACCCCCTTCCACACAGTCAGAAAGTACACTAGTAAAGCTAGGTAAAGGGCTAGCACTTGGAAGCCTGAGGCAGGAGAATTAAGAGGTGGAGGCCAACCTCTGGGCTACAGAGCCAGACCCTATCTCAAAAACAAACAAATACAGCTGGGTATGGTGGCACATACTGGGAAGGAAGAGGAAGGCAGATTTCTGTGAGTTTGAGACCAGCCTGGTCTACTTAGTGTGTTCCAGGCTAGCCGGAGATACATAATGAGACCCTAGCTCCAAAATTAATTAACTAATTAAACAGTGGTTACTTATGGTGGAAAAGCATTGTCATAAAATTATACCCCATAAAACTATTTCTATTTTTCTTAAAACGCAACAAGTAAAATATTCTAGAATCCTACTAAATCTTTTATGCTAATATCAGTTGTTTTTTTTTTTGGTCTGTCTACTTGGCCCATTGGAACAATCCAGTCTCAAAAGCAGGCCCTGGGTCCTTCACTGCTAATGACAGGAGAAGGGACTGAGCTCACTCCACTGCTATCCTAGAGTCTTCAAGCAAGTTGGGATGAGGATGTGAAGGCTGGAGGAGCAAGTCTTCTCTAAGCAGAGTGGCATTCCACTCCGGGAGGCCAGTCAGGGATGGCTGTTGTCCCTGACTCACATCTAGAATGATTCTGGCCTTGCTGATCTGACAGCACACAGACCTCAGCAAGCTAGGACCCACAGGCCTAGCCTGCGCATTCCTTCCCCATAGAAGGAAAAGCCACCTAAAAGTGAGCTCATTTGGTTTTGCCTGGCACAGATCCTAAGACCTAGAGGTCACCCAGTTCCACAGGGAACTCCCACAGATGACAAGCATGCTAATCTTCAGTATGGGGTTCTGTGGCCTGGCAGGCTCCAGCCCCTAACGCACCTCTTCCCTAGAGTTGAAGTACGGCAATTGATGCAGTAGTAATGGTTAACCTGTGCGTTAGAGGATCCAATCTCCCCTTCTGTGATAATGGAAAAACACTTGATTTCTGACGAGGGCCCAGAAAACAAGATCAGGTTAGCAGCCATCTCCTCCTGGGTCATCTCTGTGGAATGCACTGTGCTTACCAGAGATGTGGAGCTGGATTGGATTCCAAGGCCCTCTATGGAATCTGCTCTCCAGGAGTTAAACCACAAATTATAATTTGTTTGGTTTTGTTTTGAGACAAGGTCTCTCTCACTTAACCCAGGCAGGCCTAACACGGTGTAAGAGGCTGACCTTGAACTCCAGATTCTCCTACAGACATAAAACAGACAGTTTATGGGATGCATTTTTTTTTTTAAAACCAATTTACCACATCCTCAGCACAAATTACAAATTCCAGGGACAAAGTCCTGCTTAGATGAAGAAACTGTCCAGGTCTCCCCTCTGTCACTCTGGCCCTTCTGCTCTGAGTTGTACCATAGTCTACACCCAGGCTCATCTGGATCCTTTGACCTAGTATCCAGAAACTCCACCCTCCATGCAATGGCTGGAGACAGCTGGGATCCTGTCCTGCCAACAGCTTTCGGGGATTTGGGAAGGGATCCCGGAGGTCTCCAGCTCCACAGAGACGAATCTGCCTGTAAGAGACACCAAGCACCCCGAAAAG
The DNA here is from genome assembly GCA_019843965.1 of Rhynchomys soricoides. Lineage (NCBI taxonomy): Eukaryota > Metazoa > Chordata > Mammalia > Rodentia > Muridae > Rhynchomys > Rhynchomys soricoides. The sequence continues at coordinate 20,573,352 of JADRCH010000018.1, read as the reverse complement.
CAGCCTGGGTCAAAATCTGGGCTCACACAGGCTAACCCAATGTTAGAAAGGGAGAAGGAAGGATGGAGAAACAGAGAGACGGAGGAAACATCTTGGGGAAAGGGCCTCTGATTTGAACTTACTGAGAACCACTAGTTAGAATAAGTATGGATGTGTCCCACTGCCAGAGGTCCTGCTTCCAATGTTCTGGGAAGGTGGAGACATCTTATTTCTCCAGGTCCACTACTCTGTGGACCCCACTGTCTAAGGATCTCAGACAGTGAGATGAGTGGGGGTTAAGAGATGAGTCTGGGTACAGGAGACTGGTGAGCTCTTGGTCTGCCACTTTACTGACCTCGGGATCTAAACTGATTCCTAACCTTTCTGAGCCCCAGTTTCCAGGATTCCTTTCTTGCTGAGAGGTAGAAGGTGTTCAAGGAGCTCATCCTTACAAGAAGTCTAGAGTGCCACCAGCAGTCAAAGAAGTCTAAAGTCCAAGAAGGGAAAGGGTATGGGTAAGAACGGGAATACATGAGACGGTGGGAACCATCCTGGGGCTGTGGAACTACTGTATATACTAAATGGTTCTGTGAACCCTGGAGAGTTCCTGAAGGATGCTGGGACATGGGGCCTCTACAGCACTTCTAGAGTGTGGTCTGCATCCCATGAGGGATTCCATGTGCACCCATCCTATAAGCCAGTCACCCCATCCAGGACATACTCCCATGGCTGGATACTGGATTGCATTGTTGGCAGGTAAAGAGTGGAGGGGTCCCAGAGGGTCTGTTGTGGGGAGACTTTAGGGACAATGTGATGGTCAAACTGTCAGTCATCTTGCATGGACCCTTGATGACAGTGGGCCATGATCAAAGGACCTAATTACCTCAATTCCCATAACCTCAGGTCCGGTCACATTTCTTTTCCTTGAGTACACACAGTACAGATCAGCACCTTAAAAACTAGTTCAGAGCTGGGTGGTGGTGGTGGTGGTGATGGTGGCACTGTAACCTTTGATCTGAGCACTCAGAAGGCAGATCTCTGTGAGTTCAAGGACAGTCTGGTCTACATATAGACGATGTTCCAGGACAGCCTGGGCTATACATCTTGAAAAACCGAAAGGGGAAAAACAAAAACAAAAAAAGTCCAGAGAGGCTTTTGGATATAGCTCCATGTTAGACATTGACAAGTATGTACAAGTTCCCAGTTTCCAGAACTACATGCATGCATGTGCATGCACACACAAAAAAGCAGCACAGAAACTCTAAACCCCTTCAGTAAGGAGAAGTAGCCATGGGGCTGATGGGGCCTGTAACCATCACTGTGCTCCCAGTCTGTCCAGAAGAACCATCAGCAGCCAGGGGTATCAGGAGCCCAGCCTAACAGATTTGTTGCCCTGGCAGTTGGCCAACCCCTCAGCATGGCCAGCCTGACTCCAGGGACAGGACAGATAGATCTGCAGCAGGCAGCTAAGGCACAGATACACTTCTGTGGAACTATGGAACTGAAGATCTACCCTTTCTGGCTGTGCTGGGATGCTCAGAGACCTCTGTCCGGAGCAGAGCCAGGGGCTTCATCTGTGGGTCAGCATGGTCACTGACCTCCTCTGAGATCAAAGACTCTACCACTCATTTCCCTAGGAGGGCTCCTGGCCTGCAGGGACAGTCCCAGGCCAGCTATCACTCCAGCCTCCTCCAAACCTTGAGAGGAAAACACAGTATTATAGCCTCACATAAAAGATGGACACTGAGGTCTAAGAGAACAGCTTCAAGTCCCAAGAGGAGCAGAGGCAATCAATCAGGCTCTGAAACTAATCAATGACTTTGGTTATTAGAACCACCCAGTGAATGGCTCACTCAGTATGTATATCCAACTAAGGCATGCATCATCTCAGCTGTTCTGTTCCACGATCTTCCATTAAAGGAAGAGATAAGGTGAGCAGCAACCTCAACAGCACCAACTGAACTGAGACCTTTACTGTAGTTCATGGGACAGTTCAGTCTCTTCTGGGAAAGCCATCCAGCCATAAAGATGCAGTTTGACAACCCAGCTCTGTCTGCCGCCCTGTAGGAATTCTAGATCAGGATATACAGTCATGTGAAGACCTTTTTAGTTGTCCCCAATCTAGGACTGAAGAGGGCAGCTAAAGGGCAGCCCAGGACACAGACCGAAAAATCACCTCCAATGCTCAGCTCCAGCCAGAAGAGGGGCACTGGCCCTGTGACTCCCTAGGGATGTAGAATGGGTGGGGTGGGTCAGGGTTCTCTTCTAAGGCTCAGTTTTGGGAAGGTAGAAAGTGGGTTTGAATTCTTGTCTCTTGGCTTATGAACACAAAGCCCATTGAGAAAGACAATGAATAATTAAAGAGGCAGCCAAGCTGGTGGTGTGGATGCCAGGGTGTGAGCAACACCCTGTTTGGGCTTGGGCTGGCCCCCGTCAGCAGCCTCTCTGGAAGCAGGCCAACACAGATCCTCCTGATCAGCCCATTCTCTCCCCACCTCCCTCAGGGAGTTAGAGCTGACTCATTCATTCATTCATTTGTCATTCATTCATTCTCAGTGAGTCCTGATACTCTAAGTAAATAAAACCAGTTCCTAGGTCATGGAACCTAGAGTTTCACAGGGGACATAAATAAGTGGCAAGCAAAGTGCACATATAGGAAATGTCACAGAAGCATGACTGGCTTCTGACCTGACCTCTGTTCTAAAGAGCGCTACTTAGGTGAAAAGTTTGCAAAGGAAACCTTCCTGATAATAGTTAAAAGCAGGAAGGCTGATAATAAAAGCTAGTCATCACCAGCGAGACCCTAGAGCTGCATGCATATGCTGCGGGGTAAAGGGAGTTGCCATGCAAGCAGAAGAAACAAAACAACCAAGGCCCTAGGTAGGGCAGAAGCCAACTCAACAAAACAAAGAGAAACAAGCATAGCCCCTGTGGCTAGCACCAGAGGTGAGCACGTGCCAGACGCCCAGGAACCTGGGTGCCCACAGCATTATTTTCCCAGAGAACAATGGAAGCCACTGAAGATCTCTGGTCAAATGGAAGGGTGTCCAGGTGGGTGTGAGATGTGGGTGTGGACACAGGACACCTTCATCTAGGAGAGAGACTTCACACCACTGCAAGCAGATGTAGACAAAGGGGTGACCTAAGGCAAGGTAGCGCAAACCCAGCCAGTGAAGACAGACAAGAGGGTGGAGCCTAGACACACTCCAAGAGGGGGACCACCAGCCCACACCTCACCAGCGTCAGATCTGAGCTGAGCCCACATGGGAGGGATGGGGAAGTGGCAGAGTCACTGTGCCCAGACATACTCCTACAACTACCTCAGCAGTGGTTCCTGCTATTCACCGACACTCAGCCAAACCACCCTGTGAACTGTGAGAGCCTCCAGTGAGCCGGGGGTGTAGAGAACCTAAAGATCATCTCCCAGGCACTGGGCCAACAAGCCAGCATGGCTGGCTGCAGCAGCTACACACATTCCCATCTGAATTGGGGTTCCAGCCTTGCACATGCTTCTACAAAGCTCTGCAGACCAATCAAGATGGACAAAGGGACACTGTGTATCCATGGGACTTTCTCAACAGCCTAGGCAGGCATTGCAGCCTGACCACCCTCCTCGGCCTGTGCCACCTAAAACATGCCTTTCTGATCTTTTTGCATTCCAACACCTGTTGATGCTCAATGGCTCTGGGATGAAGCCCAAGGCCCACCAGGCTCAACTGAGCCTTAGTTTTCAGAAGGCACACCTGGGACTCCACCTCATCATCTGTCACCTCAGCTGCTCTTTATAGGCCCATAAGATAGCCTGAGTGAGTCAGCCCTTCCCGTCATCCTCTTTCCACCTCTCACTTCTCCGTGCTTTTTTTTGTTTGTTTGTTTTTGTTTTTCAAGACAGGGTTTCTCTGTGTAGCCCTGGCTGTCCTGGAACTCACTCTGTAGACCAGGCTGGCCTCGAACTCAGAAATCCGCCTGCCTCTGCCTCCCAAGTGCTGGGATCAAAGGCATGCACCACCACGGCCCGACTTCTCCCCCCCGCCCCCCACTTCTCAATGCTTTAAAGGAATATTTTGCAGGAAAATAAACACACAGCATCAGAAGACCAGAGTTCTAATTTTGGGTCCACCACTGAAGACAAGGTTTCCCTCTACAATGTCCTCCACTTCCAGAGGATTCATACCTGCTTCCTATCAATGGGCTACATCTGGTCAAGATCAATTATTCAGGGAGAGTGAACTAAAGAGAGAAAAAAAAATTACATTTCTCAAATTAGCCCCATTATATCAAATGCTGTCAGAAATCGCACCCTGACAATACCACTCTAGTTCAGGAGTGCTAAGGTGGGGCCCATAAATTGGTATTGTAACAGGTACTCCAGGCAAATCCTGTAATGGCGCAAGCTTGGGCAACTGTGCTAAAGAAATGCAGAAAAGTCGAGGCCCCTGCAGGGCCTTTGCAAAGAAGACTAAAACACATTTGGTTCATACCATTATCATCACACCTACCTACATGAGCTCGCCAGGTACAAGACACCAGCCCAAGTGGTCTACATCCGTCATGCTGGCTTAGTTCTAACAATGTCCCTCCCCATAGGGCACACAACCTGTCTGCCTCCATTGATGAAGAAACTGGAGCCTGGGAAGAGGGTTCAATGAGTAAGGTACTTGCTGCCCAAGATTTCCCAGCACCCACGGAAAAATCTGGTGCGGTGACACATGACAGTAACCCCTGTGCTACAGAAGCAGAGAAAAGTGGCACCCTCAAGCTCTCTGGCCGCATCAGGGAGCTCTAGGTTCAATTTGAGCAACTAAGTAGACACCTGACATCAAGCCCACATGCATGTATGCAACCACATAAACATACACACAAGCAAAGGGAACGGGTTTGGGAGAGAAACTGAGGCTCAAAGACATAGCGGCTTAGGATGCCAACTCTCTTCCCTACAACTTCTGCAGAGCCTCTCCCACGGGAAGAAGCAGCAAACATGGCTCCCAATGGGACTTAGTCTTCTATCCACTCCAGGCACAGAGCCTGGAGAAGGGTCTGCACAGGAGTGAAAGGGGAGAAATGGACGCTGGGCTGCATGGAGATGGAGAAGAGATGCTCTGGAGCTTGATGCCTAGAAAGAGGAAAAAATAAAAATAAAAAAAAGCAGAGCCCAGCAATGAAATAGTAACATAGTAACCAGAGAAGCTGGAATTCTCCGCCAAATGCCTGGAGCTGGAGGGAAGGAAGAATGTTCAAGATCAGAGAGCACAGCACATCGGAATGAAGTCCAAAGCACTCTGGGACCCCTTCTCACCCTCACACATAATCCCAGTAGAGAGCCCACAGCCAGCCCCATGCCAAAGTTTAGTAACTCCTCTCTGCCCAGGGAGGAGGCAATTCCCTTTATACAGGAGAGCCTGCCTACCACCTGTCCCTTCTTCCTCTCAAGTAGTCTGGCTAGGACCCTGGCCTAAAACAGACCCAGGAGAAGCAGAAGAAAAGCATGGGGAGGGGGGCAGAAACCCTGCCTTCCCACAGAGCCCTCCCAAGGCTTCCCCCAGCTAGTGCAGGGGATGTATCAACGACAGCTGGCCCTTATTTAGTCAGCACTGTATACCAAGGGTCACACTTACTGTTTTTATTAAGTTTATTAAGAGGTAGGTTGCTTTGATCCCAATTTCAGAGATGGAAACATCGACACTCTGGAGAGTTAAGTAACTCAGCTAGCAGAGACAGCACCAGGGTGAAGGGATGGTACGTGCTGTCAGACATGCCAACCTGAGTTCCATTCCTCTAACAGTGGAAGGAAATAACTCCTCCAAGCTGTCCTCTGACTTTCTCATGAGCACCATGCTCACACCCACACACGTACACATACATACTAAATGTATTTATTGAGAGAGAGAGAGAGAGAGAGAGAGAGAACATGCTGGCCCCAAACCCAAAACTAGAGTTCGCTAACACCAGAAATCCCTAATTTCTTCTGCCTTCTTGCCATCTCTGGGCATCCACTCAGTACAGAGGCTGATGCCATCCTATGATCAGACTTAACAGGTTTTCATCTTTCCGGGAGTTCTGCATTCAGCGGAAATCATATTGGAATTCTGAACCCTGATCATTCCCCAGGGCAGTGATATTCAGTATCATCTTCTTGTGATGCTGGGCAGTGGCAGTGAGCCATCGTACCACTGGGTAATGCATTCACAAGGGGATGGGAGACAACTGGGCTGGAGAAAAGGCTTGGTAGTTAAGGGCTCATCCTACCAAGTTGGACAGCTCTCGATTATCTGCAACTCTAGCTCCAGAGGATCTACCCCCTCTTCTGGCTTCTTTGGCCACCTGCACTCACATGCATATACCACACACAAACATTTAAAATAAATCTTGGGCTGGAAAGACGGCTAGGCAGTTAAGAGTGCACATTGTTCTTATAGAGGACCTGAGTTTGATTCTCAGCACACACACACACACCAGACAGCTCACGACTGTCTGGAACTCCAGCTCAAGAGGATCCACTACTCCTTGATCACATGCACAGACACACATATGAACACATAAATAATAAAATATTAAATAAAGAAAATATTTTTTAAAGGGGGGGGAGTAGGAGGCACAACCAGTGCCCTGCAGAGTAGCATTTGCTAAGCTACCATACTGGGTGAGTTAACTACCTGCGTAGAACGCTGGATAAGTCAGCTGCGTTACCTGCATCTGGACAGAATATTTCCAGTTTCCCAAGGTTTTAATGGGAATGTGATCGACCTCATTACAAGTCAAGAAGCATCTGTACAGGGTACTAGACCTGCCACCTCTAGGTCCTGGGAAAAAATAAAAACTTGTCCCACTCCAGGGAGCTCCAATTAGCTGACAGGCCCACTATCAAGGAGGCACATGCTTTATAAGTAGCATGAAGCACCCCAGAGGGGACCACATGCAGATCTCTGCAGGGAGCAGGGTCAGGAATGAACACTGGCTACTTGGAGTTAAGCCCACACTAGCAGCAGGCAGAGACCGGTTTGCCTTACACTTGACTCATGAAAGGGCTTGTATCAAGAGGCTGAAAAAACAGGGGCCAACCACCTGCTGGTTACAGCAGCCTCTGAGAGCGGGAATCAGGACAGAGGATCCTGCTGTTAAAGAAACAGATGGTGCTCAGCTCCAGGGGAAGCTAGGAAGTTTTGCATTAGTTTAGCTAACTCACTGGCCAAAAATGTGTCATATGCTAACCTTGAGAGAGGAAAAGCTGAAGTGAATGGAAGGAAGTGGGGACAGCAGCAAACTGGGGGTAGGGGTCCTCACTAATCTCTGGGGTGCCCAGGAGGATTTTGAGCCCCTTCCCCAAGTCTGAGGCTAAGGGAATTGGGAAGGCAGGCAGAGGGTGGGGACCTGGCACCCAAGAACTCTTCTCTCAACAGAAGATACTGAAACTTCATGTTAGCTATATAGTTTTCAGACTTCCCCAGAACTGTGTGGTGGCCAGCGCTAGACATGGTGTGTCCTTGGGGACCCAGCTGGCCAGTCCACCGACCTTTACAGACAGCTACAGTGATAAGCCCAGTCAGGGGGAGAAGAGAATGGAGTAGTGTCTAAGGCCTTCTGTTGACTTGCCAACCCCACCTGTGGACATAAAGGGCCTCATGGGCACACACAGAGAGATGCTAAGACTCATCTCTCCACTGAACTTCATAGCAACATTATTCATGACAGCCAAGATACCAAAGTAACCCAAACATCTGTGAACACGTGAACAGACAAAGAGAATGTGCTAATACATTCAATGGAGTATTATTCAGCCCTAAAAAGTTAATTCTGACACAGATTGGACAAACCTGAAGTGAAACAAACCAATCACAAAAGGGCAAATATAAAACAGGTCCACTTCTATGAGGTGCCAAAACCATTTCAAAGGCGTATACTGAAGAATCCTGACTTAGACTGTCACATGACTCCTCCCTCCCTGCCAGCTCCAAAAAAGGACTAAAACCTCTGAAGAAAGGGGGAGGTGGGGACAGGTACACTGCCTCAGGCCCTTCCCTGCCCTCTGCCCTGGTAGATGGGCAGATGAAGGGAAGTACTCTCCCACAGCCAGAAGAGAAGCAAACTGGCGCCCCCCTCACCCCCCCCCCAGGTCCTGACTCCAGGGTGACTCAGGCCCCAGTTTCTCCAGAAGGAAGTGAGCCATTCCAGTCTGCTTTTTCCCCCTTTTAGGAAGACACAAGAGAATGATTCAACTTAATCCTGGAGGCCTAGATTCCACTTCACTCCACCTGCACTGGAGATATCACACCCCACACACCATGCTCCAGGACAGGAAGTCAAAAGGACAGGTCACAGACTTCCTCCCTCTCTACCTCAGTCCCAACATCCTACACTCAGCTCCCAACACTGGAAGAGACACAAGCAAGGTCTCAGCCCACGCTGGTTTGGATGCTCTGGGGGTCTCAGTCTCCTTGTCAGTAACTTAAAGGGATGGGGCAGAGGAAGCTCTGAGCTTCTAGGTTTCTGGAAGAGCTGAGTGATATATCCGGGCTGAGAAAAGACAGGAGAACACAGGAAGTGGCTTTGGAACCAGGCAAGCTTTAGTACAGACTCATGCCTGGCACCCCTCCACAAGCACGGGTTCCAACTGGAACACCTGTGTCACCCCTCCCCCAGAGCCAGGCAATCCCATCGTTCATTCAGTAGCTCCCACAGGCTACTGTTGGAGGTCAGTGGTGAGCAAACCCAGACTCTGAGATGGACACATCCTGGTGAAACTTTTCCATGGACCTTTAAGTTTCTGGAGATCCTTTAAGACCCTATCTCTTGTTCCCAGAGCCTGAGCTTGGGCACCTGGAAGGCTGAGAGGCAAGGATAGATAATTTGAACAACAAAGCAAAAGAGAGCCATGTAGAGCCACAAGGAGCATAAAGGACATCAGAGTCCAGAGTCTGGTTTGAACCCTGAGTTTGACACTAGCTTGCGGTGAGTTTTTGAAGAGCTTGGTCATTCGTCCGGCCCTCTGTTTTTCTACTGGCAGAGGGGATGGACTTTGGGGGCCCTCTGACAGTCCATATAGGGATCACAGGAAGAAGGCTTGCTGGAGCCACCCTGAAGCTTCCTGTGGCCCCTGCTTCGACCTAATAGTGGCTGACCCGCCCAGGGCCGGCAGACAGCAGACTGCAGACAAATGAGCTGACAGGCAGCCAACTCCAGGGAGTGCTGAGGCACGAGGGACACAGCTTCAGCCTGGCAAAGTCCAGCTGCTGGAGGCAAACATCCTGCTTCAATGGCAGAAATGAAAAGAGTGTGGCCATTTTCTCAGAGTTGGAATCAGCTGGCTAAGATGGGGTCAGGAGACAAGACAGTGGCTACGTGCACTGTCTTTTTGTCGCAAGGCCTGGTGCTGGATAACGATATCCCTTTCAACGCCTCCCTCCAACTCCCCCCCCCCACCCATCTCTGCCGGATTTTAACCATAAACACAGCCTTTTTTCTAAAGGAAGGGCTTAACACAAACCAGATGCTTGGGGACTTTCCCCCAGCCCCCCTCCCTGGCCCTAAAATTAAACACTCAGTATGGCCTCTGCCAAAATTCACTAGAAGGTCCAGCCTTAAAGAGCCAGACACTCTGGTTCTCACCCTTGCACACACACACTCAATAATGTCTTGACCTAAACAAAATGTCAACGTCCCCCAGTGCTGAGCATGGTAGCCTCCTGAGTGCCTGACAGACAGGGGTGATGAGTATAAACGGACAAACAGGACAAGCCTGGGCATGGGAAGGCTGTCCTAGAAGGAGTTTTGCAGAAGCCCAGCCAGCCTACCAGCTCCGTCCCAAAAGGCTAAGGACACAAGAAGAAGAGTTAGTTTTCTTGGACTTAGCTCTTAGGGTAGATGACAGACATCTCAATTAACCCTGAGCTCATGATGGTGGGACCATATGAACACATCTGTTTAACGCCAACTGGGATCTGCTGCCCTTCTGAGGTTCTTCTGGATGATGGGCTCATTGTAGAGGGTTATCTGGTCACTCCCACAAAAGTATAAATCTATCTCCCACCTTCTCCAACCATGTCTTACACATGTCTTACCCTATGTGACAAGTCTGTACCTAATGTTAAGAACAAATGAATTTTTCAAGTTGTCTCTCCTCAAGGGGCCACCAGCCGCAGAGGCCAAGGCAGTAGCTGAAAATTAGCTGAGGAATAAGTTTCTGATTCCTTTTCTGTGCTGTGGCTCTCATCTCCCCTGAGAAGTTCCCTGGACACAGAGGCAGCCAGGGCATGCATTTCTTCTTGTAACTCCCCAACACAAGCCCTAGTCCCTCACAGTGAAACATTAGGGGGTATCCTGGCAGATTGTATCCTATAAGCCTCCTGAGCTGCCCTTGAAGGGCTTGCCTACAAAGGCAGTTTGAGTCTGTGCCAGCAAACACAGCTGCTGGCTGACCCCCAGGTAAAATGACCCAGTCCCACGGCAGTGAGGAAGCTGCAAGTTTAGGGCCAACCCAATCCCCTGCTGTCACACTGCCATATGGAAGCCAGAACCATGACAGAGACATCTAGGACAGAAATTGGCTAAATGGGACTAGAGGAACAGAAGTCACTAAGGTAGTTTAGGGAACCGAGCAAGGCAGGATGCAGAGCCAAAAAGTCCTCACTCCACAGGAAACCAAACAACAGATCTGGGCCGGTCAGTGACGGTCATAGCTTCATATGAGCACATAGTTTGTGCTCAGCAGAGGGACAACAAAGGCTACAAGGGATCCTCAAGCAGTGTAGGTTATCTGCCAGGTAAACATGTTCAAGAATCCCCAGGATAACTGACATCCATCAGGGCAGGCTCCCCTGCAGCCACTGCAATGCGTCTTTAGAGCAGCCTTGCAGGCTGTCTACCAGCCCACCAGCTCCAGACCCAACATGACCAACCACATGGAAGGCAATCACATTTCCTCTCCTTCCTTTCACTCTTAGTAATGGGAGGTGGGGCTTGGGGTCCAGAGGGAATACTTCATTCCCATCTGGGAGCAGCTAGAATTCAGGATCTGAGCCACAAGGAGAGAAGGCTCCACCAGAATGTCTTGGAGGTAGGGAAGTTATGAGTGAAAGAGCTGAGGGTGTTGAGCTTAACCGTTCCCACAGTCCCATTAAAGCAGTAATATTCCTCTGACAAATTCTGTAGCTTTATCTTTTAGGAAAAAAATGACATAGGACACTTGTAAGAAATGCATACCTGAGCTCTGACAGGGCCATGTGGTTCATAGGCCGGGATGGTGCCCAGGAAACCCACAAATCACTCTTTAAAGAATACAATCCTGAAGTCAAACTCCCCTCTTGGGTGACAGAGGATGGCCACAATATGAGCAACAGCATACCTACAGAGAAACTGTGGTCACTGAGAATGGGTGACTGTGTAGTTAAGAAGGAAGGCCTATACTTACAAAGCAACATCTTCACTGGCCACCAAAAGCCACTGCCTCTCCCAAGAAGCCAGCTCTACCTCATAATCAACATGATCTTAGTGGGCCTTCTATAGTGCTAACTGGGATACTCTGAGTACAGAAAGAAAGAAGGCACAGTGCCTAACAAACGAGACAGAACAAATCAATCCCTACTCAAGACAGACAGAACAAATCAATCCCCACTGGCCTACGTAGCCACCACAACCTGTAGGCAGGACAGGGTTCCAATGGGGATTACTTTACATAGGCACTATTAACAGTGATGAAGACACTGCAGTAGTATCCTCATCACTGATCCTAAGAAAGAGCCCCTGAACAGGAGTCTCTCTGGTGCATCCCATGATTCTTATCTTCCAGTCACTGGAAACTGGAAACCAGTTCCAGAATGTGTGCCACGTGGCTAGCATAGGACACGAGACATCAATCCTCTTCTAGATACATCTCTGAGAGAGCGCCAGTTCCACATGGGGTGCAGGGGTTTGGACGATGGTAAGACACCATCATCCATGTATTTCTTTCTTCCTCCTTCAAGAGACACTTGTAGACCTTGTGACAGACCAGGCTCAGAACCCATTCTACTCTATAAAACAGTCAGAGTTATAGATGACAGGGATCTGGGTTTCAGAGCCTTTCAGGCTTCAGCCACCCAAGTGAGTCACTACAAGTACAAGCACACACCCCAAGTTTGGCATTCAATGCCATCGAAGTAGATTTAAATGTTTATTTTTATTATTTTTTAAAATTACATGAATATACATGTATCTGTGTGTGTATGATCATCTGAGTGTAGGTATCCATAGGGGCCAAACATGAGATGCCCTGGAGCTGGAGTTATAGGCAATGGTGAGATACCTATTGTGGGTACTGGGAACTAAACTCAGGTCCTCTACAAGAACTCTATGTGATTTTTTTTAAAAAAACTTTTTATTGATTATTTGTGAGTTTCAATCATGCATCCCAGTACCGCTCATCTCCTGGTTACAGAGGAATTTAAATCCAGCAACACTGCCGCTCTGGCAGGGGATCACATCCAAAGACCTTCTAGGTCTGTGTGATCCAGCTGGAATGACACATCTTTAATCCCTGTGGCTGGAATCAGATCCTTAGTAACTTTAATCCCAAGCAATGAAGAAAAAATTAGTTTGTAGAAGAAAACAGCCATGTTTGAAACTAATATCTAATTGAGGGACAAACAAAGGGACAAATCAGAGAAATATTTGACAGAATTTCAGAGATAGGATACGGCCAACTCTCATGAGAACAGACAAGAGAGGCAACTTAAGAGCAGTGCAGAGAGAGCAGAAAGTGAGTCAGTTCAGTCAGAGCAGTTCATACAGCACAGCTGAGTTTAGTTGAGTTCATCTGTGAGTTCTGCTCAGTTTGTACAGTTTGTACAGTGCAGGTCAGCAGAGACCATTGAAGACAGAGAATAAGAAGGAGCCAGAAGATTAGAATAGATTGTCAGAGTTAGTGTGAGGCCAAGCAGAGCAATTCAGTCAGAAGCTGAGAGAAGCCAGTTTGAATCAGTCAGCTCGAAGAGGAGTTTGAGGCAGAACAAATGAACTGAACCAGCCAGCCAGAGTTCAGAAAGAAATACGAAGGGTAAGCTTATTCAGCAGAAGTAAGCCTCCAAGATAACAATTACATCTGGCAAATAAAAGTTACACTTTACACTCTGTCCCCTCCTATCTGCCCCCCAAAATAACACACACACACACACACACACACACACTAAAACAAAGCATAGAAAACATCTCATGGCGGGAGCTGTAGTGTGTAAGTGTGTCCCACAGTATATACCCCTCTGTCCACATATCTTTATTTGCAAATGTTCATTGTAATGAGTCATTGTCTAATTCAAGGTCTCTAGCTTCTGTGACTCTATCAATATTGGATCCACATCAGGAGTCCTCTCAGTTATCCTGTTGCTGCCCTGTGTCATGGAGATTCTGCAGTTTTAGATCAACAGAAGTAGCCCTTTCACATGTCCCAACAGTTCACAGATGATGTAGATCTGGCTCAACTCAAAGCTGTGGATCTGGAACTGGGTGGTAGCTGAGCTAGTCAGCCTGTCAGGTCTCCAGCATCTCCACCACAAGCTCTCCAGCACTGTTCCTGCTAGGCCACCCTAGGCCACCATTGGCAGGAGGCAGGGTCATCTCTCTTGCTCTCATGCCCTTGGGGCTGGATTATCCACACTCATGCCCCCAGAGCCAGCTCCACTGTGCTGCCCAGTCAAGGTCTGGGGCCTACTCTCCTAAGTGCTACAGCCTGTGAGGGGCTGGCTCACTTGTGCTTTCACCGTCAGGGTCAACTCTACTGTGTTGCCCAGGTGAGGTACAAGGCCTGAGTGCTACGGTCAGTGAGGAGCAGGGCCAGCTCTCTTGCTCTCATGACCTCATAGTCAACTCTCCTGACTACCACAGGCTGCAAAGGTGACATATATGTTCTTTTAAGCAAATAAGCCAGTGGTTCTTAACCTTCCTAATGCTGCAACCCTTTAATAGTTCCTTATGTGTCCCTGAATCACAAAATTATTTTCATTGCTAGTTTATTCCCAACGGTCTTAGGCTACCTTTGTGAAAGGTTGTTTGACCCGCCCCCAAAGGGGTTGCAACCCACGGATTGAGAGTCATTGTTCTGAGCCCTCTCTCCAGCCCTGTGCTTCATCAATTCTTAGAGCAATTCAAGACAAGGCCTCATTCCCTATTTGAGGACAAACAATTCCTCCAGTAATTATTTCCTTCTTGTCCTAGTTTCTGGGAAATTCAGAGATAATGGCTTGGGTAACAGTAGACTCATGAGAAGTAATGTTCTGGGTTAGAAGATCAAGAGCTCAGCCAGCCATCCTGCAAGCACAGAAGAGGTCCCCAGCCCAAGAGCTTCCTCTTGAAGATGGGGGAGCAGAGGGTAGTGTACACCTGAGTCATGGTGTGGTTAGCTCAGAGAAGTGAGGAAGGGAAGTGAGAAAGCAGGCTCAGGCTTCCTCACACTTCCCTCCAATGTTACCAAACACCCTGCCTGTTCAGACAAGCCTCTCCAACAGGCAGAAACTTAGGGGATATGGTCAGTATCCAGATCAAGGCACAATACTCTTGGACACAAACTCCATGCTTGACTAATTCTCCCACCAAAGCTTGCTTGCCCCCGTGCACCACCAAGGTCTCAATGTCTTGATGTCTCATCCTGCTATTCCTGCTCTTGAAAAAGCTACTAAGGAGAGTAACAGGCACTGGTGGTTTAATCTCTCAACACTGAGAATTTCCTAACCCACATTCCATGTAGCACCAAATAATTAACATGGCCTTCAGAACCTGCCAATGTAAGCCCAAGGTTTATGGATGAGATAGTTTAAGATGCTGGGCAGTGGTGGCACACACCTTTAATCCCAGAACTTGGAAGGCAGAAGCAGGTGGACCTCTGAGTTTGAGGCTAGCATGATCTACAGAGTGAGTTCCAGGACAGCCAAGGGTACACAGAGAAACCCTGTCTTGAAAAATGTGCCCCTACCCACTAGCAATAGGGTTGTCCCAAGTTCAAAGGTCTGCCTGCCAAAGGCAGTAAGTTCACCAGTGCTCTTGGGATGGTAGAACTATGATACGCCCTATCGTTTCCAGACTGTGATGGCTAACTTTGGTTGTCAACTTGACATACTTGAGAAGACGGAATTTCCACTAAGGAACTGCTTCTGTCAGACTGGTCTGTGGGCATGTCTATGGGGGATTTCTTGATTACTAACTGATGTGGGAGGGCCAGCCCACTGAGGGTGATACCATCCCCTAGGAACGTAGGCCTGGTTGTTAAAAATGTGAGCCTGGAGGCAAGCTAATGTTCCTCCATGTTCTCTGCTTCATTTCCTGCCTTTAGGTTCCTACCAGCATTCAGGAGCCTGAGACAGGAGGATTGAAATTCAAGGCCATCATTAACTACACAGACTCACACAGACAGACAGACAGACAGACACACACACACAGATCATTGCCTCCCATCAATTTACACAGTTCTCCTGAGAATACCAAGAAAAGAAAAGTCACTGTCTACAATAAACCAAAAGCAGTAAAGAAAAAACACTATCATGTCAACATTATTGGACAGTGTCAGCTGGGACCCAAGATGGCAGGCTAAGGTGACATGCCCAGCCCAAGTGATCACATGGTTTCTTCCCTTAAGTACCTCTACTCTGGTGTGTGAGGAGGCCAAAGCCAGCAGCACCTGTGGACCAAAGCAGATGCAAAATGGCCAGCAAGAGACAGCTCTGGCCTCCTCTCAGCATGCTGCAAAGGTAGAGTGGCCATGTTCTCGTGTTCATAACAAAATAGAAGCTTTGGTACCCAGCATGCAAAGCAAACAGTTCTTCTCACAGTAAAGGCCTCAGAAAACCTGCAGACTCCAAGCTGGGGCACCACACAGACTGTCCCTGGCATCTTCAGGAAGTGCTGTGGAGCATCTCCAAGGACCTGTGTTCTCCCTCCCAGATTAGGCTTTAAGAAACAGCATCACTGGATTTCATGACCTCCACTTCCCTCAGCAGCACCTTGAGACAAGTGCAATTTAACACCAAGCCTTGGCTTCTACTCTGAGTTCATTTGAAAACCAAGAATACAGAAGAGGTTTCTGTGTGTTACATGAACTACTGACCGCACGTCCAGTGGACCTCTCCCTAACTGCTCATGCCCTTGGTGGTTAGTGCTCGAAAACGAACCCATAGACTTCTGCATACTAGGAAATAAACAGTTTATTCCAGTTTTCCCTCCTGTTTTGGGGGCAAAAGGATCAAAACAGAGACCAATGCTGACTTATAGAACCGACTGCTTTTAGTTAAATAAGCTACACAAAAAGGTGCTGTCTGCTTAGTCTCATGTAAGGAGTCTGAAGGAGACCTCAGAAACAGAGTAAAGACTGGGGCAGGACTGTGGCGGGGCTACATGCCTTGAAGAAAATCACACACACACACACACACACACACACACACACACACACGCACACACAGCATGTGTAACCCTCACCCCATATTATTTCTTTATTTTACCCTTTCAGCTTTTTTCTTGAGATTTAATTGACAAAAAAAAAATAATTACGTTCCTGTGTTTTGGTTTTGCTCTTATTTAGTTATTGGTGTGCATGTGCATATGAGCACCCATATCCATGTGCAAAGGGCAGAGGACATTGGGTATCTGCCCTGTCACTCTCTGCCTTCTCTTTAAGACAGTCTCTCACTGAGCCTGCCGTGAGACCTTCCTGTCTCTGTAGGCTTATAGTGCTGGTGTTATAGGAGCATGTGATTGTGCCCAGTTTTCTGTGTGGGCGCTGGGGATTTGAACACAGGACCTCCTGGCTGCACAACAAGCACTCTTACCCACTGAGCTATCTCTCCAACCATCTTCCCTGGGGAATAAAAAGCAAATTTTAGACTTATGCATGTGTAGGAATGTATTTGCCTACATATATGTATGTGTACCATGTGTACATGGTGCCCAAGGAGGTCAGAAGATGCTATCAGCTCCTCCAGAACTGGAGTTCCCAATGATTGTGAGCCACCACGTAGGTGCTGGGAACTAAACTCAGGTCCTCTGGAAGAGCAGCAAATGACCTAAACCATTGAGCCATCACTGCACCACGGCGTGCAGTGGAGATTGGAGGACACCTCGTGGGAATGAGTTCTCTCCTTCCATCATATAAGTCCTGGGGATTGAACTCAGTCCCTAGGGCTTGGTAGCACATGGTGTCTTTACCCTCTGAGCCATCTCTAGCTAACAACCACTACCCTTTTAAAAATTGTTTGAGACAGGGCTCATTTTGTAGCCCAGGTTAGCCTCAACCTCTCAGAGTCCTGAAAACACAAGTAAACTAACCTCTTATCTTTTTAAAATTAGTGCACACAGCATAAAGGACACACATGCAAAATAAAGTACAGGCGCCCAAAGAAGCCAGCAGTGTCAGATTCTCCCTGGAGCTGGGGCTCCAGATGGTTGGAAGCTGCTATGGTGGGAACTGAGGATCAAACTTGGATCTTCTCAAAGAGTCATACATGCTTGTAACTGCTGCGCTATCTCTCTAGTCTCCCAAACTAACTTCTTTCTCGATTTCTAACTAACTGATTGCCAAAGGCCTCACCCTGGCCTACCAATGCTCTGGGTCTTCCAACGCTGAGGCCTGGCTATGCAGAAGCTTTTGTATATGTCTACCTCTAATGCTTTGGAGGAAAGAGACAGGAAATGTACCAATAAATACACATCTATGAAAACAGTCTCTATTCTCTGGGGAAGAAATACAGTGGTTGCAAAGTTCTGTTTAAAAAAAAAAAAAAAAATTTTTTTTTTTTTTTTGGTAAAATGCCAAATAGGAAAATACAAATGCCAAGCTAAATTTTATATACACAATGATCACTGCTATCCAAATACTACAGGGGAGATTAAATCACCAGAAGATTTTTGGGAACATAAGTGGGTTTGTTTGGGTGAAAGGGCTAGACAGTTCTTTTCCTGTTGAAGTCATTTATCTTCTCGAATGGGGGGTGGGGGTTGGGGGGAAAGGGGGTGTATGGGTAAAGCCACTGAATCAAGAGCCAGGAAAGCACAGCTTTCCCATGTCATCTCACAGGCTGCCATGCAAGGAACATGACAGGCCTCCCAATGGCAATGGAACAAGTGTCTGGCTCTCTCAAATCATGGTCTTTCAGATTCCCACAGTCTATCCCCATCCAATGGTTGACTCCCTCATGACTGGGCATGTCAGATGAGATATTCATGAAGGAGCCATGACCCCTGGACCTTGGGAACCTAAAACTGTCAAAACTTTAGCTTCCTTCCATCAGATAGACCAGCGCCACCTAACCCCTGACACTCTCTTCATTCACCCCTAAAAACCACTCAGTACCTGCCACGCCCTCCCATGCCTCCATTTATTAAAAGTTTGGGCCTTATACCCCCACCCACACTTTCTGCAGTTGCCCAGCCCCTGGCTGTGAACCCTGGGCCCATCACAACTGTGGCTGGTGCCCAGTCCACTTCAGCTAAGAGGATAGCAGATGTCCCCTGTGCAGAGCCCTAAGGTTTGGCTGAGGTGACTGGAGACTTCCTGGACTCAGAATTTTAGTATTGCCAGAATGAAAGTCTGGCAGCCACTCTCACTGTCTGGTGACAAAAGTGGACATCCCGGGCAGGGTATTTGGGTGGCCTGTAGAGTAGGCAGGGGCAGGGGTCTGCAGTTCAAGCTCCCATCTGGCAGCACAGGCGGGGCTGACTCATCACCTTGCAGGTAGGATGAGCTCACTCCCTTCTGGGGCATCCTTGCAAGTGGAAACCCACAGCAGAGAGAGTTCCCATGGCAACAGGCCAGTGCCTCCTCCACAGCCTTCCTTGGAGTGCCTATGCCCACAGTCATCGTCTCCGGCCTAAATTCTTAGAACATACAGTAAAGGGCCTTGACGCCAGACATCGCAGAGCTCTCTCCTTGCACACGCCCCGCCCAGCTGCAGTACACAGTCCATCAAGCACATTCAAGACCACACCAAACCCACTCCATCCATTTAGTCCCTGGCTAGAGAGCACTATTAGATACCCGACTCAGAGCTAGCCTTCGCCCCTGTACAGCTCCCACAGAGACCTATTTCTGCTTAGGCCAACCCCCATGCCCCTCTAAATGACATCTAAATGACAGCCTGTGGCCTCAAGCCAGCTCAGCTTCCACCAACTATCCCTGTGATGCGAGTCTCCACCCTGACCCATATGTGAGGCTTCTGTACACCAGGTTAGATCAATCCATGGCCCTCTCCATATGTAGCACGCAGGTTAGATGGCAGTGTGCTTCAAAGATCCCAGAACAAGCCTAGTGACTGCTACTGCTCTGAAGATGGCCAGAGCTTCTCTCTCTATTGACTCAGCCAGGGCTCACCCAGGTCTACCCAATCCCCCCAACTCTTGTGTTTCAGCCCACTCCTTCACATTCACCGGCCCCTCTGTCCCCAGAGCTTGATGCTCCCTCTTTCCTGCCCTTGGTTACACTCTGCCCATCTCCACACACTCTAGCTCCCCGACACCTTTGCCTGACTTGCTCTTTCCTTCTCCTCCTCCTCTCTTCTTTTTTCTTGAGACAGGGTCTTACTCTGTAGCCCAGGCTATTCTAGAATTCTGTATTGTCAAGGCTGGACTCAAACATGTAGTGATCCTCCTGTCTCACCCCCCTGGCCCTGGACTCATAGGTGTGCAGCATCATGCCTACTGTGTTCTGCTTTTTTCTTTTTCATCCCACAGGGTCTTTCTCAGCCTAGGCTGGTCTCAAAACGGTTCCGCTATTGGGACTATAGGTATATCCAACTTATTCTGAATATATATGTGTACACACACACACACACACACACACACACACACACGGAATCTAGGACCTCAAGTATATTCAGCAAATGCTCCCCCAGTGAACTACACCACAAGTCCCCCAGGTTAGATTTGGACTCCAAGTATCACTATTTCCTTACCTGTGGATTTTAGCTCAGTTCACTTTACCTGTCTTATGCAGGTAAAGCAGGGGCTGACCTCTGTCCTCTTAGAATATGCCAGCATGTGACTCTTACCCGTTTGTCAGCTCATTGGCAGAGATCACACACCTGGCTGTTATCTGGATGGAACAAGGACTTAAGGGAAGTAGGTGCCTCATAATCACCGGATGGAACAATGGGGTGCCTGTGGTACTGTAAGATTGTAACAGAGCAGAAAATTCTTATTGCTCAGTAATACTGTAACTGGCACAGGTGACAGATGTGCATATTTGTTCAACAATGACACAGTCACCTAAAGACTCAGATATCAGACTGTGTTTTGGTCATGAACTGATACAGCCCATCTGTTAAATACAGATGTCAGGCAGTGGTGGCTCATGCCTTTAATCCTAGCACTAGGAAGCAGAAGCAGGCAGATCTCTTGAGAGTTCCAGAACTACACAGAGGGGTGGGGGACTAAAAGGTTGGGCTGAGGATATGTCTCAGCAGATAAAGATGTCTGGTACCAATCCCAAAGACCTGAGTTCAATCCCCAGGACCCACAGAGGAAAGTGAGAACCAACTCCTGCAAGTTGCCCTCTGACCACACATGTACCATGTCACGAACAAAAGAAACAATGTTAAGTTAAAATAAATAAATAAATAAATAATCCACAGCAAATGTGGGTTGAGCAGAGGAACTAGGTACAGCTGGCAAGTGTGCTGTCATTCCTAACACACAGGTGTGAGAACTGCAAGCACCTGCTAACCACCCACTTTACACTGTCATGGCGGCGCCCAGTCAATGGCTGTGCTGTTAGTTCAAACCCTTTGGTAACTGCCTGCACAAGGGAAGGATGGATTCTCATTTGTACTATGATGGCATCTCCTCTCCTTAGCCTTTCTACCCCAGCCACTCCCAGCAGCCTTACTAAGGTAAGACCGTTAGAGGGCTGGCCTCAGTCTGGCTTCTGGCTATCTTTATATCACTGTGTTCACCTGCCTGGGACTTTCTGCAATGAATGGCCCAGCCCCAAGCCCAGCTATACTGAACAAAGGGAGAAGTTTCCAGAAGTCTGGTGACCACTTTACACACAGCCTAGGGAGACACTCACAGGCCCAGGATGCTGTTGGCCAGGCTAGACAGTGTGTTGCAGTTTCTGAGCCACCTGCCACTTTCTAGGTGTGAGTGAGGTGCTGGGGCCGTTAGCCTTACAGACCTAGTGTGACTGTCTGTCTGCTCTGACAGCCCCAGTGAGTTCTCAGAGAGTTGATTTTGGCACCTGTCCAAAGAGCTAAGTGCCCCTTACTTTGTTATGGGGATAAAACAAGACAGACAGTGTATTGGCAGGAGTCATCATAGACTCTCCAACAGAGGGTCACCATGACCACAGCAGCTCCAGAGAGTGGAGGTCCGGGATACTACAGACCAGGATCTGCCCAACTGACACTCCAGGGAGGGAGGGGCTTCACTCAGGGCTGCCTACAGCAGCAGGGCTAATACCAGGTTCCTGGGAGCTAGAAGGGCTGCCTTGCTGGAAGCTGACCCAACAAAACCTCACTTCCAAGACCATCGTTAGTGCTGAAAGCCAAAAAAGGGAAAATGGAGGGATAATAAGCCTTCATATGACCCTAGGCTACCCCTATCTCAACCACTTGATACACTGGGACATCAGACAGGGCCACCTCCTTGCTCCTTAGGAATGTCCTGTGCTATTTATTCAAAAGAGAATCTACTGGGACCTGGGGAAGTAGAGGCTCAGCTCCATCTCTGAGACTTGTCCCTGTCTCAGGAAGGGCTGGCAGCAAGTGCTCATCCCCAGGAGAAGGAAGGCAGCCAGGACAGCAGGGAGCTCCATGTGCAGCCTCCCACAAAGAGTTGTATGAGTTGAGGCAAATGATGTAAAACCTAGGATGCTTTTGCTGAGAGGGAATTAAATATCACAGCGCCACTTCTCTAGAAGGTAATTCCAAAGAATCACCGACAGTGCAGGAACCGGACTCAGTACAGGACTAGGCATATGGGAGTTGAGCTGTAATCACCAGGACTGTCACTACCACCGCCATCACCACCACCTCCACGCTGCTGGGTCCCCGTAGCCCTGCTCACATGCAAACTCACAGGCTAGTCCAGGATGGTTGGCATATAGAAAGAAGCCTACCTGCCCATCTCTACCTCAAACTTGCAAAAAATTCACTTTAAATTGGGCCCTCCACCCCATATACTGGCCTCAAGCCCCAAAGCTTTATCTGCCTCAGAGTACAGTGTGTCAGAGCTGGACATGTCCACTCTCAGGTTCTTGAGGCCCCTTGCAGGGATGTGAGAAGATGGCTGCTTCCCATGTCCTCTGACTCCTTTACAAAGCCAGCCGCACACGGAATGAGATCATGGCAGAGTGCCCCTGGCCAGGTCAGACTGCCACTATGGACTCTCCTTTCTTCATCCACATAACCTTCCAGGTCCCTTCTGACATGGCAATCTGCTGGAGAAAGAAGGGTGAGAGCAGGCTCTGAACGTGAATGAGTGAGGGGCAAGGCCACTGTGACACTGGCTCTCCTTAGATTCCACACAAAAAGTCTTGACTGGTTCTCAGGCCCACTGAGCTCACAGAGCTCACAGGGCAAGCAGCCTCCTCACATAGTCGATGGTGGCCAAGGCAACACAGGGGCTGATTGTGTCAGCCTACCTTACAACAGGCAGAGACAGTCCCTATTCTTCCTTGAGCCACCCATCCTACATCATGCCTGGAGCAGCCAGGCTAAGGGACAGAAGCTAAGGTACCATTGATAACTCCAAACAAAGTCTCATTCTAATGTCCTGGGACAACTGGCTTCCCACTCAAGGCCACACCCTAGCCAAGCATTTCCTGAGTCAAGACAAAGAAGGCTGAGCCTATGTCATGGGGCACTGACTTCTGGGTAAGGGAAGGACATTCACTTGGTTCTACCCACCTGGACCAGCTCACCATCCAAGTGAGAGTACAGAAAG
Source organism: Rhynchomys soricoides (assembly GCA_019843965.1). Lineage (NCBI taxonomy): Eukaryota > Metazoa > Chordata > Mammalia > Rodentia > Muridae > Rhynchomys > Rhynchomys soricoides. The sequence continues at coordinate 20,550,486 of JADRCH010000018.1, read as the reverse complement.
TTCCCACACGTGAGGCTACAGAATGCTGAGCTTCAGGCACAGGTTGGGAAGCCCAGGGGCCCATCTTAAGATCACCTGAAGTTCTTGAATTCCCTGAGCATCCCTTCAGAGGGGACCAACCTGGCTAGGGAGATGACTCAGTGGTTAAGAGCGTTTACTGCTCTACGGAGGACTTGAGTTCAAGTCTCAGCCCCAATGTTAGCCGGCTTACAACCACCTGTAACTCCAGCTCCAGAGGATCTGACGCTCTCTTCTGGACTCCGCAGGAACCCAAACACAAGTGTGCGCACACACATTCACTCACACACACTCACACTGACACATGAATACAAATAAAAACAAACCTTAGAAGAAAAAGTCCACCACCAACAAGCCAAGAACAGTGGTACACACCTTTAATCCTACCATTTGAGAGGCAGAGGTGGGCAGATCTCTCTGCATTTGAGATCTACCTGCTCATACCCAGAGTTTCAGGCAGCCAGAGCTACACAGTTGAGACCCTGTCTCAAAACAAACATACAAAAGAAAAGGGGGTATGGGGGGACAGAAACAGAACGTTGGCAAGGTCCAGGCCTTGGAGATGATTCCCATGTGGTAATCTAGTTAAGACCCTGAGCACCACCTTAACCTTTAACTGCCAGTATGGAGCACTGACATTCTGTGATTATAACCATCCTGGGCTATAAGCAATGCTCAGCTATGACTGACTGGTCCAGCACCACCACCAACAAAAAAAAAAAAAAAAACCCAAACCCTGAGGCTTTGGCACTTTACAGCACCGACATTCCTGTGCTGAGGGGACAGAACAGTACTCTGCCAAGCAACTCTTGGAGCTAATATTCAAAAGGGACAGTGTCCCAAATGCCATTCTCCAAATTCCCAACAGGGAGGTGGCAATAGAAGCTAGGTTTTACTGGACACCATGTCCTGGCCAGCTAGAGGCCTCATGGTTCCATCTAGTTCCACACCTAGAGTGGTTTGAATAGGAATCTCCCCATAGTCTCATGTGTTTGAATGCTTGGCCTATAGGAAGTGGCACTTTTAGGAAGTGTTGGAAGTAGGTGTGGCCTTGCTGGAAGAAGTGTGTCACTGTGGGGATGGGCTTTGAGGTCTCCTATGCTCAAGCCATGCCCATGTGTGGCACAGGTCTTTACTTGTTGCCTACAGATCAAGATGTAGAACTCTCAGCTTCTTCTCAAGCACCATGTCTGCCAAGTTTCCTGACATGATGATAATGGACTAAACCTCTAAACTGTAAGCCAGTGCAAATTAAATGTTGTCCTTTTTAAGAGTTACCGTGATCATGGTGTCTCTTCACAGCAATAGAAACCCTAACTAAGACAACACCCCAAGGCTAAGGAGGCTAAAGACAGCAGGCTAAGGTCCACCCCTCAGGGAGAGCACTCAACATTAGCCCAGCCATGGAAAGAAAAGGGAAACTGAGACCTTAGTTTGACATCCTTTGAGGCCCCCAAGCAAACACAAGAGGACCAGAAACTCCCTAAGATTTTCTGAAGCAGGGATCCCAGCGAAATACCCAACCTCCAGGGAAAAAGTGGTGGGGTGTTGGGGGAGGGGTCAGCATGGATAGTCCTTCAGGAAAGAAATCTGGAGTGTGCACATGGAAAACCATAGCTGGACTGTCTTCACGAAAGCTGGGAGGTCGACAGCATCTTTGTGACTGAACACAAAGGGAACGGTGACAGGAGGCACAGCAGAGTCTAAGCTGATCCAACACTCTGACCCAGTCCAACGATGAGGATGGTTCCACGCTACACCTGAATCTGGGGAGCCAATCAGACCTCTGTCCTGAACCCAGAACACAACCTCATGGCTAGAGTAGCACTGGTCACTCAGACCCTGCCACACAAGACCTTCCTGCTGAACTTTCCCAGAGGCACACAGTGGGTTGGGAAACAGTTACCACACACAAGCTGTTGTGTGCCTTGTCATCAGGGAGCTGGACAAAGCCCATCAAGAAGGCTTTTGAAGACTCACACTTGCTGGGAACTCTAGGAAACCCCACAAGCATACACCTACTGTCCAAGCCACCTCAGGTCACCGATCCTCCAAATGTCCTCAGAGCCAAAAGTTTCACAGTGATGCTCTGAGACAGTATAGCAAGTCTGCCAACACATCTGTCTCTTCCAAGTTTCTCACCAGCCCATCTTGGAAGCCCAGGTGCCAACTGAGCAAGGCAACCGCTAAGTGGCTGACAGCCAGGGAGGGAGGAGGGGGGAGCAAAGAAACCTGGCAGGGAAGGGAGTGACATGCTGTCATCCACTAGCTGTCCTTGGGGACTGGGAATAGGACTGAACAACAGGGGTCTCCCATGGCTCCCCACCTCTACCATTTTCTGGAACTCTTAGGTTCATCTGAGCCCCCAACAGGAATGTCTGTCTCTAAAGTACAAGTAGCTTCTGAAACCCTAGTTCCAATTCCCATCACCACTGAAAACCAGGCTCGGTGGGGCACACCTGTAAGTCCATGGAAGAAAAAGGATCAGAGTTTCAAGGTCATCCTTGGCTACATAATGAACCTTGAGGTACATGAGACTCTACATCAAGCAAATAAAAGATAGATGGATGGATGGATGGACAGATGGACAGACAGACAGACAGACAGAAAATGGTACTCTGGGAAGACAATAACAAGGTAATGTAAGTCCTCGAGACTCTAACCTCAAAGCCCCAGGATGGCAGGCAGGACATGGGAGCAGGGAACCACGGGGAACCACAGGGCACAGGAGCCAGATGCCAAAAAACAGGCCTAAGAAAAAAGACAATGTTGAGACGGACTTCTGTCCTCCCTCAGAGAGCCCACCACAAAGGCAGGAAGCTGTGCTCTGGCTTTACCTGTCACTTGCAAGGAAGAATGAAACCCAGGCAAAGCCTCCTCCAAGGTTCAACAGGACATGGGATGCAGTGTTTTTGAAGCTTATCTCCAGTATTTGTTTATTTATCTTTATTTTATGTGAATTGGTATTTTTGCATGTGTGTCTGTGCGAAGGTGTTAGAACTCTTGGAACTGGAGTTACAGATAGTTGTGAACTCCTGTGTGGATACAGGGGATTAAACTCGGGTCCCCTGGAAGAGCAGCCAGAGCTCTTACACCACGGAGCCATCTCTCCAGCTCCATTACCTCCAGTTTCAAGATGGTCACAGATACATGCCAGCTGCCTGGACGATACACTTATTAACAAAAACTTCAAACTCAGGATACAGGTTCATGCCACCAGGGAAGGCAATGGGTTTCTGGAGAGGAGTGCTGGAGCTTAACTCAAATGTGCCACTGCCCTAAAACAGAATTCTGAAGCCAGCATGCTCTTTAAGAACTAGCTTCAAAAGCAGACAAGACACTCTAGAAACACCTGCTGTGCTCACCTGAACCTTCTGGATCTTTTCTGGAACCCCTAGATGCCCTTTACTTCCCACCAGCCATTCCATCTCAAGTGCAGTGAGATGGGTTCCCCAGTCAGGCACCCCCGGATGCCAAAGTGACTCTACCTACCACTCAGTGCCTGGCAGCCTCAGTAAGGCAGTAGTAGGCAGGCCCAAGTACAAGCATCAAAGGTGTAGTTCTTAATCTTCAAAATAAACGTATAAAGCCAGGAGTGGTGCCGCATGTCTTTAATCTCGGCACTCAGGAAGCACTCAGGTGGATTTCTGAGTTCCAGGACAGCCTGATCTATAGAGTGAGTCCCAGGACAGCCAGGGCTACAAAACCTTGTCTCAAAACAAAACAAAAACAATAAGTGAATATGTATTGACACACAAACACAAATAAGATAAAGTTACATATATTTAATTAATCAGGCACAAGATTACTGTTGTTTATCTTTAAAAAAAAATTTATTCCGTTATACCTTAACTGATTATGCGCCTGTGCAAATACATGGAGGTCAAAGGACAACTTCCAGCAACCGGTTCTTCTCTTTCATCATGTGGTTCCAGCACTGAACTCAAGCTGTCAGGCTTAGTAGCAAGTCTTTTTCATTGCTGAGCCATCTCATCAGCCCCACGTTACTGAACTTACATTTTTAAAAAAAGAAGAAAGTGGGGGTGTCACCCTGGTTGAGGATGCACAAAGTCCTAGCTAGATTCCATGCCCAGAACCACAGAACAATACATTAAAGGCGGTGGCAGGGTGGGGGTGATCCAGAGAAAAGGGGGTGGGTGAGTGAGCTCAGGGCCTCATGTGCACAGACACCTCCAGTCCTGTCCATAGTAACCGGAGGGGCAGGAAACAGAGATCTGGGCCCAGTTCCTGCCTCCAGGAAAACACATTCGGGTGCCTCCTCATCCCAGCTCCCAGAACTGAGTCTGGAAAAGCACTTTTGGGTTCCTGGAAAGAAAGGCCTTCGGAAATATCAGGAACTGGCCTGGAAGGCGCCATTATGTATTATCTGGAGGATGTCTGTGGTGTTTGAAGGGAACCACTCCCCCGAGTCAGGGCTTCAGCCAGAAACAACAGAGAGGCTGCTGGCAGCCATCGAGACACAAAGGGGTCTGTGCTTCAGCTAACAAGGCAGGGCAGGGCAGGGCAGGGCAGGGCAGGGCAGGGCCCCCTTTCCTATGCTAGCACTGGACTGAGAGGGATTAAAAGTTCCACTTTTTTCCAATCCCCTAAACACAAGCTGTTTGGGCTCTCTATGTGGGACACGAGAAGAGAGGACATGACCCTCACAGCCCCTCCATCTGAAAGGGAAGGGGTCTCCTGTCCTTTAAGGGAAGACAAGATACATTAAGAGATTTATCTGAAGGAGGTCATTCACCTCCAGGTTCTGTCCCCTGTGGCATTTCACCTACAGAGGATTGAAAAATGGAATCCAACACCATCTTTCTCCCATCATATCCACCTCTGCAGATGGCTTTAAAAGAACGTTTTAAAAGGGCAGCTTTCTCTGGAGGAGCCCATACCTATATCTGACGTCTGTCTCTCTTTGAGAAACCCACACCCATGCTTTCAGGTTTACCTTACTTTCTCCTGAGCACCTTTCTCTCTCTCCCTTTATCCTTGTAATTAAGCCTATACTAAAGTATCTTTCTTCAGAAGAGGGGTGTGGTAGCTCATACCTATAATATGCCTAGAATTCTAGCATTCAAGAGACCAAGGCAGAATTGTTGAGCCTTTGCAGCCAGAGTAGGCTACACAGTGAGTTCCAGGTCAGCCTAAGCTACAGAGCAAAGACCTATCTTAAACAACTAAAATAAATAAGTCTTCAGGGCCCTATAAGCCGTAGCTTGGCAACACAATCCTGGGCCTGCAACCCTACTCCAGACAGCCCCACAGGCCCCAACCACCAAGCCAAAGGAGCAAGGTAAGAAAAGAGGTACCGTCCCGGACTGGCGGCCTTTCCACCCAGAACCAGCAGCTGGGGCCTGGTTTAGACCCTCTGAGGCCTACGATGTTCAATGCTGGGGCTCACTGTCTTCCAGGAGCTATTTTCTCAGCCTGGCCCAGAAACTTCCAGTCCTGTCATGGCAAAAACCAGCCTAAACCTCAACTTTCCCCTATACCTTTCTGAACATTACTCTCAAGGCTTAAAATGTGGATACCTGCAATCAAAATAGTCCTGCTGCCTAGGGCAAAGCCTGTCTGGTCTCTCCCCCTCCCCAGGTGACCATAAATGAAGGGCAGGGCAGGTGTGAGAAGGAAGCAGGGGGGGGTTGCTGAACCCCAAAGCAGGGAAGCCACTCCCCAAAAGCTGGAGTCAGGGCTAAGAGCACCTTGGGGGTGCATAATGCGGCCATTGGCATTCCCCACCCCCTCTCCAACTAAGAAAAGTAACTTCAGAAGTATCTGTGTCAGCTGGGATCTGTCAGGCTAAGAGACCCTCCAAAGACCTTGGCCAAAAGTCCCCCTAAACATTCAAGTTGTGTCCAGACCTTGGTTAAGGCCACCTAACTTTTCTGAGCCTCATTTTCTCTACCCTAAAATGGAGATTAGTCCTCACAAGTTTGCTCATCACCATTAATGGCATGAAACCACATCATGATTAACACAAGAGTATAAATGTGAAAAACCATGAATCATAAAATGAACCCTTGATTACATACCACCCTGAGGTATTATTCACTCACATTTAAGACTCAGTTAATCATAAGCCCCTTCACAGCAGAGGGTGTGTCTGTACTGACGGCTAAAAATCAGAATTCTGAAGTTAATCTACCTAGTTTAGTTCGTAATTCAGCTTATTAGCTGGTCGGCTCCTGGGAAAGCTGCTTCTCTGTGCCTCAATTTCCCATCTAGCTAGATAGACTAACAGTGTCTTCCTTGAAGAGGTGTGCAGACCAAGGTCATCTCAGTCAGTTAACCTTGAATCACTGTGAGCTGTTGGTCTTTTTACTTACTTACTTACTGTTAATAAAGACTAGTTGATTGACTGATATAAAACAGACAGCTCTCCTGGCCAGTCCCCCTTTGAGAATCTTCTCTTCACTCCCCAGAAGGTGGGCAGTGTTTATATTTCCCTCCCAGTACCTTGGGCTTATGAAACACTTCAAACCAAAATGAACACCTGGGTCTTCATACCCACCCCTTTCTCTGTGGGCCAGGAAGCATGTTACTCTGTGTCTCTAAATTCAGGTCATTCTAGGAAGAGTGACCACCCTACATCTCTGTTCCCTGCTGCTGTGAATGCTAATGGAGGCCCCTGACTAAGTGTGTCTGACTTACAGGCTGGCATGTAAGGGTTCCTCTACCCTGGAACTTTTGGGACACAATCTTGGAGAAGAGTCTGATCCATCTCAGTGGATAGCAAATCCTAGCCCCAGGAGAGGCCCATGGTAGCCAAGGACCAAGCAGGCAGTTTCCAGGGAAACAGCATCCTCCGCAACTACACCCAGTTCCCATCCTCACTGCCTTTTATTCTCCTCCCACCTCTAGAGTGGGCTAAGTCACCTACCCACTATTGCTAGGCAACTTCCCACGGAGGTGGGGCTGCCTCCCCAGCCCATGTCTGCCTCGGACCCGGAGGAAAGCCACCCTTGCCTGCTGACGCTGGGGACAGCAGAAGGCGAGAAGAAGTGACCACAGTCCAATAGAGTTTATATTTGAACATCCCCAGAACTCTCTCACAAGGTGGGGACTTGGGAAGATAGGGAAAAACACCTTTCCTCCCCAGCCCTGTTCTGGTGTTTATATATCATATATTCTCAGGTTCCAAGAGGCCAATCAGACAACTTGCATCTCTTCCTGATGACTCTTCAGCTCTACTCCTACCATAGCTCATGGTTCCAAATCCCAGCCCAGGAGTAGACAGTGAGCAAGAAGAAATGGGTGGGGGTGGGGGCGCAGAAGAGCTGTCACCAAAGTAAGGATAAGCTATGAGGCCAGCAGATACCATCTGAACTCCTGTGACAGTATTCACATTTGGGAGGTGGGATGGCAGGCAGCTGTCAGCTTCATTATTAGTCTTTTCTTGGGTTTTTCAATCAAGACATAATTCTCATAACATCAATGTCACCATTTTCACAATGCACAATCCAGTAATTTTGAATCTATTCACAAGGCCATGCAACCACCACCACAGTCTGATTCCAGAACATGGCCACCCCTGGGGTTTTATTTGTATATATCCATCTTTGCTGAATGTTCCTACGCATGCAGACTATTTTATAAGTGACACAACAGAGCAAACAAAGGGGGATGGGACCACTAGCTTCAGATCCTAAAGCCACTGTCACCCTGACCTTGAGATCCTGAAAAGGTCAGACAGTTCTTCACCTGGGAAACATGACAGGGACACACATGCATATGGGCCCTCAGGATATCTACTATAGGCTGAACTCCTAGTGCCCCACCCACCAAAGTCCTGTGAAACAACCCCCAGTCAATGGAAGACCTTGAAAGGAGGTCTGAGGAACTCTGTGTCCCCCTCGACATCCCATGCAGCTGTAGAACCTGTCAGCATATTATTCATTCAACATGGTCTCACTGTGTGGACGGCCTAGAACTAACTATATAGACCAGGTACACAGATGCACTTGCCTCTGTTTCCCATTAAAGAAAAGGATGAGTCCCACACCTAGCCCTGACAGTATTCTTGCTGAGAAGATGGGCCCAGCTTACAGGACTGCTCCTGTAGAGGTGTGAGGCCACTGGCTATATCCAGAGGAGAAAAAACAAGGTCAGTAGAGCAGACAATCCTTGGCTGCATGTCAGCCTATGGGTCACTGGGGCTGACTGGCTGGGAGGACCCCAATAGTACCTAAAGAGGTGTGAGCCTCAGAGGCCTGACCAGTGACCTGCTTGGACAGCCTGGCTTAGGCATCACTCTTAGAAAGTAAAGGACCAGAGGCTGGATATATAGCTCAGTTGGTAGAATGTTTGTCTACCATGCATGAAACACTGAGTTCAGTTCCCAGAACCATAGCGTGTGCTGTGGCACACATCGGCACTCCCAGCACTTAGGATGTAGAGGCAGGAGGCCATTCTCAGAAAAGCAGAAAATTCAAGGCCAGCCTAGGCTACATGAGATCTAGCCCCCAGCCACAACCACCCTAGTTTCTCCACCTAAACTGCAGTTGTCATGACCCACAAGACAGAGCACCCAGGGTTTTCAGTTGATACCCTGTAACTGATTCCAATAGTCATCTCAGTGATTTAATGGCATTAGGTCATCTCAACTATTCAATGACATTAAGAATGAATGCTTTCCAGGAGCTACGCAGCAGAACATCCATGGCCAGGTGGTACCTCAGGCTGGGGCTACCCCATCTCGGCTCTAGACCCATAAAAAGTACATCTTGTATGACAAGCCCTTAAGCCCAATTTTCAATCTGTGGCCATCAGCCAGGTACCCAGTGCCAGGCCTTTTTAGAGAGCACCTCCCAAAGCCATACTCAGAGCAAAGAGATTCCTCCAGAGTACACTGACCACGTACCCTTCAGGAGCCTGTCCTGCTAGCCTCTTCTTCCCACAAACCCACCTCTAGTGTCCCTCAACTTGAGAAACTTGGTTGTCCGGCCACAAGCCAGGCCTTCTCACACCTGCCTGGGCTGGGGCCAGCTGGCACCTATGGCCTGATGGCCCAACCCTTCTCTCCCCCACTTCTTCAGGCTTTGTCCACTGCTGAGCCAGTGGGAGGCACCTGCTCCCAGCCTACACATGTGGAGCAGGGTTTAAAGAGGAAGGAGCTCTATCAAGTTCTAGGGGAAGTTGCTGGGAGCTATGAGGGCAGGGCAAATTCGTGGGCTAAATGGCTCTTAAAGGACATTCATGGGCTGGAGAGATAGTTTCGGGGGATTAAGAGTACTGACTGCTCTTCCAGAGGTCCTGGGTTCAATTCCCAGGAGCCACATGGTGGCTCACGACTATCTGTAATGGGATCTGATACCCTGTTCTGGTGTGTCTGAAGACAGCTATAGTGTACTTATATAAATAAAATAAATTAAAAAAAAAAAAAGGACATTCACTCTCGGTGTGTCAAGTTTCTTACACTATGACATGATGGCACAAGTTTTAAGTACTTTCCTTCTGGTTAGGGTTTATTTATTTATTTATTTATTTATTTGTTGGGGTTTTTTTTGTGTCAGGGAGGTAGCTTTGAGACAGGGTCCCAAGCTGGCCTAGAATACACCTTGTAAATCCAAGATGGCACTGCTAGTCAATGAGGAAGCCAACACTTAGACCCCCCCAGCACACTCAGTGCACATTCATCTGCAGAAGCTGGAACCAGAATGCAGGCCTAGGATTGGATCTTTATTTTTAAAGAGCATCTATGTCTTCAAGCAGCATCCTCAGTCAGTCCTAGCCCTGGGCTCAGCATCAGAAAATCAAGAAAGAACAGGGCAGCCTGGGTTCTTAGCCCCAAAGACACTGTCACAGGCATGGCAGTCAAGAGGACAGACAATGAGAAATCTGAGGATGGAAGAGCCAAGTCTTTGCTCTTTCTAATTTCACTTCTGCCAGGTACCACCCTGGTTTGGGTTGTCTAATCCTTCCCAGGTAAGCCCATCCATGCAAGTCCTTTCCTTTTGGGAATTGTAGGTAAGCTCCTATGAGATTGCCCAGCTGCCCAGAAACCAGTGTGAGTGAGATGGCCTCTCTTGCTGAGACCTAGACTACCTGTGTCCTAACCACAGCCACTTTCATTCACCTGCCAACAGCTAGTGAATACTCAGCAAATATTGATTGTCTCATTATGAAAAGCCCCAAGGCTAACACCTGTGGGAATACACAGTCACCAGAACTTGCAAGAGCAGAGAGAAGAGGAGAATATCATTCAACAGCAGAAGCACCACCCTATATCTCAAGTTGAAACTGCATCAGCTAGGGAGATGGACAGATGGTTCTGCAGTTAAGAGTTCTGGCTGCTCTTCCAAAGGACCCAGGTTCACTTCCCAGCACCCACACTGCAGCTCACAACTGTCTGTGACAGTTCCAGGGAATGGAATACCTTCACACCCAATGCACATTTAAAAAAAAAAACAAAAACAAAAAATCTGCATCAGTTGGTTTTTACTACTTAAGTACAGAGCCTGAGCAGAAGCTTAAGGACCTGGCCCAAGGACTCAATGAAAGAGGATAGATCCAGGAGTGACTCCATGACTCCAAGTCAATATTCTCTTTAGCCTGCCTTACACCTGTGCTCGTACACTCAAGGGTGTGGCAAGATCTCAGAGAGGGAACACACAGAGAGACGCCTTTGGTCATCATGAAAACAACTGTGTCAGGAAAGAGAGGTGACTTCAGGCCTGATCCTGGAAGCCAGGAAGGCAATCCAAGCTGCATCTCGGCTGGTCCACAGGTTCTGTGCCATAGCCTTACTTTGCATGGAGGTATGTGGACCAGCCCCAAGAACTCTGCCCCAAAGCATTCTTTGGAGGAGAGATAAGCACAGCCACCCCACCCCCTTTGGCTCCTCCTACCTGCTCAGGCTTCTACCTGCATCCATCTCCACCAAGGAAGGAGTTCCCACCACACCATTTCAGAGGAGCTGGTAAGAACAGGGAAAAGAGTGTAGGGGGAGGAGGGTTGGGCAGAAACGCATCAGGTTCACAGATAAGGAAACAACAGAGAGATCTGTTGTCTCACTCATCGTCCCACTTCCAACACCTAGAACTCAACCTGGCTCGTCCTCGTCGTCAGTATTCACAGTGCATTTGGGGGGGGGGGAGGAGGAGGAGGAGGAGTTGGGTATAGTGGCATATGCCTGTAAGCTCAGCACTAGCCAGGGCAGAGAGACAGGGAAATCCCTGGAGTTTGCTGGCCAGCCAGACTAGCTGGAGTCAAGAGCTCCAGGTTCCTTGAGAGAGACCTCCCCACCCCATTTTCAAAAACAAAGTGGAGAGTTGGCCAGGTGTGGAGGCAGAGGCACATTGTGTCTCTGAGTTCAAAGCCAGCCTATTCTATGTTGCAGAGTTCCAGGCCAGCCAGGGCAGGACATAGGATGACTCTATCTCAATAAATAAAGTAGAGAGTGACTCAGGAAGTTGCCAAACATCAATCTCTAGCCACCACATAGGCATACCCACACATACACCACACACAGAAAAAGGTGAGAGAAGTAAGTGACTTGCCCAGTCTCCTAAACAGCTATGCTGCACCAGGACTAAAAGCAGGCTGTCCTCTGCCTCTCATGCTGTGACCTCTGGCTCCCACAGCACCATACCACCTCAATTCTCCCCTGCCTCCTTTGGCCCTGTTCACTCATATGCAGTGGTCCCATATAATACCTGCCCCACTCTCAGTTGATAGGAAGAATAGCAAACCCTACATGGGGCTGCTTTAAGCCTTAAGAAATGCCCCTATCATTCTACTAAGCACTACGAAGGAGAGGAAACTTATGCTCACACAAGGCAATAGAGAATGAGCAGCCAGGGCCACAGGCTTGGACCAGGTTTTCCAACCAAAAGCAGAGGGCCTTCTGCCAGGCTCCCACTATTAACCCAAGCAACTGTGGATTCCCTGATTCCAAAACCCATTGGCTTGGGATGCCAGACTTAGTTCTCCATCCTTCCTCCAGCTGCTTCCGTGCTGTACACGGGCCCTCAGCCCAGGCTACTTCTCTCTTAACTGGTCTACTCATCCTCACATGTGTCTAGCTCACAAGGCTGCTGGGATCTCCAAGATAAAATAGGTCCCATGCTGCTCACATTAGCCAACATCAGCCTACATATGTTACATTATGCCTGGAGATGACCAAATTCCCCAGATGCCTGTTCCTACCAAGTCAGTGTTCTGGGAAGCTATCGTTTTCTCTCCAACTCTATTGAATATGTTTGTTCAGCCATTCATTCTTCACTACTGAGTGAGAATATTGGCCCAAGGCTCAGTATCTGGACACAGGCCTGGCCCTTCACCAGCTCCATCACTCCTGTCTCTTCCAGCACAAAGGTGGACTCCTGGAGGGACTTCTACTCTCCATGGAAGATCCCAAGATTCCCACCATTCTGATCCCACCCCTCCTGTCCAACTTAAAATCTATTCTTAAGAAAGTTTTTTTAAAAAGATTTATTATATATTATATATGAATACACTATTGTTGTCTTCAGACACACCAGAAGAGGGAATCAGATACCATTACAGATGGTTGTGAGCCACCATGTGGTTGCTGGGAATTGAACTCAGGACCTCTAGAAGAGCAGTAAGTGCTCTTAACCACTGAGCCACCTCTCCAACCCCGAAAGTTTGTTTTTTTTTTTTTTTTAAGTCTGGAAAGATGGCTCATCGGTTAAGAGCATCCGCTCCTCTTTCCAAGGACCTGGGTTCAATTCTCAGTACCCACGCGGCAACTCATAACGGCCTGTAACTCCAGTTCCAGAAGATCTGACATCCCCACAGAGACAAACATGCAGGCAAAACATCAATGCACACTTTAAAAAAAAAAAAAAGTCACTTCAAGAAACATTTTTTTTTGACAGAGAAAGAAGCAGAGGAAAGAGAGAGATCTTCCCTGGGAATCTCCAAACTGCTCACTCAGTTTTCTCTCCAACCAACAGTCCCGGGAAATAAACTCTTGAGTGAAGAAGGGGGAAAGACCCTCAGCACTCAGTCCTCCCAGAAGAGGGGGAGGGGGCTGACAGGAAGAGGGCGGTGTCTGTAAGCTACCAATACATTACAAAGAAATCAGTTCAAAGCCAAGGGACGCTCTTAAGTTGCTGTTGCAGTGAAGACAGGGGCAGGGCCCCAGGTCGCCTGTTTAAGGAAGCCCATTGTGGTGTGTTTTAAATTACCTCTGCTTGTCTGATGAAGTGAGTAAAAGGGCACCATTTCAGGGCTTAGAATTCCTGAGTGAGCTAATACAGGATGCCTTTAGCGGGGGTGGGTGGGGGACTTCAGCCGGCTCACTAAACTCCCCCCCCCTTAAGTTTAAAAAAGGGAATGAATGTTACCATTTTTGGACATGAGCATTCTCCCTCAAGCCCAGCCCTAACCGCACTATCCAGAGGGACGCGCCATCCTGTACCCCCCACCCATTCCCAGATCACTAAGTGGGGGGGGTAGTATAAAATGGGGAGGGACTGAACGGGAATTGGGGCTTGGGGGGTCAGAGTTCGTGGCCGCCTAAGGAAAGCGCTCTCTGCTAAGGCAGGAAGCCCTGGCAGGGTTAATGCCTCCCCCTCCCCAACCAAGAGTGGTTTCTGACCTCTTCCTGCCACTAGCCATTAAGCTTGGGACTCATCGCCAATTTCCTAGCCCAGATGGGGCAGCATATCCCGAACCTCGCTGATGTCGAGTAGGATACTGGGCCGTGGCTAAGCAGGGATCCTCAAAGAACAACCCCAAATATCTCCTGAGACTGTTCCTCCTCCAGGAGCCCAACTAGAGCCAAGCCTACTCAAACTCGCGTTTTGCCAGCAAAAGAACAGGACAGAACACAGATGCAAGGCTTGCAGCCACCAGTTCAATGAGTTAAGCAATAAAACGGTTCACCGTCCTGACCCCGCCCCCACAAGGCCCTGGGGAGCCGCGAACGACCCCCGATTTTCTCAGCTCCAGCCACACTCCGCCACGTCCACTTCCAGGTAGATCCCAAGGCGGTAACCAAACCGTCCGGCACCGGCTCTGCTTACTGTCTACAGACCCAGCTCGGGACGCAGAGTCCGGGGCAGCTTGCTCCTATGGTACAGAGCCCCAGGGGCGGCCCAGGAAGCGTGCTGCCACCGCACGCCATATGGAGGCGCCAGGAAAAAGAGAAGGGGAAAATCGATCCGGAGTAAGCAGCCATAAAGCCTAAGTCTCAGCCCCAGCCTATGGAGCATCGCCCCCGCGCCTTGCCCACGGGAAGAAGGTTTCGGTAGCACCCGGGTGGCCCGGACCACCCGCTCCGAGACGATCTGCCCGCCGGCGTCGCTACCTCCCCGCGCCGCGGCTAGCAGTTCGCGGGCTCCAGGGCAGGAGTGCTCCGCTCTCCCGCCCGGTGTCTGTAACCCAATACCCCACCTCGCAGTGGCCGCGATGTCCCCGCCTCCGCTCTTGCGCGCCGGGAACTGGTTTCCAACCCGGAGCCCAGGAGTGCAGCGGGCAGAGCAGATCAGGGCTCGGGGCTGTGGCGGGTGGGGGTGGCCGCTAACCTTCCTCTGCTGCTTCTCCCAGGCCGGATCCAGGAGCAGGTCTCTGTCCCAGTCCTCTTCGGGCTGCATGTAGTCGTTGGTCTGCTGGGAATCATAATGGTCCATGATGGTGCGTGCGTGCTAGGGGCTGTATTTCTTCCTCCACCTTCTCTCCAGGCGACCGCGGCTGCTCCCGGGCGTGGGGAGGGAGTCGGCAGGGCTGGGCTGGGCTGGGCTGGGCTGGGCTGGGCTGGGCTGGGCTGGGCTGGGCTGGGCTGGGCTGGGCTGGCAGGGCCGGGCTCGCTCCCCTGCGCCCGCTTCCGCCGCGGCTCTGCTCGCAGAGGCTGCAGCTGCTGACGGCGGCGGCTGGAGCTCGCGGACTGCCTTCTTGGGGCGCACGCTCCGACCTAATCTCCACGCACACTGCGCTCAGTGAACACTCGCGCTGCCGGAGCGGAGGCGGGCGGGGGCGGGGAGAAGGGGCAGAGCCCTCCCGAGGTTCTCCATTGGCCAGGCCGAGTTGCCCAAACTTCCCCCCCAGCGCCTCTCATTGGGAATTCCTGGCATCCGTCAGTCGGGTCTCTGTGCATATAGGTGGACTGGGCGGCCCCCTCCGGGCGCGCACGCCACCGCCCACTCCCTAGGTTCCCACTCCCCCGCAGCTCATGTGACCCCACCTTAAGCTGAACCGGAGTGGAGCCTGGGGACGCCTCCCAGAGCTCAGGGACCAAATGGCACTGTGCTCAGGAGCCCAAGGAGTAGCTGAGGATTGGTCCCGTTCTCTGCCAGCGGGAAGGCCCAGAACTCGGACGCACCGGTCTTCCTGCGGTCCCACGCAAGCTACAAAGCCCGGCAGGGCGCGGGGAAATCCGAGGGATATTTCGTTTTCTCTTTCCCGGGGAACCTAGGCTGGGACAAATCGGCAACCTGGAAAGGAGTAGGGAGGGCCCACAGTAAAAAGGAATTTCCTGATTCCACCACCATTCCCGCCCCGCCCCTCGGGACCAGGCTGATCCCGGTCCTTCGGGAGCCAGGTTTGTGACATTTCTCAGCTCACTGAGTTTCCCGCCTCACCAAGGATCCTTCGGTACTTCTCTAGGGTTCGGTGCACTGGCCCGCTTAGGACTTCTTGTGTGGCGGCTTCCCAGGCTCCCTAGCAGGTATACCCTGGTGGACTGACACAACTGAAGCTATCTTCTGAGACCAGTTTCCTCCTTCCCCACTTTTACAGCTTCCCTACACTTTCCTGAAACTAAGAAGAGCCCTAAAATGGTCTACCTGTATCGTGAATCATACACCTAACAGATGGGAAACTGAGACTTAAAGAGCTGAGCTGGACAAGAGACTTAGCCAGCATGGACTCTACCGGCCCATTTTGTGTGTAAATTTCTGCCTGACAAAACCTTATTATCCTTGGAGGAGGAAGAAACAGTGCAAGACTAAATAAACTGCTTGGTGCCTGGTGGTACTCCCTGGGATCAGTAAAAGAGGGTGGGAATTTGTTGGTCCAGCAGTGTTGCATCCTGGGAAGAGGCCGCCCAGACTCCTGGTGGTCTTTTGAGGGATGCTGAGTATGAAAATCAGTAACAAGGAAACCTGCAGTTAGTTGTGCATTCTGATGTGGACAACAGATACATCCTGCTTGCACTAGTAGGGTTTAATTTAGAGAGTCATCCCTTAATGCTCGAGACTGATTTCAGAACCACTGCGGATACCAAAATCTGCAAGTGCTTAAGTCTCACATGTATAAAGCAGAACAAGATTGATTGATATGTAACCTACATACATCCACTGTATACTTTAAATCATTCCCAAATAGAAATGCCATGTGAGTCGGGGGCTGGAGAAATGGATCAGCTTTTAATAGAGCACTGGCTGCTCTTTCAGAGGAAAGGACTGGGGTTCAATTCCCAGCACCCACATGGCAGCTCAGGCCTATCTGTAACTCCAGTAACAGGGCTTCTAATACCATCACACTGACATGCATGCAGCCAAGAAGAAAAAGAAAAGACGTAAAAGAAATATGTGACTACTTACACTGTTGTGGAAATCCTGACAGAAAAATGAAGTCTACAGGGTCAGCAATCCCCCACCCTTGGGATACTTTTAATCTGTGGTTAGTTCAATCCAAGACTCTAAAATGTGAAAAGGGAGGCCAGTTGTGTTTGTAGGATGGCTGTTTAATCCAGAGGCTAGTGTAGGTGACTTGTTAGATGTTTGATGGCAGGAAGAGTTCTGAATTAGGATAGTTGAGGCCCACAACGGTCAGAGTGGGAGAAAAAAAAGCACCTCTGGTCGGCAGAGGACTCAGTGATGGGGGTGTAAACATATCCTCCAGTCATGAGTCAGCCGCACACATTCATGCCAGTGTTACCATCAGTACTGTGTCTTCTCTAAGCCCCTGGCCAAGGAAACAACTGTTTCTGGGATAGAGACAGCAGATTTATGAACTATTTTATAAGCACTTCTAAACTATGGCTCCAAACCTATCATGGAGAGCAGTGATGGTGCTATATCTGTTCATTCACTCCATAAATATTTTCCAAATACCTTCTGCATGTCGGGGAACATGCTAGACGTCCTGTGTATAATAATGATGAAAAACCCACAATTTTTTTCCCAAGTACATCAGAGACAGACTTGGAAGCAAAGATGTGCCCAAATGAGACAGAAGCAGGAGGAGATCTGATGTGGTTCTACAGAACCTGGAAGAACACTGAGCCCCGTGGGGAGGAAGGCTCCAGGTAGAACCTGAGTAATCTGAGTAAGTCAGATGAGCTTGGGAGCTTGTCCCTAGCAGAGGGACCAGGAAAGTTAGCACACAGGAGCAGGAGACTCCATGGCACACAGCTGGATGCCTACCATCTCAAAGTAGCTACACTGGAACAGTAAAGAGGAAAGGGAAACAGGGTTGGAGGGGAGGCCCTGTGAAGTCAGAGGGAAACAGCCGGCTGCAAACCAGAAGACCTGTTGTCGAAACCAGGCTGTAATAGGAAAGATGTGAACACAGGCAACACTGGGGGACAAACAGGAGTTTAATTGGATATAAAGAGGAGACACAAATTTGTCATGGTACACTATGGAACAGACCATGAGGTTTACATGTAACAAGTACTTAAGTTCCATATAACAGAAAATAAACCAGATCCCGGAGAAGTAAAAACTCGTCCAAGTTGCACAGTGATACCCAGATACATGCCATTAATCTAGAAACTTTCAATCCTAGTAGATTTTAATCCCTGTCCTTACAAGAGAATATGTCAATATCAATCATTTTATGAAGCCAGGCTGTGGTGGTACATGTCTTTAACCCCAGCACTTAGGAGAAAGAGGCAGGCAAATCAGTGATTTTATGGTTGTAGTTATTGACACCTAGTTGATAGCAAGCCGGGATGCTATTTGAGTCCTACATTGGCCACAACACCCTCCCTACAACAGTGAATTTTCTGACTCAAAATATCACTAGTGCTGAGGCTGAGAACTGACAAGGATTTGTAGTTTGGGAAATTTGGTGAATGGGGGAAAGTTTGACCACATGAGCTGGGATACAAAGGTTTAGGTGCAGGACTGTGGGTTGAGTCTGAACACACATGAGGGGCCCTTCAAATGTCCACCTTTGGTTGTCTAGAAAGGAGGCTGGCTTCATAGTCTGACCTTAGAGGAAACAGATGTGAGAGTCGTCTGTGTATGGATGATATTGACACCAAGAAAAAAGCAGTGACAGACACCAATGTGGACTGAGAAGAGGTCAAAGGCAGATCCTCAGCACACAACATTTAGAAGGAGGTAGAGTGGGGTGACTCAGTGCTAGAGCACCTGCTTCACATATATTGGGTTCTGGGTTTGATCATAGCAAAGTGAGAAGGGAGAAAGAAAAGGCAGGGAGAAAGAAAGGAAGGGAGGGAGGCCGGAATAAAGGGAGGAAGAGAAATGATAAAGTAAAGAACATGAAAAGGACAGAGAAAAAGCCGTTAGCAAAGAGGAGGAGAGAGTTTGGAGCTCCCCTGTACCACAGAAGTAGAGGGGTGATAGGTTTTCAAGGTGAGGGAAATGGGCCACATCAGATATACCAGAAAAGTCTGGGAGCAGTGCCTAAAACAACAGTCTCTGGACCTTACAGCTGAAAATTCTTTTGTCTAGGCTTTCAGTGGAGTGGCCACAGCTGTGAATTTAAGAGCCACTAAGTGGGAGGCAGAGGCAGGCAGCTCTCTGAGTTTGATACCAGCCTGGTCCATAGAGCAAGTTCCAGGACAGCCAGGACTACCGTGAAAAAACAAAAAAAGAAAAAGAAACGTATTCACTAAGTGGTAAATAAGTTAAGATCATGAACATGGAAGGAAATGGTGGCAATAGAGGGGAGCTGCCATCAAAGGAAGATTTCTTTAAAACAGAAACTTGAGTTATTTGTAGTCTGAAAGATGGATTCAATTCAGAGGAGTTGAAAACATGAAGAGACAAGGATTGGGGGCAGCATGGAGCTCTTGGGACGGGACCATGTGTGTTCAATGACACCAGCTTAAGGATGGGTTGTTACCAAGAAGAAAGACCTGAATGTTTTGAGAGAAGAGGGAAGTAATGATGGGTGAGGGTGATCATGGCATGTGGGGGCGGGGCCAGAAGTGGGTGGAAGCCATAACTGATGGCAGGGGAGGAAGCCCTGAAAGATGGGCCAGAGCTGATGAACATACCTTCTCATAGTGGATCATTGCTTTGGTGACATTAATTCCAGAGTAATGGGACCTGCTATAGAGGAAACATAGTTACTAAAATTGTTGCTTTTTTTAAAAAACAGATTTTAAGGTGTTTGCAGGTTTGTTAACACCCACTTTTAAATCAGAGCATAACTCCTGATAAAGTATGTTAATCAAGAGTACTGACCCATGCACCTACACACCCTGTCAGCCAAATGAAGATACAAAGCATTCCCAGGACCCAGTCTGGTTCTTAACCCGAAGCCGTTCTTTCTTTTTTCCTCTCCTCCTCCTCCTCCTCCTCCTCCTCCTCCTCCTCCTCCTCCTCCTTCTCCTCCTCCTCTGTTGTCATACTTCTCCTCCTCCTCCTCCCCCTTACCCCTCCTTGGCCTCCTTCTCCTTCTCTTCCTTCTTCTCCTGATAGTATCTCACTACATAAACCAGGCTAGCCTTGAACTCAAAGGGATCAGCCTGCTTCTATCTCCAAGATTCAAGATTAAAAGCATGTGCCACCATGCCCAGCTGCCCAGCTTCACTTTGTTATCTTCTTGTTTTGCACCAATGTCTCGTGTAGCCCAGGCTGCCTCTTAATTTCCTATGTTGCTGAAGATGATCTTGAACTTCTTTTTTTTTTTTTTAACCATGCCCAGTATATGCATTACTGGGAATTAAAACTAGGGCCTTGTGAACGCTAGGCCACATTCTATCAAAGGAGTTATATCCCCAGTACTGTATCATAGCGCTCTCTCTCTCTCTCTCTCTCTCTCTCTCTCTCTCTCTCTGTTTTCATTATACAAGTATGTACTGAATAACTGTCCACAGGTATTTTCTCTGCTTGCCGGTTGTAACTACCATAAAGAAAGCCATGATGAACATTTTTGTATGTTTTTGATGAGCATAAGCTTTCATTTCTCTTGAATGTATACTTCTGAGTGTAACTGCTAGGACACAGGGTTAGCATATATATGCTTCATTTTAGTAAATATTGTAAAACAGTTCTTCAAATTGGCTGTAACAACTTACTCTCTAGCAGCAGGAGATGAGGATTCCAGTTGCTCCATATCCTCCTACCGCCTGGGATTCTTATTTTATTTTATTTCTTATTTATTTATTTATTTTGATTTTTTGAGACAGGGTTTCTCTGTATAGCCCTGGCTGTCCCGGAACTCACTCTGTAGACCAGGCTGGCCTCAAACTTAGAAATCCGCCTGCCTCTGCCTCCCAAGTGCTGGGATCAAAGGCGTGTGCCACCACTGCCCGGCTGGTATTGTTTTTTTAAAAAGCCATTACGATGGGTGAGCAGCAGGCTCGTTTTGGGTAAGACTTTTTGTGTGCTACTGATCATCCGAATGAATAAATAACGACTATCTCTGCCACCATAGAGTCCAGTAGAATTCATTCTCTATTTGCCATGCATATTTCACTAATTCCCCACATGTCATTCATTCATGCCTTCATTCATTCATGCACTCACCAGGTATTTATCTGTGCCCCAAACTGTGCTAGAAGTAAAGAATGAAGAAAAGGGGGCTAGGGAGATGTGCCTTCTGTGTGACCAGGAGGACTTGATCCTCCACACCTGTGTAAAAGCTGGGCATAGTGGTGGCACATACCTGTCCTCCCAGCACTGGGGAGACAGAAACAAGAGGATTCCAGGTACTCTCAAGCCAGCCAGTCTAACTGATCAACAGGCTTTAGGTTCAGTAAGTGACCTTGAAGAGGTAGATTGATTGAGGAAACCAGACACCAACCTACACACGAAACAACACACACACACATGCACATGCGTACACACACAGCACACACATACATACACATGAGTATACATACATGCACACATGTATACACACACACATAAACACACACACACCTAGTGAAGAGGCTGACTATGGTGACACAAATCTCTAATCCTGGCACTTGGGAGACAAAGACAGAGGATCTTAAGTCCAAGGCTTGGCTTAGCAGCATAGCACCATGCTATCTCAAATATAAAGCAAAACTCAACAAAGCAAAAAGGTGAGACATGGGGCAGGCCAGCAAGGTAGATGGGACCCTGTGTCTCTTAAAACAGACAGTGTGTGTTTAGTGACCATTCAGTGGACAGTTGCTTGTGAGGACTGCTTGTCTCTGAGTGGAAGGTGTTTTGTTTTGCTTTAGTAGAAATGAGCCAGCTGAATAAATAAAGACTATTTGAACAACATTTCACCTGATTTTGATTTGTTTTCTCTTTCTTTCTTTCTTTCTTTCTTTTCTTTCTTTCCTTTCTTTTTTCTAAGGCAAGATTTCAATGTATAACCCTGGCCAGCCTAGAACTTACTATGTAGACCAGGCTGATCTTGAATTCACAGAGATCCACATGCCTGTACCTCCTGGGTGCTGGGATTAAAATCTTATACCTCCATGCGTCAGCTGACATTTCAAATGAAAATTTAAAAGAAATATATCTCTTGCTAGTCCCGGTGGCTCATACCCATAGTGCCACTAAGGTGCAGATGGGAGAATCACTTAAGACTGAGTTTGAGATGAGCCTGAGTAACATAAGAAGACACAAACCAAGCAAGTCAAAACAGAGTCCTGGGCTGGAGGTGTAGCTCAGTGATGGAGGCATGCATAGTGTGTTTGGAGCCCTGGGTTCAATTCCCATCACTCCCTGGAGCTATGTGTGCAGAGAAAATGGAGGCAAGATGGTGAAAGAAGGGCAGTGGGAAGAGTCAGGTGGGAAACCACACTGACCCATCGTGGAGGCCTGCTCAGCTGTTACTCTCTTTTGCATCCTTTGGATTTCTTTGGCTACAAAAACAAAGGAGTAGAGGCCTTGGGAAAAGTTTTTGCCATAATACACACTAGAGGATGGGGGACTGAAACCCAAGACATTTGCTCAGGTAGTGTCGAAGTAGAGAACACTAAAGCTTCTCCATCAGGTCAGCCTTTTCTGTGGAGCTGCTCAAGAGAAAGGACATTACCTTCTACTTTGTCGCAGCCTCCTCAATTACGAATGTTCAGGACAGCTGCTTCTGTGAGTCAGTAGGAGCCACAGGTGTCTTGCTGGTAAGAGAGCCTAACTCTAGGTAAAGGAACAAACCTCCCTGGGAAAGAAGGGGGCACAGAGATGCCTGAGAATTCTGGGAATGCATAGCACACACCCACTCCAGGCCAGGCAGCAGGCTGGAAGGCTTCGAAAGAGCAAATTTGGCCCTAGCTGGGCTCAGACCCCGGGCTTCCTCTGGTAGACTCTGGCCATACAATAGCTAGTTACAGATGGACACAATCTGAGAGGGAATGAACTGGGCTTGAATTTGTCAAAGCAACTGCAAATCAATGTATTTCTTTTTCTGCTTCTGTATCTGTTAGGCAAGTACTCTTCCACTGAGCTACAGCCTTGGTCCTTGGACCGACATTTGAAGTGAGGAAAACACACACACACACACACACACACACACACACACACACACACAATGCCAGCCCAGGGCCTGGTAGACAGCAGACCTCTAAACAATCATTCATTCTCCTTGCTCTACTCTGAGGTATGGGGGAAACATAGACAAGTAGGACCTATAAGATTCTAGAAATTAAAACCACTGTGAGGCCCCCTAATCCATCAACTTGGGAATTTCCTTCTTTGTATCCTGGGTTCTCTTCCTTTAGAAGGTGAGGGTAATGGGTTCCTATGGACGTTTCCTAAAACCGCAGAGGCACAGTAGTCATTTGAACACAGAATGAACACACACTCTTTTTTTTTTTTTTTTTTTTCCGAGACAGGGTTTCTCTGTATAGCCCTGGCTGTCCTGGAACTCACTCTGTAGACCTGGCTGGCCTCGAACTCAGAAATCCACCTGCCTCTGCCTCCCAAGTGCTGGGATCAAAGGCGTGCGCCACCACTGCCCGGCGAACACACACTCTTAATCTGAACTCCCATACTATGTTTGCTTGTTTGTTATTATTTTTAAATATTTATTTATTTATTTTATGTATATGAGTACACTGTCACTATCTTCAGACACATCAGAGGAGGGCATCAGATCCCATTTCAGATGGTTGTGAGCAGCCATGTGGTTGCTGGGAATTGAACTCAGGACCTCTGGAAACACTCTTAATTATTGAGCCATCTCTTCAGCCCCCCTGTTTCTATTTTTTATGACAAGGTTTCACACAGCCCAGGCTGGCCTTGAACTCTCCTTAGCTAAACATGTCCTTGAACTCTGGTCTTCCTGCCTTCACCTCCCAAGTGCTGGAATTTAAAAAAAAAAAAAAATTATTTAAGTGTATTGGTATTTTGTCTGTGTGCAATTCAGTGCACTGCATGTGTGCCTGGTGTCTGAGGAAGCAGAAGACTTCAGATCTCTCCTGGGACTGCACTTACAGATGTCTGTGAGCTGCCGTGTGGGTGCTGAAAATTTAACCCAGGTCCTCTAGAAGAACAGCCAGTGCTCTTAACCTCTAAGTCATCTCTCAAGCACCTCAGATGCTGGGATTCCAGGCATGCATCACCATGCCCAATGAAATTCAAAATGTGAAATGTTCCCTGAATTGAAACTTTTACCACATAAACATAACACCACAAGTGGAAAATTCCACACCTCCCCTCACATGATAGATTGCAGTCAACATGCAGATGTACTAAAAATATTGTGTAAAATTACCTTTAGGCTGTGTATTTGCAACAAGAATTAATTTTGTATTAAGACTTTGACTCCATTCCTGAGATACCACATTAGTATATGTAAGTACTCCCAAATCAAGGGTGGGGACCCTGAAATCTGAAACACTCCATAGTCCTAAGCACTTTGAATAAAGGCTATTCGGGCCAGGAAGTGGTGGCGCACACCTTTAATCCCAGCACTCGGGAGGCAGAGACAGGCAGATTTCTGAGTTTGAGGCCAGCCTGGTCTACAAGAATGAGTTCCAGGACAGTCAGGGCTATACAGAAAAACCCTGTCTCGAAAAAAACCAAAAAAAAAAAAAAAAAAAAAAGATATTCAACTGTAAGCCATAGAAGGCTAGAAGGAGATAGGAAAAATTATGTCTCCCTAGTTAGCCTTAGCTGTCAACTTGACGCAACCCAGAGTCATCTGAAGAGTCTCAGTGTGGGGCCCAAATCAATCAGACTGGTTAGTGAGCATCTCTGTGAAACATTTTCTCGATTGCTAATTGATTTAAGAGGCCCTAGCACTCTGTGGGGAGTATCAACCCTTGCCAGGGGGTGTGGGCTGTAAAGAAAGCTAGCAGAGCAGAAGCTAGGGAGAGCAGGCTAGTAAGCAGTATCCTTCCATGGGTTCTGCTTCAGCAACTGTCTCCAGGAGCTGCCCTGACTTCCTTCTGTGATAAACTGTTACCTGGAGCTGTAATATGAAACAAACCCTTTATTCCATAAGTTATATTTTGATAATGATGTTTATCATGGTAACAGAAAGCAAACCACAACACTATGATTTCTTGGGTTTCTAGGTTCAAAAGGCTGAAACTAGCTTGGTCCTCAGACCCAATAGCAAATGGATTATTGAACTCACATTCTCTGAAACTCACAGCACACCTCTCCAAGCTGACAGATTGGTCTCTGCTCTTTTTGAGTCCTTTGTCCACATTTTTCCACCTCCAGTGTTTCTATGAGTTACTTGCTGTAGGAAATACAGCTTTAGTAAAATCCCAGTCCTTTGCCTCAGTTTCTCTATCAAACTTGAGACAGAAGCCATTCCTTTTCATGGTCTATGTAAGCAATTCATAAGTCCTTGAGCCTTTGGGGAAAGTAATGCTCGAGTAGATACTCGAGTGGGCTGTGTCCTTTGAGCAGCCCAGTCACCCTCTCCCAGACTTCATCTTCTGCTTGACTGGAACTGTTTCCTGAGGGACATTCCTCCCCTCCCACCACAGACTGCAGGGTGTGTGGGACAGTGGGCAGATTGCCCTTACAGGATCTCTAAGAAAAGACTGGCCTGCAGCTGAGTTTCTTTGCTTCCCACACTGTGCCCAGCTCTCTGGTCTCAGGACAGAGCAACTGGCTTTCTGGTAGCCTCTTCTCCTCAGTGAGCAAGCTTCTATCTCTCTCCCAACTTCCTGGGCTAAAAGCAGGAAAGGACCGTAGGCTAATCTCCAGCTGCAGCAGTAATTCTGGGGTCAGCTCTGAGAACAAAGATAGACATGCTTGACAGCTGTCCTGTCCCAGCTAGCTAAGAAAAGCTGGGAAGACCTCCCAGATATCTCTAGTTCCCAGCAAATATCAGCAGGCAAACACCCAAAGTACAGCTGGGAATTCCTGGTGAGTAATCCCCCCCCCCCCAACCTGGGTGTTGGCAGGCAGATTCCTGGGGCTGGGGGAGGCAGAGGCAAGTCTCAACCCCAGAGGCTGGCCAGGTCACTTCCTGGAGTTGATGAGATAGCTTGAGGGAAGGGGTCAACTCTCCCTCGGTGGGAGGCAGGATAAGGTCAGGAATAGAGTCTTGACTTCAGCTAAGTAAACCCAGCCTTTACTCAGAAGCCGCATGAGAGACTGGACTGGCCAGGTGATCTTTTGAGTTCTGAGCCTTCTATTGAAATCCATCTCAGACTCCCTTCCCCCTCCTGTGTCCACAATAAAGGTTTAACTCTTTCGAAAGTGTTTGGCCATCTTGAGTAGTAAGTTTCTTTGCAAAGGATACAAATGCTAACACACCTATTAGTTTCTGTTATAATGTTTGAATTAGTTACTTTTGTTAGCTTACAAAGTGATGCGTTGTCATTGTAACAGTCACGCATTTGTCGATACACTTTGTTATTGTTCTCACTCCCCCCTCTTGCCGGTCCTCTTCTATTTTTTTTCTTTTCTCTTTTCTTTTTCTCCTTCCTCTCCCTTCTTTTTTCATCCTCACATTTCCATTTCCTTTTTTTTTTTGAAACAAGGTCTCCATCCTGCAGCCAGTGGCTCAGTAGCCTCAGACTCACTGCCATCCTCCAGCTTCAGTTTCCCCATTCCCTGGGATTACATGAGCTACCACCCAATTTTCCACATACACAAAAGTAAAACTAGGTACAGACTTTAGGGTTTGGTTTTTTTTTTCCTTTAGCATTGACAATAAAAGCAAAATAGATTCTATTTCAAAGAATCTATAAAATCAGTGAAGTTCAAATGAGCCCCATTAATTTAAAAGTGACTGCTGCTGTTTGCTGAAACTAAATGACTGCTCTCAGTATGATTCAGATCTGGCTGAGCTCGAGCAGGTGTTTCCTTTGCGCCTGGGATGTCTGTATTACCAGCAGCCAGGCGATGACTTCAGCCTCCTGCTACTTTCTCAGTCTGAACTGTTGCATCAGGATGCCTTATGACCCTCACTCCATGGGAGCACACTATAATGCATGAAGTCCCCTTCTGGTGTTTTCTCATTAACACTCAACAATTAGTGTTTAAAACAACAACTGTTTTTGTTTTTCCAGCCAAGGAGGTCCTTTAAGTTTTCTGCCATCTATAATGGCAGAAGGCTCACCTTCATCTCAGCTACTTCACAATGCATGCCCCTCTCTTCATTTAGTCTTTGCTTATAGATTACCTATTATGTGTTGGGCTCTAGGTAGAAAGGATATAGCAGGGACCCTAACGGATAAAAGTCTCTGCCCTCTGGAGCTTACATTTCAGTGGGGGAAGCTGATAAAATGATTAAGACCTCGTCTCAAGGGGAAAAAGAAAAGAAAGGGAATCTAGAAGAGATGAGAGGGAGAGAAGGCACTTGTGTTTTCTTTTCTTTTTAAAAATTTATTTTTCAAATTTTATTTACATTTCAAATGTTTCCCCCTTTCCAGATCTCCCCTTTGGAACCTCCCCATTCCCTCCCCCCATCCCCCTGCCACTATGGGGGTATTCTGCACTTGTGTTTTCAAGGTGAGGTTCAGATTAGAGAGCGAGAGAGTGCAGGGCTAGGGAGATGGCTCAGTGATTAAGAGCACTGACTGTTCTTCCAGAGGACCTGGATTCAATTCCCAGCACCCACATGGCAGCTCACCACTGTCTATAACCCCAGTCCAGGGGATCTGACACACATGCAGAGAAACCACCAAATAAAAATCAATAAATAATTTTTAAAACTATTATCAGAGAGATGGCTCAATGTTTAAGAGCACTTGTACAGACATGAGGGGCTGATTTCAAATCCCCAAGTAAAAAGCCTGTGGCTCAGGCTAGCCTCAAACTCACAGCAATCCCCCTGCTTCTGTTTGCTTGGTGCTGGGATTACAAGCATGAGCTCCTGCACCTAATTTTTAAAATAATCTTTTGGTATGCACAAACACTAAACTAGGTAGAAACTCTTTAGGCTTTTCCCTTTAGCTTTTTTTCCCCTTCAGCAGTCATGACAGTGTATGTGCCTGTCACCCCAGTGATGAGGGAGCGAGACAGGAGGATCATGGGAGCTGGCTATTTTCCAGACCTAGCTTTAGGTTCAGGGAGACACCCTGTCTTAAAGTAATATGGCAGAGAACAGTAAAGCAGGACACACATCATCTTCCTATGGCCCTGGTGCACACGCCTGCATAGGCCACACACAAACACACCTATGCTCACTCACACACCACAGACATAGTCACATTACAAAACAGCTAATTGGCATGAAAAAGATTACAACAGTGTTGAAGGGAAGTGCTGTTGAAGGGTGGTGTTTAAGACCTGAATGAGAGGAAGAAACAAGAGCATTCTACAAAGAGTCAGGAAGCCAGGTGGCTTGAGGGGAGCAGCACCAAGACACTGAGACACTGAGTCACACTGAAGAATACAATACAAACACAGGGACAATAAGTATCTGTTCTTTGGCTGCTCAGCAACCGCTTCCTGCTCCTGGCAACTGTGCCTCTAGAGTCCTGTGGGAAAGCACCACCCCTGTGCTTCAGGTAGGGTTCACTCCACCCCTTCCAGACCCGACCAATCAGGCATAATAATTGATGTTGGCATGATCATCACACCCAATCAGAATGAAAGCTGAGCGAGAAGCTGCTTTCCCTTGAGATCCCAGCAATAAGGATCAGCCTAGAGCAGTCAACTTTGGAACTGAGAAGGCTGAGAAGATTAAAAAAAAAAAAAATTAGAAAAGAAAAATGAAGTTCTGGACACCAGAACCCCTGGAGTTAGAGTTAAGGATGGTTGTGCTAAGAACTGAACCTGAGTCCTAGCAGCCAGTGCTCTTAACCGCTGAGCCATCTCATCTCATCTCATTTCTTTCTCTCTATCTCTCCCTCTCTCGCTTTTGAGACAGATGTCACACAACCCAGGCTGTCTTCAAGCTCGGTATGTATCTGAGGATGACTTTGAATCTCTGATCCTCTAGTCTCCACTTCCTAAGTGATGGGATTCCAGATGTGTGCTATCTCACTTGGTTTATCCTACAGTCATCTTGAGCCCTTGCTTTCAAGTTTTACCTACCCCTCTCTGCCTAAGCCAACAGCTGGTTAACATGGCTACACGATTCAGCTGGCAAAGGACAAGCAGGGCACCACTGCTGAGGAGCAGGGCTGGGGGTCCCAAGCTGTGGCTCACAGTCTTTTTGGTGACTTCAGACTGAAGCCTGAAGGGTAATACGTCCCAATGGTCCTCTGATGTGCCTTGCTCCTTGCCATCCAGGCTGTCTGTAACCAGTTAAGTGTCCTTCTGACATGGTGCTGACTTCCCTGAGTTGAATTCAAGAGAGAGAAAATGAAGAGGAAACTTCATTGTACTTCTTGGCCTCATCTCTGAAGTAATACTTGCTTGCCTCCACCTCTTTCTGCTCATCTCCAGCCATGAAGCCATGGTCCAGCATTTCTGTGCTCCTTATCCCATTTTTACATACATGAAAACTCCAGCTTCTATGGAAAAGGCAGGGGTGTTGTGGATGCACAGATGCTGAGGTGTAGAATGTTAGCTCTCCCTTCTTCTAGTCCCCTGTATGTTGAGTTGGACCTTCTTGAGGGCCTGGCTTCATCTTGGATAGCTCTCTCTCTCTCTCTCTCTCTCTCTCTCTCTCTCTCACTCTGTGTGTGTGTGTGTGTGTGTGTGTGTGTGTGTGTGTGTGTGTTTGAGACAGTATTTCTCTGTATAACAGCCCTAGCTATACTGGAACTCACTCTGTAGACCAGGCTGGCCTCAAACTCACAGAGAGCCTCTGTAGATCAGGTTGGCCTCAAATTCACAGATCTGCCAGTCGCTTCCCAAGTGCTGGGATTAAAGGTGTGGCCCCACCATCACCCAGCTGGAAGGCCATCTTTCACAGAGCACTCACCAAATGTGTGACACATGACAATTGATGTCCATTTCCTGAAGAAGAAGCAAGGCCATAGAAAGATGTGAGTGACCAAAGTCTAACCCCAAACTGCATGCACATCCTAGCCTGTGCCTGACATATGTGATAATGGAGCAAGCATTCTGAAAGCACATGCTTGAATGCAAGGCTGGTGTGATGAGAACTGGATGCTGGCCAGCCTTTCTATCCCTCACAGCTGGGGACAGGGACACTTACCAGCTTCTGGTTGGGTGTAGAGGCTGCAGACAAGGCAGAGTGGACATATTCCAACTGGAAACCCAGATCTCCAGCTTCTGGGTGAACTTGGGCAGTTCTTTCTAAGGGCCAAGCAGGGCAAAATGGGATTTGAGATGACATCAGATAGAGAAGGACAGCCCTGGCCTGTGTGTCTGAGCCACACAGAAGTCAGAACCTGGACGACCAGTGTCCATTTAGGCATAGTGCTTGCCCAGGTAGGATCTCCACCCAGCACTGAGGGCCACTTCCTGTGGCTGGCCCTCATACATTGGGATATCACCTTGAGCTCTACCTCTCACAAAAGATCCTGAAACAAGATAGGGTGACACCCTTCTATAATCCCAGCATTCAAGAGTCAGACAGAAGGATTGCAAGTTCAAGGCCAGCCTGGTCTATATATGAATTGCAGGACAGAATGGGCAACATAGAGACCCTATCTGGAAGGAAGGAAAGAAGGGAGGGAGGGAGGGAAGGAGGGAGGGAGGGGAAGGAAGGAGCACTTCAAGCCTTTCATTGCATGTATTCAAACTAAATTTGAGCTGCTACCCTTGCTGGGGCCCAGAAGACATTAACTCTGCATTAATCCATCTGGGCTTTCTTGCAGACCTCAGCCAGCTGAACCGTGTTTGGATGAAAGGCAAACTTCATCAACTCATGTCCGCCTCCAGCCTTCTCTATGCACATTAGGCAACAGCAGCCTCAGGTTGGCCTTTGTGGGCTCCATTGTCACAGCTGGTGTTTCGGACACAAATACTAGGCAGGATAATGACTCGGGGATAAATGGTTCTTTAACCAGAGGCCTGGAGCACTCTGGGAACATTACTTCATGCCTACCTGACACACTCCCACACACCTTTGTTTTCAAGGTCCTTTTATGTGTTCTGGTAAGGCCTCCACTAATAAGCCCAGTAACTCCATCTTGGCAAGGCTTCAGACCCTGTTTATGGTCTTCCAGAGAGCTCCCTTGAAGAGGTAGTTGTCCAGGTCTCCAAGGCCCCACCATGCCCACCCTCCTGAGCAGTCCCCCACTGTCTTACATCTTCCTATGCTTGGAACAAGAAAGAGCAGTGCCAACAGTGTGTGTTGAAGTGTTTTCAAATACTGAGAATGGAAATCAGTTGATATGTATAATTTGTAAGTGGCAGGTGGCATGCTGACGTTGTCGGTCCCCTCGTACCCAGTGTGCCAGTTTTATAGGTTACCTGCAAATACAAGCAGAGGAAATACCTGTTCCTCCAGAGCTATTCATCTAGACTTGGTTGCTGAAAGCTGCTAGCCATTTCTTTCTGCTTTTCTGTTCTTCTTCTGTCCTTTCTTTCCTCCTTGTAAAAACCAAGATGCTAGCCCAGCAGAACTCAGTTCCTGCTAAGACACACATTCCTTCTCCAAATTGTTTCTGGGAGCCATAGCACATGGAAATGTGTGGGCCTTCAAAGCACCCATCCCTCACTTGTTTTGGAAATAACCCTGCAGGCAGGCAAGGATCATGCAGAATGCAAAAGGATGTAGCCAGAGATGGGGTGAGAGAGGGGCCTTCTGTGCAAAGAGGCTAAGAACAAGAGTGAATAAAGTGAGTTCTGAGATAGTTTCACCAGTGGAAGGAAATAGTGACATCAGGTCCAGGGACACAGTGTCTGCTTCAGTCACCTACCCAACACCTGTTGGCCCAGTTTCCTAGGAAGAGCATTATCATTAGATAGATAGATAGATAGATAGATAGATAGATAGATAGATAGATAGACAGACAGACAGAGGGTAGAGAGGGAGCGTCCGCCTGCACAGGTGAGCAGGACAGACTCAGACCTGGGGAGGAAGGAGGGAGAGGGACAGATGAGAAAGCTCAAGCTGGAGCCCACACTGTTGGAGGGGAGAGGAGGGGATTCCTGAGTAGATGCCCATGGTCCAAGTTGGGAGAGCAAGTTTTAACCTAGAGACAATAGGGTAAGGGGAAAAAATGTCCAGTGTTCTCTGGTTCCTCAGGGCAGGGGGGCTGACCCTAAGCTTAGGAGAAGCCCCCAGCCAGGGTCAGGCTCTCAAGGAAGATCCCCATGGTTGGGAAAGGGAGCACTGGAGGGAGCCAGTTTTAAAACTTAAACTTGCTTCAAGTCCTGGTTCACACCAGGACACCAGTAACTGACCACGAACACATGGTAGCGTGTTTTCCAGCTGGAAAACACCAGGCACCATGGTAGAGTCATTGGTAGTTCTGACTTGGAAACATGCTTTCATCTACAAGAGCTCTCTGTCTCTGTCTGTCTCTGTCTGTCTCTGTCTCTCTTTCTCCCCCCCCCCCCCCCGTGTATGTGTGTGTGTGTGTGTGTGTGTGTGTGTGTATGTGTGTGTGTGTGTGTATTCCTATAAGGAACTGGCTCAGTCATGAAAGTGGCAAGTCCCAAGGTCAATGGGATGAGTCAGGCAGCAAGCTGAGTCCTGAGAGAGCCAATCTTACGGTTCCAGACCAAAGACCTGCAGGCCTGAGACCCAGGAAAGTTGAGGTACAGGGAGCAGTCAGGAAGAAGCTCCTCTACTGTAGGAGAACAAACCTTCCTGTTCGATTCCAGCCAGTCTTCAGCAACTAGACTGGTTCCACTCACAATGGGAGTGCAGACTGTTTTTATTCACTCTAAAGATCCAATGTTAGTCTAGGCCAAAACAATACCCTCACTGACAAGCAATGGTGGTGTTTCACCAAGATACTGGCTACCTCCCTAGCCCTGTCTAGCTGACAGGTAAAATTAACTATGACATAAGGTTACTTCAAGCATAAACCAAATGCAATCCCATGTACGGAGCCTGGGGGTAAACTGCACAGGTAGAAGCTGGATAGGTAATCACAGCGGAGTTTATTGTTGATCTGAAATTTCCACCTGCTCTGTCAAAGTGAGAGAATGTTCTTGAGCTAAGGATGTGGCAGCCATGGATGGAAAAGGGAGTGACCACTGATTCAAAGGGCACAGCCAGGACTAGAGAGCATCTGCGTAGCATTGCTCTTAAGGAACTGCTGGAGAGGCCAAAATAACTCTCCCATACACACTTTCTCTGTTTCCGTCTCTGTCTCTTTCTGTCTGTCTGTCTCTGTTTTTATTTGTCTCTCTGTCTCTGTCTTTGTTTTTGTCTCTTTGTCTCTGTTTCTCTTTGTCTGTCTGTCTGTCACTCTAATTTTAGAATAAATTAGATAAGGATTCAGAATCTTATCAGGAGCTGGGGATGCTGCTCAATGGTAGAGCATTTGCCTAGCATGTGAGAGGTCGGTTCCCCTTACTCATCTCACTGGCCTGGGACGCCCTACATAAGTAGCCAGCAATCCCTGGGTATCCTCCTGTCCTTACCTCCCTACATCAGGATTACAGCCTTACTGCACCCAGCTTCCCCCCCCCCCCTTTTTAACATGGGTTCTGGGAATCACACTCAGCTCCTCATGCATGCACAGTGGTACTTTACCAACTGAGCCGTCTCCCCAGCCTGGCTGCTCTCTTCTCAATGCAGCAATCCCCACCTCTGGCTAAATTTACCTTTTGGATTTTAGAACAATGCCATACCTGACCTAAGTATGTTTCATAGACACAGATAGTGTGGAGTAAAACCCAGGAGCTATGTGCATCTATGTTTTCTAACTTGCCACTTCTAGTCTGCCCAGGTCAGTAAGCAGACAGCTAGGCTTGCTAAGATAGAGTAGAATGGGCAGAGGGCCTTTTGCCTTTGGGTTCAGATTGGAGCCATAGGAACCAGTGATAAGGAAGCAGATTGAGGTTCAGACTGGGAAGAAATTCCTTACCGCCCCAGAAGCAGCTTTTCTCCAGCTGCCTTCCAGCCTAAGAACCATTCAAGATACTAGACGTGTGCAGGCTTATAAAGAGCGTGCCTCATTGTGCCAAGATGGATGACTTATTCAGATTGGTAAATGGTTCTCCAACTCTCGTGTATTTCCAAAATCTAAGGCATTTCTAAGAATTGTTGTACAGCCACTGGCCAGCAAGTCTATGGCCTCTCAACACCATGTCTCACTGTGGTAACACTAGGAAAGGTATGTGCCTTATATGTCCTGCTTGTTCCCGGGTGGCAGAAGGACCTTCACATCTGCAGTGGGTATCTGGAAGACTGTATTCATTCCCAGCTTTAAGAGTCAGTTATGCTAATGGAGGGATGAGGTCAGACAGACTGGGTTCAGCTCCTGGCTTCCTCATTCCATAAGGATATGTACTGGTTGGTTTTGTGTGTCAACTTGACAGAAGCTAGAGTCATCAGAAGAAAGGAGCCTCAGTTGAGAAAATGCCTCTACTGAGATCCAGCTCTAAGGCATTTTATTAATCAGTGATCAATGGGAGAGGGCCCAGTCCATGGTGGGTAGTGCCATCCCTGGGCTGGTGGTCCCAAGTTCTATTAAGAAGGCAGGTTGAGCAAGCCATGGGGAGCAAGCCAGTAAGAGCATCCTTCTAGGGCTTCTGCATCAGCTCCTGCTTCCAGGTTCCTGCCCTGCTTATATTCCTGTCCTTACCTCATTCTGTGATGAACAGCAATGTGGAAGTGTCAGCCAGATAAACCCTCTCCTCCCCAAGCCCCCTTTTGGTTATGGAGTTTCATTGCAGCAATAGAAATCCTAACTAAGACAGGATATGATTCTGTGGACCTCAATTTCCTTGGTTGTTAACAGTATTTTTGTGGGTTTATATCCATAAGCTCTGAGCACAGACCTTCGTCTCTGCCACATATGCTAAAAATGTTGATGACCTGTTGTCGCTGTCTCCCTTGAAGTCAACTCATGGGCTGCATGGATAATATACTGAAGCACGCTTATGTAGATATTCAGATGTCATTATGAAAGCAGCCCCCAATCCTGTAGCCACAGCTGGCCCAGAGGCTCACTGACAGCTATTCCCATCCAGGTGTTTGGTTCCAGGAGTTTCCCTCCCACAGAGTTCAGCTGGGCATGAAACAGAAGCCAAGAAGTGTTTGCTTTGGAACAAAGGAGGGATGGAGGTGTTCATCACCTCATCATCTCGGAGCAAGGAGTCATCTGTTTCTCATAAGGAGTGTAGATTAGAACTCACTTTCTCCACCTGCCTGGGATAGCTTCTTGCCTGTCCAGTGGAAACTCTTGTGAGTCAGGACCAAGCCCCACACAGCCACGCTACAGTTTGAGTCTTCGAGGATAAGGCGTTTGTGGATGCTGCCAGCCTCTCCTTCATAGATGTGTGTGTATGTGTTGGTTTGAGTGTGTTTTGCCTTACATTGTGCTGGGTCTTGAAATGTTGCTCACCCCTCCCCCCCTCCTACTGCCCCACTTCTGCACCCCAGTCCTCTACCCCCTGCCTCCCACCCCTGTCTCAAACTCTTAGATCCTGCATGCCATCATCAGGCACCAGCTAGAGCTGCTAAGCTGCTTCACCAGTTCACTTTCTCTTTAAGTTTCAAGAAGTTGCTTTTCTCAGTGAGCTACCAGAAGAAAACCCAACTGGGGCTCATCTCAGACAAACCCAGGCCTCTAGGAACCAGGAAATGGTCTTCTTCTGTATGTAGGCTGGCTTATTCTCTCTCTCTCTCTCTCTCTCTCTCTCTCTCTCTCTCTCTCTCTCT
>JADRCH010000018.1:20448011-20515241 GCA_019843965.1 Rhynchomys soricoides | reverse complement strand
TCTCTCTCTCTCTCTCTCTCTCTCTCTCTCTCTCTCTCTCTCTCTCTCTCTCTCCTTTCCCCCTTTTCTCCTTCTCTCTCTTCTCCCTCCCCTTTTCTTCCTCTTTCTCTTCTTCCTTTTTTTCTCTTTTCCTATTGAGAGCTGCTCACAGTACTGGTTTTCTCCCAGCATTACCAATCTACTTACAAAACACAAAGGCCCTCACAACTCAGTTTTATTTATTTTTATTACTGTTCAGGCAGGGATCAGGTGAGATGCCAGAGCCCTGAATGCTGACACTCCCAAATGTTTCTTTTGCCCTCTTGGCACTGAGTGGCCAGACCATGAAGATTGGGGTGGGAAGACTCTCACTCCCTAGTCCCCAGCAGTCCAGTTGATGAGGGGTGGGGGTAGGTGGGGAAGATGGAGTTGTCATAGCTTGTTACAAATGGAAAATGGACAACAGTGGCTCTCAGAAGTACATCTCTCAACAGCCTCAAATTACTGCTTCAGGATTTATATGAAACAAACAGGAAGTGTGGAAAGACAGAACTCTAATCCCTGTCTTGTGCATACCATGGATTGTGTGTCTGCTTCAGTAAGGAACTATTGACCTCCTGCTACATCCCAGAAGCCTATGGGAAGGTCTTGTCAGGTGGGCTTACCTGCCTTTGCCACAGAAGGGAAGAATAAGATTCTCCATCAAGCTGAGAGCATGATATATATCCCATTATTAAACCTTCACCACAAACCATGTAAGACAAGTGTTACTCTCTAAGAGGAGGAAAGTGAGCTTCAGGTTTCATTAGGCATTATAGACTAGACTGTGTCGTGGTAACAAAGTGTCCCATAACTGATGTATTTCCCCCTGCCCCATCATATGATGCCTTCTGGTCAGTGAGACAGCAATCTAGCTGTCTTGGCTGATATTTCCACCATTGTGTCAACAGAGAACCTCCTCTAGCATTGCCACAGTGGGATGAAGGAGACTGCAGAGTCATGTTAGAATATTTCACTTTGCTTAGACATGGACTTCCTATCATGTCATTTATATTTTATTTATTATTGTGGGGAGAACACTGCACATGTGTGAAGGTCATAGGACAGACTTTGGGGCTCTCTCCTTTCACCCATGTGAGTCCTGGGAATAGAACTCGTGTCACCAGGCTCTGAGAGAGGTACCTTTACCCTCTGAGTCATCTCTCTGCCCCTCTGTCATGTAATGTCATTGGCCAGGGCTAGTCCCACCCCACCTCCTGGCAAAAGAGTTAGGATGCTGGGCCAAAGCAGTGGACTGGAGGCTGGCAAGCCATGATCTGTCTAGAGTCAATGCTCAAGCTCTGTCCAGTGCCAGCTAGAGGGATCCCTTCCCCTCAGCCTCAGTAGGAAAATGCCATGTGTGTATCTTGTGTATGTGTGCATCCTGTGTATACACATCCCATGTGTGCATATCTGCATGTGTGTATATCCTGGGTGGCAATCATTCATAACTCCATTTTACAAATAGCTCAAGAGTAAGAAACCAGGAGAGTGACAAGACCTGGCACACTGAATCTGGTAACTGAGACGCCCCACCCCCCTCCCACCCCCCAGCCTAGGTCCCAGTTCTTCAGAGGACTAATTTGACACTCTTCCCAACACACCCAACTCCCCGTCACTTTGAAATCTGGAGTTATCACACTTCTCCCTTAACCTGCTCACTCAATGACTGAAATCTAGCCAGTGAGGCTCCATGCTTCCAGAGAGAATGAGGAGTGAGGTCACCATCAACTCACATCAAACAATAAAGTGCCACCCACACCACGTAGCCTCAGCTCCACAACGTATGGGATGCAACTTGGAGAAGAGAGAGCAGGTGAGTAGGGGAGGCATGGAGCTTTGGGTGTGAAGCGTCTAGATGAACACCCCTTTCTGACTCTCGCATCTCGTCCACTCCACTCCCCATATAGATTTGCAGTGTGCTTCCTATTTGCTGTGTTAAGGCCCATGAGCAATTCTGATGGCGGACAAGAGGAGATGGGTGGATCTTTCTTGCTGTTTGGCAAAAAACGACTGAAACCTGCAGAGGCTAAAGTAAGTAAGCTAACGGGGCAAATGCATGGTTGACCCAGAGAGGCAAAACTGCTGCAGGAAACTGGGTGTGGTGGTACACACATCTAATCTTGGCATTTGAGAGCCAGGAATTCATAGTCATCTTCAGCTCCATAGGAAGTTTGAGACCAGCCTGGGCTACATGAGACCCTATCTCAAAAGACCAAAAAGAAAAAAAAAAGTTACAAAAACAAGAGTGTGTGATGAAGCCCTCATATTTGTGGCTCCTCGTGTATATGAATTCATACATTTTATAAAAATAGACACATGTCCCTATGTTGGGTGCTCATCTGGCCCACCTGGTTTCCCATGGCTCTTTGGTGGCTGGTCAAGAGGTGAGAACTAGGGTAAGGAGACCTCTAGTCTATGGCCTGTGTGTTTGTGGTCAGCTCAGAACCAATCTTGGGTATATAGTACCATAAGACCTGTGTCGCAGGCCCTGATAATGGAGCCAATCCCACAGCCCGTGGCAAGGCCTAGATTTCCTGGATGCCAACTGAATCTGTCACTAAGACATGAAACCAGAAAACATTCTGGTGACAGGTGGTTGGACAGTCAAGCTGGCTTTGGTCTGTCCAGAATCCTTAGCTGCCTGATGTCTATTCTTGTGTCTGCCATACTCTGGCCCACACTTGGGAAGGCCATCTGCCAAGTAGGTTAGACTGGCTGGCCAGGAATTTCCCTGTCTCTGCTTCCCTAGCACTAGAGTAAGCCTGTGATACCACACCTGCTGTTGCTCATGAGTTTGGGGATCAAGCAGTCCATGTGCTTTACCCAGGGAATACCAACTGAGCTATCTTCCCAGCGTCTCCCCTTCCCCCTTTTTATACAGTGTTGAGAATTGAACCTAGGACCTCAATTTTATATGTAATATTTTGTTCACTCTTTAAGAATTTTATGCTTTTTAGAAATATGAAACAACGGCCTATTCTGTAGCCCAGGCTAACCTGGAACTCACTATGTGGCCCAGGGTGGCCTTGAACCCTTGATGATCCTCTTGCTTCATCTTTTGTACCTTCCAATCTTTCTGCTTGTCACAGTTTGAATATGCTTAGCCCAAGGAGTGGCACTTTGGAGGTGTGGCCTTATTAAAGTAGGTGTGGCCTTGTTGGAATAGGTGTGTCACTGTGGGTGTGGGCTTTAAGACCCTCATCCTAGCTTGCCTGGAAGTCAGTCTTCCATTAGCAGCCTTCAGATGAAGATGTAGAACTCTCAACTCCTCCTGCACAAGGCCTGCCTGGATGCTGCCATGTTCATGCCTTGATTATAGTGGACTGAACCACTGACCCTGTAAGCCAGCCCCAATTGAATGTTGTCCTTATGAGAGTTGCCTTGGTTATATACACTGCTTTTCTTTAAAATGGCAAATTCATTCCCACATAAGTTTTCCTGTGGCTATTTCTTATTTAGAACCGTATTGTCCCAGATGGTTATGATAGACATTATGTTAGTTTTCCATCACTATAATAAAGCACCTGAGGCAGGCTACTTGTATTGGAAAGAGGTTTATTTAGCTCAGAGTCTGAAGGCTCAAAGGTCAACAGCAGTGACCCCATTGGTGAGGTCAGCCTGTGACATCCCCTCCTGGCAGAACACATGTATAAGCAAGTAGTCACATCTGGAACCAGGACACAGGAAGAGTGGGCGGAGCCAGGTTTGCTCCTCTAATAGCCATCTTCTCTAGAGAACTACCAAATGGTTTCAGGAATGTGACCAAGTGTCCCCAGGGACCCAAGGATCTCTCAGGGGTCCCTGTCTATCAGATGATCCATTACCTCCCAACCTTGCCACTCTGAGGACTAATCCACCTGGGACCCCTAGGAACACTCACACTACATGTACGCCCCAGCAGATGTTCAGCCAGGTCTTGGTTCCACTATTACCGGCTCTAAGTATCTACCTCTGGATCCTTAGATGAACCGGTGGCCCTTGCCACTGCCTCTCACTTTCCCACCATTACTTTTCCCTTGTCCCTCTTACCCTCTGGCATTGCATTGCTTTGTCTAACTGCTGACTCCCTCAGTTGTCCGTCACACTCAGCACACCATCTTAGGCCCCTGGAAAGTGATCCTCTGTCCTAGGCAGTGATAGCGCATGCCCTTAATCGCAGCACTCAGGAGGCACAGGCAAAGTTCAGGGCAAGCCTGGTCTATAGAGAGAGTTCCAGGACTGCCAGGGCTACACAGCAAAACAAAATGAGAGAGAGGAGAGAGAGAGGGAGAAAGAGAGAAAGAGAGAGAGAGAGCCTCTTTGCTGCTAGCTTTGCTCAGCCCCTAGTACATAGTCACATTGCCTGTCTGTTCAGGGTGGTAGCACATGCCTGTAAGTCTAGCTCTCAGGAGACTGAGAGAGTGCCACGTGAGTTCAGCGTTAGCCTGGGTTACAAAGCGAGCCATCATAGTTGGGAGGAATGATGTGTGCTTGTGAAACTGATGCTCAGCACTGAGGCGCAAGCTGTCGTTAGTCTCACCTCAGATTCCAGGCAGCTGCAGACGAGGCAAGCACTTTTCTTGTTGGCCGGTCTCTTGGCCAGCCTAACCCAACCTTTCTTCTAGCAGAATGGCTGCCACTCTGATGTAGATAGACTTCAAGGCCCACCCCCTGCCCTTCCTCAAAACCTTTTTGTCTTGGCTTCCAGCACAAAGCACAGGTGAAGAAAGTCCGGCCAGAGGCTCTGTCCAAATAACACCCAATCCACTCGTAATTAAGTGCAGTCATTAGAAGACTTTCAAGTCAGACAATGGAAACTGTAAGAGTTTCCACTGAAACGGGAACTTGGCAGAGCCAACTGGGTCTGCAGAAGCCTCTGAGCGCACCCAGAGACAAGAAAGCCTTCCTGTGTGGCCTGGGGTAGGGCATGGGATGAGGAGTAGGGGGAGAAGGGGAACCTGGGTCCTTCTTTAGTGACTATCTCTTTTCTCTCTGTAATAAAACCAAACACTTAACACAGGCAAGCCAAGAGAAAAACTGTGGGAGGTGAAGGGAGGTGGCAGGGAGGTGGCAGCGTGCTTGCTAAGCCCACGTGACACCCTGGTTTGGCCCCATCTCACCCTAGTGTTTTTGTTTGGGTTTAGTATTCAGCATAAGTATGCTTTAAACAATGAAGATACGATTGTGCCCGCATAGTCTCTATCCTGCTTCTCTCACTTCTTATGCCTTTACGTACTGTTTCAAGCCGTGATTTTTATGGTTGTATATATTCCACTACATGTTGGTTATATCATCTAGCTAATCTCTGGTCCTTAGACATTTATATTCAATCTTCTTCTTAATTGTTTCCAATTTTTATGAGCAGCTTTGGCAGTGACAATATCTGGAATTTGTACATGTTTTTATTCCAGGGACAAACTCCCAAAAGTAATATATACTAAGAGGTTTCAAGGCAGCTATTTTGGGCAGTGACTTTTTTATTTTGTTCATTTGTTTGCTTGTTTTTCGAGACAGGTGTAACAACCCTGACTGTCCTGGAACTAGCTCTGTAGACCGGGCTGGCCTCAAACTCACAGAGATGTGCCTGCCTCTGCCTCCTGGATGCTGATTAAAAGTGTACCATACCACAGTGGCTGCAGTAGATTTTTTAAAAATTTGGATTTAAAGCGTGTTAATAACTGTGGTCCACTATTTTAGTTTTTTATCTTCTCACTTACATTTTTTACCAACTGCTGTGGCACTGAACTGGTAACAGCACCCAAAATTTGCATACAAATGCAAATTCCAGTCTCCAAGGTGCTTATTAAATATTAAGGAAAACCTTTCAAAGGAGTTTTCTGAATGCAAAGGAAATCAAACAAAAAGTGACAACTACTTGATTAAATCAATCAACAACTTCAATAGTGGCTTGTTTTCTCAAATAATTAATTTGCTGATTACTTAATAATCCAATGCATTCTCTTCCTCATGCATGCCCACCTTGGGTTTGCATGGTCTGCCATTCTGGTGACCACTGTTCAATGGCCTCTTCCATTTTTGGTATCTTACTACAGAAACCAGGAAAGTCCAAATTCACTTCCTTAGACCCTCCTGCAGCTTAGGGTGACCTGTGATTGCTCAGCAAGAATCTAGAGGCCTCTACTGAAGGGATTCTGAGAGTGTTTTCCTTCTTGATGAATGGAGACAAGTCACAAGCTGTCTCTTATCACCTTTGACCTGGGCCCTTTTCCTAACC
This sequence comes from Rhynchomys soricoides, assembly GCA_019843965.1. Classification (NCBI taxonomy): domain Eukaryota; kingdom Metazoa; phylum Chordata; class Mammalia; order Rodentia; family Muridae; genus Rhynchomys; species Rhynchomys soricoides. Next base: position 20,509,006 of record JADRCH010000018.1, on the reverse strand, counting down.
TTTGATTCTCGTCATGTGATTGCATGATTCCAGGAGCTGTGACTGCCAGTAACCACAAAGCAAGAAGCCCAAGGAGGTGGGATGGGGAGTGGGGGGGGGGGGGGAGTCTCGCAATGGTAAGCTCTTTCTATGGCTCAGGGCCACTGAATCTGCCTGGAGATGCATTAGAATCCAACTACCTAATAAATGTCCATGGCTCCCAAAACCAGTGGTTCAATAAGTAAGTAGAGCTACCTGCTGCACAAGCCGAAACACAGCCTAGTCAAATCGAGAATGTCTGAGAAGTGCAGAGATACCAAGACATCAGTGGACCAGTGCTGTACTTTTGTCAGGACAGAGGGGGACTTGAGTCAAGGTCTCAGGTACACAGTATTCCTGGCTAGCCTGGAGCTTGCTATGTAGATAAGGCTGGACTTGAACTTGTAATGGTCCTCCCAAGTGCTAGGAGTATGAGTTATTCACTGTGCCTGGTTTGTTACAATCGCTATTGTTTGTTTTGTTTTGATGAGATAGGGTCTCATCCTGAAACCCACGCTGGCCCGGAACTTACTATGTAGACCAGGTTGTACTCAAACTCACTGCATGCTGGGAATAAACGTGTGAGCCACTAGGCTTAGCTATTATTGTAGTTTTTAAAGCTCTGCAGGTGTTTCCAAAATGCATCATCTGAGGGTCAGTGTGGGATCGCCAATGCTCTCACAATTTCATGTGCAGACAGGACACACAAGCATTTTGTGAAGCTCCTTGCCTGACTCCAAGACTATAAAGCAGGGTTGAGAGGTTGGTAAGTCAACGCTGCCTGTCCAGGGACCGTGGGAGGCACAGTGGTTCTTGTACTCACAGATAAGTTCTAGGAAAACCAGGCATGCTAAACACACAGGGTTTTCTCTTCAAAGGGAGGGAATGTACAACCTGCTTCTGCCAAGAAGGCTGGGAGAGGAATGATTAATAGCCTGGTGACCTTTGTACTCTGCATGGCTGAGGCCACACTGGATTCTCCTCCAGACCATTATCATGAGCTTGTCTATGTATGAATCTTATCTTTAGGGAAGGCATTACACAGTCAATCTACAGACTCCCATCTTTATGGAAGATATTATATGTACTTTACAAAGAGTTTTGATGTAGCCACGTCTTAAGCTCTATTGTGCATACAAGATTGCATTATCACCAGGAAAATTTTCACCAAATTGTGCTGTGCTTAAATACACCTAAAATAAATCACTCGGGGTCAGACTCTGGAAATTTGAACCAATATCGGTTACTTAAGTCCTGTTGAAACAAACTGCCTTCTTGCCTCTCTTGGATTGTCCCTCTGTCAGCCATGGTGGTCACAGAGACCCCTGCTGGGGACCACTGGCACTCTGGCTAAAGTGAGGCCTCTTCTCTCTGTCCCACATGGAGGAGGCCCTCCTGATACTCTGAGAAAGTAGGAAGGGCTGCTCCCTGCTCTATGTCACCCTGTCCGGGCTCTCTAGGCCACTCTGTGTGTGCCACCAGCCCTGAGCAATGGCCAGCGGATTTGGCAGCTGGTGCATCAGCTGAGCTTAGTGAAGTCCTGGGAGCATTGCTCACCTTGGGCCACAGCAGATCTTCTAGCAGGAGCAGCCCTGGTGATGGCAATTAGCTCCTCTTAGGTGGTCAAAGTGATACTCGGGGTGGATCCTGAGCTAGCCACAGAGCACACAGTTCCACTACACTGACTGAGGTAGAAACGCACAGCCAGTTCAGTGGGTAGGCTGAGGGAGAGAGCAGAAAGTCTGTAGAGTCCTTAATGGCTTCATCTAGGGTGTACTCAGCGATCCTGTCTCACAAAAATAAATAAATAAATAAATAAATAAATAAATAAGAAATAAACAAATAAAACAAAAGCAGTTCCAGTGAAGATTACCTCGGACTCCATCCAATTCCCGACGTAAAGATCCAGGAGTAAGATCCACTGGGCAGGACACAGGACAGCAGGGTTTTCCTCTCTTGGATCCCCTCCCACCTTCAAGAGTTCTCCTTCCTTCTCCTTAGTAAGTCTATGTTCGCCTTTCCTTATTATCCTTGAGGGTGTGACAACAAGCTCTGAAGCCATTGGCTTGGGGTGGCTTTGGAGCGTTGGTGTCTGGCACCCTAGCTCCCAAAGTTAAGCTCATGAAGATCCATGAAAGGCTCCAACATTCTCAAAATAAACAAAACAAAACAAAAAAATCCAGCTTGACTTCCTTCTCTCCCAGCCTCCCGTGGCCTTCACCTCAGTTCCACATTTAGCTGTCTGTAGTTTCTATTTCCCATTCTCCTGAAAACCCAGCTTCTAAACTAAAAACAGTGCTGGTTAGACTGGGCTTGGCGGCACACTCCTGTGACCTTGGCACTCAGAGGCAGGAAGATCAGGAGTTTCAACTCCTAGTACATAAGGAATTTCAGACCATCTGGGATAACTGTGATCCTGTCTCAAAACAAAACTGACTAAAGGCATTTCCCAGGAGGCATAGGCAGGGAGATTGCCTCAGATTCAAGGTTATCCTGGTCTACCTAGCGAGTCCCAGCCAACCTGAGTTACAGAGTAAGATGCAGTCGCAAACAAGACAAAACAGGGGGACTGTAGGATGGCTCAGCTGATAAAGGTGTTTGCTGCCAACACTGGAGACTCAAGGTCTATCACCAGGACCCACATGATAGGAGAGAATTGATGGAGAAAGTTGTCCTATAATCTCCACATGCAGGCTATGACCATAGAGAGGTGTGTGTGTGTGTGTGTGTGTGTGTGTGTGTGTGTACACTAGGTGTACTGGCTGATTTTGTGTATCAACTTGACACAAGCTGGAGTTATCACAGAGAAAGAAGCTTCAGGTGAGGAAATGCCTCCATGAGACCCAGCAGTAAGGCATTTTCTCAATTAGTGATCAAGGGCTGAGAGCCCCTTGTGGGTGGTACCATCTAAGGGGTGGTAGTCTTGGGCTCTATAAGAAAGCAAGCTGAGCAAGCCAGGGGAAGCAAGCCAGTAAGGAACATCCCTCCATGGCCTCTGCATCAGCTCCTGCTTCCTGACCTGCTTGAGTTCCAGTCCTGACTTCCTTTGGTGATGAACAGCAATTGGAAGTGTAAACTGAATAAACCCTTTCCTCCCCAACTTGCTTCTTGGTCATGGTGTTTTGTGCAGGAATAGAAACCCTGACTAAGACACTAGGAAAGTGATTGTTTTTGTTTTGTTGTTGTTGTTGTTTTGAGGCAGGGTCTCACTATGTAGCTCTGGTTATCCCAGAACTCTCTACATAGTCCAGGCTAGCCTGGAACTCAGAGAGATCCATCTACCTCTGCCTCTATGCTGAGATTAAAGGTGTGGGCCACTATGCTCAGCTTAGTTAATTGTTTGATTAAACAAACAAACAAAAAAACCAAAACAAAAAACAAAAACACACACACACACACACACACAAAACAACAAACTCTGGGCAGAGGCCTGGGATCCCTGCACCTGCTCCCGCTCACTTCCTCCTGACCCAGCTCCACCCATGCTTGGTGCCTTAGCAGCACAACATCCCGTGAGTACCCTGCAGCTCTGAAGGCTCTTCCAGAGTGTAGCCCACCAGCCTCCATCTGCCCAGCTAGTCAATTTTGCTTACCTCCTCTGGTCCCCTTTTCAGCGTAATTTCTTAACTAATTGCAGCTCCTTGTGGGTTCTTAACATTCCACTCTCTCCTGACCTTGACCTTGAGACTACTCTGACCTCCAATGCTGGGTTTGTAAAGCTTGGGGATGCCCTGCTGGCTGGATGCCAGACTTCCTAAATGAATTTGTAAGGGCTGGGCCCTCCTCCAATAGACTAAAGGAAGACAACAACAGGAGAGCCAGTGTTTGCTCCCTCCCTCTCAGCCCTTCTCTTTCTTCTTCTCCTGGATACACCACAAGAAGGTAGCTGTCTGAGAAATGAGACTAAAAGGTGGCCTGTGGGCATCTTGATCTTAGACTTTCAGCCTTCGAGTTATGAGAGATAAATGTCAGTATAGCCTATGACATCCTGTTATGGTAGCCTCAACAGACTGCTACATCTATCCAAGGGGCTCAGCAGCTCTAGGGGCAGCAGGTTACCCAGGCAGGGGACAAGAGACTGTGGGAATGACTATGTCCCACCTTACTCTCTAGCCAGCTCCTGAAAGCCTACCCAAGGAGCTTGCTCCAAGGAATGTACAGGCAGCTGTGTTCTCTAGAAAGCCTCTTAGAAACTCTTCCCTACCCTTCAGAGTGTCCCACCCCCCAGCAAGTCCCCTCCTTTTCCTGGGCAGGACCAGGCACATGTTCTCAACCACTGAAGGTTGTCAGTCAGCTGAGCCCATTTATGCCTTATGCTGGATACTTATCTGTAGAGATGGCTAAAGCTTACTGGAGAAACATGATAAAGAAGGCAATCTCCAGAGAAGTGGGGAAAGAGATAACTCCCAGTGCCCATCCCCAGAGTCCTATGCATCTGTCTGTGTCCTGCACTTGGAGTCTGTATTTTAAACAAAGACTGTAAGGTCTGCTGATGACAGGGGTGGGGACCTGCTTTCTTTGGGCCCGCTGGGTATCCTGGGCATTAGAACTTTAAAGCCCTCTCCTGTTTCCCATCCTATGCCCAACTCTGCTGTGCAGTCCTGGTTGAGACCCAGGACTTAACGTGTACTCCAGCAAGTACTGACATGAAGGTTGCTAGATCGATCCGGGCATCTCCCTGGGAGGAGGGGCGAGTCATTCCTGCAGGCTGCCAACTGAGAACAGTTGGGTCTGGCCAACAGCTCTGGAGCGTGGCTGGTTGCTGAGGAAATACAAAGAGACACTACTGTCTCAGAGTTTCCACCCCCATGGAAGCCAGTGCTGGGAAGTACTTCACAGCCAGCCCAGGCGCCAGGATGAAGGGTAAGGGGGTGTCTGCGGCGCCGGGTGTCCATTCTGTGCCAGGAAAACTCCAACCCAGGCTGTGTCTGGACTAGTCCAGTCTTCCCAGCAGTCCTGCAAGTTGGGGTGTCACAGGTAAGAAACTGAGGTCCACAAATATGAGATGGCTGACCATGAAGAAAGAGGTGTCTAACCTGGACCAAGTATCATTAAGCACTGGTCGGTACAGGGGCAGGCTCCAGCATCCAGCACTGTGGGACCTGGGAGTCACCCCAGCAAGGTTTTACTCTATCTGCTCTGACCTGATTGCCCCTACAGAGGATGAATGAGATCCAGTACCTCACCATGGCTACCCACTTCTCCGGGGGCAGAGAGGCATTCAGCATGCCCAGCAGCCAGAGCTGTAAGCAGAGGGGAAGTCCTGAGATGGTTCAAGGGCTACAAGTTTGGGGGTGACCTGGGATGACAGAGAAGCTAGTGCTGCCAAGCACAGGTCACCCAGCCTAGCTGAGTAGCCCTTGAACGGCCCCTTTGATATTACTGTGCACCAGTGTTCTCTACAAATGTAGACTGACTCTGTTACATCTGTAAGGAACAAATGAGATGAACCACAGAGGACTTGGCACATCACCACCAACGAATTATCAAGTGACTGTTCTGACCGCTTCTGCCACTGTGCTTTGGTTACTGTTGCCTGTTCTCTGGCTTGACTCTGGAGCCAGACCCAGATCCAGATCTCTGAGACTAAACTGTAACTCTAGGTGTCCTCAGTCTTACCCAGGGATGGTCAGGCCAAGTGGCACAGCAAATGAGCTCAGTGGCTTTGAGGGGTGGCCCCCGACTAAGCCAGTAGTGCTCAGCTTTGGTTGCATGTGAAAAACACCCTGGGAGCTTTTAGAGATGGCCATACCCCTAAATTAAAATCCTGGGAGTAGGAGTCAGGCCTGGGTGTTTTTGAAAGTTCCCAGAAGGTTCCAGCGAGCAGAGTTAGAATCAGGATTCCAAACTACTGACTCATGCACAGGAGAGAAGTTCTTTTGTTGTTTGGAGACTGACTAGCCTTCGGAGTCAGAGAAGTTTGGCCTTTGACCTACTGGTGACTTAATCTTGAGACCAGTTAAGACTCAGTTTACTCATTTGTAAAGTGGGAGATGGAACCTATTAACAGGTTTTGAAGAACAGGTTTAAATTAAATATGATTGCCTGTCATGTAACAGACATTTATTATATATAATTATTATAGTTCATAGCTGAAAGTCCCTCACTGATGGGACCTCTTTCCATAACCAAATAAGTTGTTATAATACCACACACACACACACACACACACACGTGCGCGTGCATATATACACATGTGCACACAGATGCATGTGTGCACACACAGAGATGTACAGAGACATATATACACACATGCATAAATACAGACATAAATACACACACATAAATACATATGCACATTTACACATGCACACGATGAGTATACACACACACACACACACACACACACAAGCTATCTCTTGTGCCTGCCTACCTCCCCATCACTCACCCATTGGTCCTGTCCTGCATGGGGTCCCTGATCATATTACTACTGGGATCTCCCTCTGGTCTCTCTTTGGTTCCATGGTCCTTGCAATCTCTGTCAAATGAATTCAAACAAGACACACAGAGTGTGGTGTAGAAGCCGGGTGGAGTTTTAACCTTGTCAGCTTCCTTCTTCCCTCTCCATTGCCAGCTAGCTTCCTGAGATTGTCATGTTCATGGGATTGCCCCTGGGAACCACCTCAGATATCACTTTAGGGCTATCCTTGGGTTCCATTTGATGGCACTACTGATGTTGGAAGATTCTTCAGGGCAGGGCTTTCTTATTTAGAACCTTCAAGCCGGGCAGTGGTGGCACATGCCTTTAATCCTAGCACTTGGGAGGCAGAGGCAGGCGGACTTCTGAGTTCGAGGTCAGCCTGGTCTACAGGGTGAGTTCCAGGACAGCTAGGGCTATACAGAGAAACCCTGTCTCAAAAAATAAAAATAATAATAAAAAAAGAACCTTCAAATACTGGGGATAGGAATGGGGGAGGGGCTCCCAATGCATCCACCCTGCAAAAGCTGCACAGCCTGGCTCCAGTGTTCTGTTTCCAGTGTTGTGTTTGCTTTGGGCTAAAATTATCTTATCCCATGCTGACTGGAAGCTCTGGCAGCTGAATCCTTTCAATTAATTAAAATGCAGAAGTAAGCCAGTTATTACTTATTAAATGCATGCTCTTCCCTACAAACCTCTCAAGTATACAATTTCCAGAGAAAGAGTCTCTGCAGAACAAGTGTCCATGGGGAATGGGATCCTTACATTGTCTAGCAGCCCTGAAGATCACTGAGGCTGGGCCCCTCCCTCATAATCAGCCACTTAGAAACCCAGAAACTGGAACAGCAGGACTCTGAGGGCTGGTCAAGGATGGAATGTGAGGGTTTTGTTTTGTTCTTGATGTTTCTTGTTTGTTTAATTTTGTTTTTGTTTGTTTGGTTGGTTGGTTTTTACAAACAGGGTTTCTCTGTCTGTCCTGGAACTTGTTGTGTAGATCAGGCTGGCCTTGAACTCGAGGATCTCCCTGTTTCTGCCTCCTCGGTGCTGGACTAAAGGCATTGTGCCACCATACCTAGCTTATGAGTTGTACCTCTCACATTACAGGGAAGTCTAGACAATATAGCAGAAGGCTTTGTGGAAAACAGCGGAGACATGCCATTGTCCCCCTGGGAAGAGTTAGCTCAGACAGGGGCTAGGTCTGTAGTTCTGTTGTAGAGCACTTGCCTAGCATGTACAGGGCCTAAGGCTTGATCCTCAGTACTGTCAAAAAAAAGTCAATTCAAATGAGCCTGTCAATCACCTGAACAGGAAGCCTGCCTCAGGAAACCATCCCAGAAACTTCAAGAAACACCATAAAATCTACCAAAAAAGTAGGTCAGCACAGTGCACTCTCTGCCCTGAGAGTGTTTTCCTCTAAAGTGGGCACTTTGGCCATTGTCCTTAACCACCCTTAAGAGGGTCTGCCATTTTGTAATAAACTCCACCCGGCTTCTACACCACACTCTGTGTGTCTTGTTTGAATTCATTTGACAGAGATTGCAAGGACCATGGAACCAAAGAGAGACCAGAGGGAGATCCCAGTAGTAATATGATCAGGGACCCCATGCAGGACAGGACCAATGGGTGAGTGATGGGGAGGTAGGCAGGCACAAGAGATAGCTTAGTATCCTGAGACTCCCATTTGGCGTTGGCTATGTGCACTCTCTGCTCGTGTAATGATGAATGTGGCAGCCTCCCTTCCCTCGCACACACTACGCAGTGTACCCCTCTCCAAACAATGCACCTGACACCCTCAGAGCTTTCGACTCCCCACCTGCACTGGGATACACATTTTCCCACCTCTGAACAACAGTATGAGTTCCCTTGGCCTGGTAACAAATGTAGACAGTTTCTAATCAGATCTACTCCCTGTGTGTCCAGGTCTGAAGAGTAGAAAGGCCAACCCCACCTGAACTACTTTTAGATGCATGCACAGAAGGAAAAAAAAAACAAACCCGTGTCCTCTAGTCACCTTTTGGGGAGAACCCCTTAGTTACCATCTTATGCCTATGTATAGCTGAGGGGTGGATATAATTAAAGTCAGACGCATTGTGGGAAGGAGCATTTGCAGTAGAGAAATGATTATGTAACCTAATCTATCAGTCAAAATAGGCAACCACCCAAACTACAACCCTTCCGAAACAGCCTCTCCTGCCCTTAGACCTCCTCCCTTGGAGACCCCAGGCTGTAGCCAAGGACCCTGGAGTATTCTCATGTGGCTTGCTATCTGTTTTGACAGTCTAGCTGTCTTCTACCTGCCCTAGCACATTGCTCCAAGTAAAATTATCTTGGATCGTTTATAAATCTGCACAAACCTTTATGCTCAGTTCTTTGGATAGGAGGTCAGGAACCTAGAAATGGCCAGCCCAGACTCCAACCACTGCTTAGCCAATTTATCTTCAGGCATGGGCTCGGGTCAGATACCAGGGCCATTCAGGTGGGAAGGGCTGACCTATATTCTTGAGAAGCAACTGGATGTCACGCCCACTACTTGCCTTCATCTTAGGCCAGGACTACTGTCCAAGGTACAGGTGAGAGTTTAATCAAGGGAAGCCATTTGCATAGATCTTTGCCTTCAGAAACAAGAGTGTTCTAATATTAACCTTTCTGAAGTCCCGCTATATGCCAGGATGTTACATATTCTATTACTGAATTCTCTCAACAGCCCTCAGCATTAGGTACTGACGCCTCCAGACAGGGGCCTTCATTTAAGATGGTTATTGAGCCTGGCTATGTTGGCCTTTAATCTCAGCACTTCGGAGGCAGGGGAAAGTGGATCTCTGTGAGTTCAAGGATAGCCAGGGCTATGACCCTGTCTTGAGAAACAACACAAACAAAAAGAAAACCAACCAAACAAGCAAACAAAACATTTTATTGAGGGGCTGAGGCATTAACTTAGCTGGTAAAGTATTTGCTATACAAGAGGAGCTGAGTTTAGATCCTAGGCATTCATGTAAAACAAACATGGCAGCATACTCCTGTAACCCTGACTCTGGGGAAGCAGAGATAGGAGAGTCCCTGGGGCTTGCTGGCTAGCAGACTCGTTGGATCAGTGAGAGCCAAGTTAAGTGAGAGACCCTGTCTCAAAAACTAAGATGGAGGCACACGCCTTTAATCCCAGCACTTGGGAGGCAGAGGCAGGCAGATTTCTGAGTTCGAGGCCAGCCTGGTCTATAGAGTGAGTTCATGAGTTCCAGGACAACCAGGGCTACACAGAGAAACCCCGTCTTGAAAAAAAAAAAAAAAAACAAAACCAAAACCAACCAAACAAACAAAACTAAGATGGAGAATGATTGAGGAAGTCAATGTAAACATCTGGCCTCCATGCACGTGCACACTCATGAATGTACAAACACATGTATCTATTGTGTCTTAGTCAGGGTTTCTATTCCTACACAAAACATCATGACCAAGAAGCAAGTTGGGGAGGAAAGGGTTTATTCAGTTTACACTTCCACGTTTCTGTTCATCACCAGAGGAAGTCAGGACTGGAACTCAAGCAGGTCAGGAATCAGGAGCTGATGCAGAGGCCATGGAGGGATGTAACTTACTGGCTTGCTTCTCTCCTGGCTTGCTCAGCTGGCTTTCTTATAGAGCCCAGGACTACCAGCCCACAGATGGTACCACCCACAAGGGGCCCTCCCCCTTTGATCACTAATTGATAAAATGCCTTACACCTGGATCTCATGGAGGCATCTTCTCAACCAAAACTCCTTTTTCTGTGATAACTCCAGCTTATGTCAAGTTGACACAAAACCAGCCAGTACATATTGGTATGTTGGTACCATCAGTACTGCAAGCATTCAGAAGCTAGAAGCAGGATGATTGCACGATTTAAGGAAACCTGGACCATATATTTAGTTCCAGGTCAATGAGACTACATATCAAGACTGTCTCAGAGAAAACAAAGACAGGGGTGTGGCTAAAGATACGGCGTGTACTGGCTGGTTTTGTATCAACTTGACACAAGCACAGAGAAAGGAGCTTCAGGTGAGCAAATGCCTCCATGAGATCCAGCTGTAAAGCATTTTCTCAATTAGTGATCAAGGAGGGGGGAGGGCCCCTTGTGAGTGGTACCATCTGTAGGCTGGTAGTCCTGGGTTCTATAAGAAAGCCAGCTGAGCAAGCCAGGGGAAGCAAGCCAGTAAGTAACATCCCTCCATGTCCTCTGCATCAGCTCCTGCTTCCTTGACCTGCTTGAGTTCCAGTCCTGACTTCCTTTCATGATGAACAGCAGCATGGAAGTGTAAGCTGAGTAAACCCTTTCCTCCCCAGCTTGCTTCTTGGTCATGATGTTTGTACAGGAATAGAAACCCTGCCTAAGACACAGTGTTTGCCTGGTATGCAAACCTGTATAAGGCCCTGAGCTTAATCCCCAGGGCTAAACACGTGCACACATACGCAGACACACATTTATTGAACTCCCCACCATGCTACCAATCCCTTTCAGAAGGTGGCTACTACTCAGTGTCCTCTTTGGGTTGAGACCATGGAATTCTTTCCTCTGCTTCTCGACTTTGCTTTTCTAGGCCTACACACACGAGAGTAATTTCTTCTGCTATATCCATGCTAATCAAACTCGGGCGCTTGTTTGAAAAAATAAAGGAGGTGACTGTCCACACTTAATCTGTGATATTGGTGATTCGATCAGGAATTTGTGCCCTGATGGGAGATGGGCTCATTGACCGAATAGTGGAGTGGTTGATCTTATCTGGATGTTTGGAAATTTCCATTCCAGATGAGTCTCTCTTTCTGATACAGAAATGTTACAGAAAATACCTGAAGACACACAATTGCACTCAAACAAACAAGGAAATCCCCCAAACTTCCCAAGATAATGGATGAGCTCCAAACCAGACAGAGAAGGAGAGCTTAGCTTGGAGTCATGGGATTTGATCTAAATAAAGGACCTCAGCCCTTTGAAAGAATCAGTGCCAGCTGTTTGACCCAAGATGTAAGAAACAGGCTTGTTTTCCATCAAAGGCAGATGGCCCTCCAAAGACCATTTCTCCACAAATCTCCCCATCTTGAAACTCTTGTGCATGTGTCTGTTTTACTTAACACCTGAACATTCCTGAGACTTGACTGTAGCACATTTCCCCCTTTGCACAGATTATGAATATGTCAATCACATCATGTTGTATGGTCAAGCTCCCACTAATGGGATGAGGTACAGTCACTTCTGTGTGAGACTAAAAGCTAACTGAGTTTTCCCCTCAGTGTGTTTGCTCAGCCTGCTTGAGTCATGGCACACCCTCTTTTGCAGAAAGAACTTGCCTTGCCAGGTTACTTTTGTTCTGTTCACATGTTTCTTTGTGAAACACGGAGAATATTCTCTTCCAGCTAGAAGAACTGATCTCCCTGAATAGAGTCTGGAATCTTAAAACCATTCCAGGCAGAAGAAAGAAAACTGGAAAAACCACCAACCATGCCAGATGCGGTGGTGACTGTCTTTCATTCTAGAATGCAGGAGGCAGAGGCAGGTGGATCTTTGTGAATTCAAAGCCAGCCTGGTCTATCTAGTGAGTTTTAGGCCAGCCAGGGCTACATAGTGAGAACCTGTCTCAAAAACTTCAATCAATCAATCAATCAATTAAAAAAAAAAACCCAACTACCAATCAACTCTGCATAAGGAGAAACAAAGCCACCACACTGTCCAGCACTTGGAGGGTCCAGGCCGGTCCCATATGGAAGAGAGATGGACAGTCCCCTTTGTATCCTTCTGCACCCAGCAGCCTTGTGTCCCTGCCTTTGGTTATCAGACCATTGAAACAAAAGTCCCCAAGAAATCGAATTTTCTCAGGAGCATATTCCTGAAGAGAAGGTTGAAGTTATAAGTAGTCAGGAGACCTTGTAAAGAGACTGAACTGAAATAATGGTGGACAAGGGCCACATCTTTGGCCCTTGTCTCTTGTTTTCTCTTCTGTCCTTTCCTTCCTCTTTATTTCTTTTCTTTTTCCTTGAGACAGGGTATCTCTGTTAGTTATCTCTGGTTGTCTGGAGAACTTACTCTATAGAGCAGGCTGGCCTCGAACTCACAGATATTTGCCTGTCTCAAGTGCTGAGATTAAAGATGTGCACCATCGTGCCTGGCCTTCTTGCCTTCTATACCTTACCTTTATGCCAGTACTTTGGAGATGGACTTGGGGCTGTGTGTGCCTCCTATTGTCCTTCTTCCCAGTGTGGCTACATTGTTTCTCCTTTTCACTATTGGCTTGGTTCTTTTAATTGGCTATTAAGGATGGGATCCACTGAGGGCCAAGGTGGACTTGCTGTGAGTATGGTGATCTGTTCTGTACTCTAGGAGTTAAGTAGGTAGGCAGACATTAGCAGCATTGGAGACCATTGAGAAGACCCCTCCCTTATGGTCAGCTTTGGACCCTATCTCCTGTTTCCCTGAAAACTATATCACCTGACCAAAAGAACGGTCCTGGGTAGAGACATGATATTCTGATTTATCCCAAAGATTAGAACACCACATACTATTGTCTCCTCCCTTAAGACTTTCCAAGTGGTAAGACTAACAAAACCTTTCAGTTGGGTAAAGACACTAACAACCTGTATTTGGTTCCCTGAACCCACATAGGAGAAGGAGATAGTCAGCTCCTGCAAGTTCTGAGACTTCCACATGCACACAAGTTGGATGCATGCACGCGTGAGCACTCACGTGCGCGCGCACGCACACATGCACACACACACACACACACACACATGCATGCAGGCACGCACTAAAAGTTGTACCTCAGGAAAGTTGATTCGCCTGCCAGTCTGCTAAGGAGAAGGGAGGAGTAATTGTCCCCTTAAGGTTCTAATGTATTCACACTTCCCAGAAGCCCTCCCAGCCTCAACTGCTGCTTATAGGGTGTCTTCTTTACTAAACCTAGCCATTTTATGTTTTAAATCAAAAAGTATACTTTCCTTCTCCTCTTCTCTCTCTCTCTCTCTCTCTCTCTCTCTCTCTCTCTCTCTCTCTCTCGGTTTTTTCGAGACAGGGTTCCTTCTTCTCTTTTTTGGTTTATTTTAAAATTTTTACTATGTTGGGAGGGGGGCACTGGAGCACCATGGTGCTCATATGGAGATCGGGGAACAGCTTCCTGGAGTCAGCCCCCTCCCTTTGTCTTTCTGTGAACTACAGGGCTCAAACTCGGGTCATCAGGCTTGTACAAGTGCTTTGTCTGCTGGTACATCTTGTCAGCACCCCCTCCTTCTTTTTAATTTATGTTTTTGGATATTTCTGCTGATGCTTTGAGACTTCTATTTCTCTGAAGACACCCTCTTCCTTTCCTCTACAGCTGCTTGCAGACCTCCATTGCTGAAAATGCCAGCTTTCTTGAACTATAACCTGGAAGATGTGACCTTCTCTCTTTTCCTTCTCTCTCTTCCAGGCCCCTGCCAGGATTTACAGCCTGCTTACTCTATTGTTTTTCTCTCAAACTCTTATAAAATTATTAACAAGGCTGGAAACTCATCAAATGGAATCCAATTTCCCCCGACAGTCCATGGACCAAGATGGCAGCCTAGGGTGCAGACTAGATTCCTAGATGGGGTCTCCCAGGAAGGTAGGTCAGGAGCCTGTACAGGAACCAGATTTTATCACTCAGCCAGACACTTAACCTAGAACATGGAAGGAGGGAGGGGTCGAAGGAGGGAGGGGACAAAGGAGGACTGAGGAAAAAAGTCCTCCCCATCCACCTCCAGGAAGAGTGCCGAAGATGTGGGCCAGGCTGACATGGAGTTGTAATGTGCTGAAGTGCTTGAATGTTGAGAGGCTTCCTTTGTTCAGTCAGTAGCTACAGTCCTGAGCCACTCGGTTCTCCAGATGCTCCTGCTCCTCCCAGGCATCCCTCTGCCTCCAGGATTCTACCCCTGCCCCTCAAGCTGCTGCCAATTCTATTGGGTCAACCACCTTGGGTGTCAAGCCAAGCCAGCCGTGGCTATATAGTGAGACCTTGTCTCAAAACAAAACAAGATAACAAAAATGGACAAAAATATTTCTACATTTAAATTTTTTCTATTGATTTACTTATTTTGCATATGTGTTGAGTGGGCAAAACACACCATGGCATACATATAGAGGTCAGAGGACAACTTGTGGGAGTCAGTTCTCTCCTGCTATCGTGTGGGACCCAGAAATTGAACTTGGTTTGTGGGTTTGGCAGCAAATGCCTTTACCTGCTGAGCCATCTCAGCAGCTCATTTAAAACTTTTTTTTTTTTTTTTACTTTTATTTTTTTACATTTTTATTAGCACCTGTATTAATTACTTTTCTCATCCTTGGGTCAAAATATCTGACAGAGGCAACTTAAACGAGGAGAGCTTATCTTGATCTGAGGTTATATAGAGTAATGTGCTGAGGAAGACATGGTGGCTGTGGCCCAGACAGTGATGAGAACTTGCCTCTCCCATATTGACAACCAAAAAAATAGAGGGACCTTGGCTGGAACTGAGGCCCATTCCCAGTGGTCTTTGTCAGCCAATGTTTCCACAACCTCCCACAACAGCTGGGAACCAACTGTATAAATACATGGGCCCACAGGAGACATTCTGCATTCAAACTACAGCAGCCCCTCTGCCTGGTCTTATACCAATCTAGTGGCTGGCACAGTCCCTTTGGGCTGTATCAGAAAAGCCCTTGATCTTAGAACCAGAAAACATGGGTCTGCTCTGGATCCAAATGGCAGACACTTCTCAGCGTTTCTAAACTCCTGTAAAAACCTCCCTGCGCAAGGTTGCCAGGGGATAAAGGTTTTGAAAACATGGAGCCCAGCTACTTCTCAAAGTCCTTTGCTAGATCCAGATCTGTAAATATAATGGTGAAATCTTCCCCTGCTTGCTGGCTCCTGCTGTTGCCAGAAGCATGCCCAGTCGCTGTGGTGGTTACCAGGGGACTGCATTCTAGTCAGATGCTCCATAGGCCACATGGAGTCTTCTCTGCTCTGCAGGCTTGTGGATGGCAAACAGGGGTATACAAAGAGGGGCTCTCTGTACCTGCCTCTGCCTGCACTGCCCGCTTGGTCCTGGGGAGTGTGGCCCATTGCTGGAAAGGCTTCCTCCTGCTAGGATTCACCAGCATGTAGTCAGCTCGGTCTCCATCCCACACTAACTTCACTGTGCACACTCAGCTCCTGAATTCTTCCACACATTCAGACACATGCTTGCACATTTCCCTCCCCATACCCATTCTTATTCACATATAATGCTTCTTTACATGAGGACATATGTAGCACATATAAAGTCATTTCAGGTATACCACACATTCTTTTAAAAACTTGTTTGGGGGCTGGAGAGATGGCTCAGTGGTTAAAGGCACTTACTGCTCTTCCAGAGGACCCAAGTTTACTTACTAGCACCCACAATTGCTTGTTTACAAACTGTAACTCCCATTCCGGCCTCCTGAGGCACCTGAATGCATGTGCTGTAAGCACAGATGAGTAGACATATACATAGAATCAAATAAATACATCTTTAAATAAAATTAGCCCCCTTTTCCTTTTAAGGCACAAAGGACTGGCACAGTCCTTTTTGAGGTGCCAAGCTATTTGAGCATGGTCTTTGAAGGGCTCTCTAACATGCCCGAGCATGGCAAACATGATGCCAGCAGGTCTTGCTTACCCTGATTTCCTCTCCCTTGCTAAACTGATAGCTTACATTCCTAAAGCTAGACACCAAGGTCCATGCCCTTATTTGGCTACTTCCTTGTGTGTGATTAAAACTCCAAGGTCCAGCTATCAGAACACCAAGGTCCAGCAACTAAAAGTCATTCTTTGGCTATACTGGCTCACAAGTCTAATCAGGACTTACCAACTCATCCTAACACAGAATTCCCCTTTTCTCCCTTAAAACCACTCCTGCAGAGACACCTGCTGTTGTCATTATCTGATACAGGGACAAGAAACCCCCTGTTCCCCCTCCTCCCCATGGCCTCCTCTCCTGTTTCCCCTCTGGGGTAATAAATTTCTTTTGTACTGAGAATTTGGGGTCTGGGTGTGTTCTGTACTGACTTGGAAGCTTCCTTTACAGTCTTCCTATAAAGCCTTAACCAACTTTGAACTCATGATCCTCCTGCCTCAGCTTTCTAAGTGACATATGATGGCAAGTATGTGCCACCACACCTGACTTAATTTTTTTTCTCTTGGGACAAGGACTCACATAACCGGGGCTAACCTTGATCCTTGGAAGATCTTGAACTTCTGACCTTTCCGTCCCTACCTCCCAAGTGCTGGATAAGAGAACATATCACATGGCCTGTTTGCATCACTTTAGAGGGAAAAGTTGGGTAATCATGCCAAATGCTGTGTGGATGGCACCTACTCCACCCCAAGCTCTCTGACTGGGGAATGTGATGAAGGGCCTAGGAACATAAACTGCTCATGTACAACTAGGAGGATGTTAGAAGGCCACAGGAAGATGGAGCCTGCCTGGGAGGGGAAAGTTTGTTTTATGCTCATTGCTATTTGAGCTTTGCCTCAGAAATCTTTGACTCTATCTGACTCATACAGATACCCTCTTATGAAAACATAATTATTTCTTCTAGAAATATTTTGTTTTTTTGAGACAAGGTGTCTCTGTTTAGCCTTGGCTGTACTAGAACTTACTCTACAGACCAGGCTGGCCTTGAACTCACAGAGATCTTCTTGACTCTTCCTCCCAAGTGCTGGGATTAAAGGTTTGTGTTCCCACTGACTGGTGGTGGATAATATTTTTAATTAATTTTGTTTTGAGCCACAGTCTCATGTAGTTCAGGCTGGTCTGGAACTTGCTGCTGGTTACCTGTTGTCAGCACATTGTCTGATTAGTATACGTTTACCTGCTTTCCTGATAATTTTTGGTTTTCTTTTATATTTCCTCTATAAATTTTAGAATTAGTCCCTCCTGATACACACACACACACACACACACACACACACACACACACACACACATATGGTCTTACTATGCTGCCCAGGCTTCTGACCTCAACCTCTAGTGTGCTGGCATGACAGCCATGCTCCTAAGGTCTGTGTCTGTGAGGTGTGACCGAGTGAGCCCTGGGATAAAAGCTTTCCAGCTCATTCCTAGAAGAGTTTAAAACCAAGCCTGGAAGAGACTGGGTTTATCTGTGTACAACTTAGTTGCCTGTGGTTTATCTGCATACAACTTAGTTGCCTGAAAGAAAGAGTCTACCACTCTAAAAAGGAGACAATGTAATCTAGCACTCAATATTATAAATTTCATAATATCTCTAATCAAATTTAAAGTTAGCCAAATAGCTGCGTGGTGGTACATACCTTTAATCCCAGCATTTGGGAGGCAGAGGGAGGTGGATCTCTATAAATTAGAGGTAAGAGTGAATTCCATGACAACTAGGGCTACAGAGAGAAACCTTATCTCAAAAAACAAACAAAACCCAAAAAGTTTAGCATTATAAAGTAGGAAAAGGTGAAAAGTGAGGAGAACATGAGATCATAAAAATACCCAGAAATGATACAATCATGAGATAGATAAACATGTAAGGGTGGCCTTTACAAACATGCTCAGCATTCTCTAGAAGCTGGTCTTTCAGACACAAAATACCCATACTAAAAAACAAAAGGAATTGTATTGCATGTGATTCACAGGGCCCAGACACTGCAGAGAGAAAGCAGGCTTGTGAGGCTTGGGGGGGGGGGGGGGGGAATCTCTGCTGAAAACTAGGCTGGGGGTCATTTGAAATGTATTCTGAAATTTACATATTGAAAACACTCTGGCTACTTTTGCACTTATCCTGAGAATTTGTTTGGTAGAGGGAATTCCAAGACAGGACAAAATTCAGGCGGTGGCCCGGTTACTGCTCACTACTCTACCTAAGTCTGCAGTGAGAGAGCAAACAGATGAAGCAGACAGATATGAAAGATGTACAGTTTGGTGTGGGAAGGGAGTGAGTGGATGCAAAGCACAGGCAGCTGTGCTTGTTAAAGAGAAACTTACAATAAGAGAGGGGTCCTGAGGGCAAGATCCCACCCATCCAGAGCTTCCCCTTGTAAAAATTCAATGAAAAAGAACAAGCTTACATGGAGAGCACCTCTGAAGGCCTTCCCTGAATGGAAACACTATCTACAGAAATATGTCCTCAGAGTCACACAGAATATGCTGCAACCATGCACTATTGCTTTTTTTTTTTTTTTTTTTTTCTGAGACAGGGTTTCTCTGTGTAGCCCTAGCTGTCCTGGAACTCACTCTGTAGACCAGGCTGGCCTTGAACTCAGAAATCCGCCTGCCTCTGCCTCCCGAGTGCTGGGATTAAAGGCGTGCGCCACCACTGCCCAGCTGCACTATTGCTTTTTTAATGCATGAAAGAAACAAGAAAGAGGGGGGTCGTGGAGGCGTGTGCCATGGTTCCAGAAAGCTACTGAGGCCAGACAATGTAAGGAGTTCTTGCAGTGAAGCCTCCCAGAGTCCATTGCATGAAGCTGAGAAGGCGGAGTCTAAGTTTTAGTAGAGATTCCAGGATTTTGCAGATGCAAGAACCGTGGAATGTCTGCTAAACAAAGCTGCAGGCATGGAGTAAAGCTGGCCCAAGAGACAAATCACATGTGCTGTGTTGGCAGCAGAGTTGGTGTGGTGGTTTGAATGAGAATGACCCCTATAAGCTAACATATTTGATACTTGGTCCTCAATTAGTTGGAACTGTTTGGGAAGGATGAGGAGGTGTGGCCTTGTTGGAGGAGGTATGCCACTGGAGGTGGACTTTGAAAAAGCCCATATTACTCCCAGGTATCTCTGCCTCTGCCTCTCTCTCCCTGCTAGGATGGTCATAGACTCTAACCATTTGAACCATGAACCTCAAAATTAATTGCTTCCTTTTATAAGTTGCCTTGGTCATGGTGCCTTACCACAGCAATAGATCACTAAGATTACTAACACAGCCATTGCAACCCAGAATCTATCATAAGCCCCAGATGCTAAACAACATGTTGCTGCAGGGTTCAGTGTTTTCCTGGTGGGTTTCAGTCTTGTTTTGGTCTAATCTTTCCTTGCTAGCATCCTCTTCCCAATCACATTGGGAATGTTGGTTTATGATGGTCAGTGTTGATTGTCAACTTGATGGGATCAGGAATCAACTAAGAGGCATGCCTCTGGGTGGGTCAGTTTCAGAAAGCATTAACCAAGGAGAAAAGACCTTCCCCAGAATGAGTGATATGTACCCAAGATGGCCCAGATAGGAGGAGGTCTGAGGAAAGAGCAATGTTCAGCCTACTTCACTTCTTGCTGGTGAGTATGTCGATCCTGTTGTTGCTGCTGTCCTTTGCTGACTCCAGACTCGCATGTCTATGATCTTCCAACATGGACTGAAGCCAGGAACACTCAAGAAGTCTTTAAGGTTTTCAGCATTGGATTGGAACTACTGAGGCACTCAGCATGATGGACTGATAACTACCAGGTTCTCCATGTCTTTAGCACATGGAAAGCTGTTTTTGGACTTTCCAGTCCCTAGTGCGTATTTCTTGTGTGTCCCATTTTAAAATATCTATTTCCTATTTCCTTTGTTCCTCTAGAGAACCGTGGCTAATACAGAATGCTTTATTCTCTATCATTGTAAATTGGGAGCATGTAACTTTTTCCCTTTCATTTTCCCCAGGGGATCACAATTAAGGCATGGGACTTTGGAGTTCTGAACAGTCTTGGGAATGTTGAAACTTTGGGAACTTGTAGAAATAGACTAAATGCATTTTGCTTTGAGATAAACAAGAGACTTTAGGAGCCAGTATAAGGTGTTCCCTCCCTCCCTCTCTCCCTCCCTTCCTCTCTTTCTCTCTTTCTCCCTTCCTCCTTTCAACCATCCCTTCCTTCCTTCCTCCCTCCCACCCTCCCTCCCTCCCTTCTTTCCTTCCTTCTTTCCTTCCTTCTGTTCCTTTTGTTTTCAGGCATTTTACAGCAGCAGCAGCAACAACAACAAAATAACCAATCCAGTTTAAAAAAAAAAAATTCATTGTTGACAGAAACAGAGACTTGCAAGATAACATCAAGAGAGTTAGTGTGCATGGAACTGGAGCCAGCAATGGAAGAGAGTCAGAAAAAATATTTGAAAAACATCACCAGAAACTAAAAACAAAGAGAAAATCTTTAAAATAGCAAAAAAAATTTTAAAAGGAGATAATAGAAAGGAACCTAAGAATGAAAGCAGATTTCTTGTGGAAATTATGCAAGCCAAGAGAGAACGGAATGATATATATATTTTTTTTAGAGTGCTGAAGGAAAATAACTTGAATGTCATGCCTGGTGGAAATACTTTCCAAAAAGGAAGGCAAAAATCAAGGCTTTGCAGAGAAACACATGTTGAAGGAATGCTTCGGCAGCAGACCTACTCTGGAAGAATGTGGAGGAAAGGGACCCCACAGACAAGCCTGGGTTTACTCAAAGGGACAAAGGGCAAGCAAAGTAGTAAAGATACAAGTAAGGGTGACTTACTAAAATAAACCTGTCTTTAAACATAAAATTTCTTAACCAGGTGTCATATCTCAGGCCTGGATCCCAGTTCAGGGGAGCTGTAATCCCAGCGCTAGTGAGCACAATAATCCCACTGTTAGGGAGCACTGTAATCCCAGTGTTAGGGAGCACTGTAATCCCAGTGTTAGGGAGTATTGTAATCCCAGTGTTAGGGAGCACTGTACTCCCAGTGTTAGGGAGCACTGTAATCCCAGTGTTAGGGAGCACTGTAATCCCAGTGTTAGGGAGCACTGTAATCCCAGTGTTAGGGAGCACTGTAATCCCAGTGTTAGGGAGGTGAAACAAAAGGATAGGGGTTTGCTGGGTATCCTGCACTCACTTATAACCCTGGCTCTTAAGCAGAGACAGGATTGCTAGGATTTGCTAGCAGAAATAGAGAAAGCATAAACTCCAGATTCAAGGAGAGACTCTGGCTCAAATCAAAGGTGGCATGAGTTTGAGGAAGATACCTGACACCCTGTCCTGACCTCTATACCTACAGAGAGGCATGTATGCTCACTAATACATGCATACAGTTGCATAGGTATGCACTTGCTCATGTGTGAGCACACAAATAAATAACTAAATAAATTTCATAGGCCAGAGCAGGTTTAAAGTTAAACAATGGAAAAAGACATACCATGCGAACACTAATAAAGCAAAGCTGGCTTGTGATGATAATTTCCATGGTGTACACATATGTCAAAACTTAAGCGACAAGCTGTATTCCAAACATATGTAATTTATTATATTCCAACTTTAATAAAGCCAGTAAATAAAAAGAAATCTTTGAAAAAGAACTCTGCTGGGCATAATGGTGGACACCTATAGTCCTAGACATTCAAGCGGCTCAGGTAGAAGGATTATCTGTGTCCACAAACTTGGGGTTAACCTGGACAACGTAAGGAGTTCTGTATTAAAAATAGGATTTGATTACAGCTCAATAGTCGCGTGCTTGCCTTCCATGCTCGACACCCTGGGTTCAACCCTCAGTACTGAAGGAAGGGAAAGGGAGAAAGAGGGGCTGGGGTAGGGGTGAGTAGTGGAAGTAAGTAAAAACTCTGTAGTGGCTATTGTACTATCAAAATAAATTTCAGAATAGCAAGTATTGCCAGGGCTGAGATAGGCAGGTAAAGGTTCATTAAGATGGAATCAAGGCTGGCTGAGGTGGCACATACCTTTAAGCCTAGCACTTGGGAGGTACAGAGTTCAGCAGATGTCTGTGAGTTTGAGATCAGCTTGGTCTACATGGTGAGTTCTAGGATCATCAGGGTTACGTAGAGAGACCCTGTCCCAATAAAACAAAGAAGAAGGAGAAGAAAGAAGGGGAGGGAGAAGAGGAAGGGGAAAGGGAAGAAGGAGAGAGAGGAGGAAATAAACAAGTGGTTGGATGGATGGACAGGCAAACAGACAAATGGGTGGGGTAGGGCTGGATGCAGAGATGGCTCAACACCAAGATCATTGACTACTCTTCTAGAGAACCCAGGTCTATTTTCAGCACCTAAATGTTAGATCATAACTATCTATAAACTCCAGTTCTAAGGGGTCCAACACCCTCTTCCTGCCTCTCTGGGCACCTACATGCACATGGTATATACACATCAATGCTTGCAAACCATTTTGTTGTGTGTATGTGAGTACACTGTCTCTGTCTTCAGACACACCAGAAGAGGGCATCGGATCCCAGTGCAGATGGTTGTGAGCCACCATGTAGTTGCTGGGAATTGAACTCGGGACCTCTGGAAGAGCAATCAGTGCTCTTAACTGCTGAGCTATCTCTCCAGCTCTTGCGAACCATTTTAATACATAAAATAAATTAATTAAAAGAAACTCAAGCACTCCCATCCCCCTTGGGAGATATAAAAGCTAGGCATGGTGGTGTATACCTTTAATTCCAGCACTCAGGAGGCAGAGGCAGGCATTCACACATAAAATGAAATACAAAGGGAAAAAGAATGAAAGGGCTGGGGATAGGTTCAATCTCCAGGGAAGGAAAGAAGAAGGAAGGATGTACAGTATTAACATCAGAAATAAAACTAAAGATGGCAATGCAGACCATGCAGATGTTGAAAACAGACAATTCACATAGTAAAACACAAATGTCTTGAACTATACAAACACTCTTTACCCCAGAAGCAACAGAAAAGTTAAAGAGCTCAATATCTATCTATTGCAGAAACTTAACTTGTGCTTAAAACTATTTCTACGGATGCTCAAGCTTATTCTTTGAAATCCGCCAACATCGCTCAAAGCAACGCAAGAATAATGAAGTGATTGGAAAGCTCCCATGCCCACAGCGTGAAGCCTTATTGCTATTGAGTTCACAATGCTCCCAAATCCATTACAGTCCCAATGTTCTGCCCAAGGAACAATGGCCGTTTTAGGACAGGCTGATCTTAAAATTCAATATGGATATGCAAAGGAACCGGAAAAACGACTGCAGTTTTGAGGGGAAGGTAGGAGGTTGGAAGTTAACACTGATTTTGAAACTTAGTCTAAAGTAACATATGGAGGGGTGGGCATGGGAGGAGTCGGATGCGGGAACAGTTGTGGCTATGACCAGATATGTTGTAAGCATCCATGAAATGCTCAATTTTTTTAAAAAAAAATGATCAAAAAGAGGCATATTTACAAAGCAAAACTAAAGCTATTTAGGTAAAAACACATAGGACTGACATAAACACTGCCACGAAGATCAATGGAATAAAATCAAACATGCAAATGGTAGGCCAGGCCAGCACTTGGGAGGAAGAGGTAGCCAATCTCCATGAGTTCAAGGTCAATACAATCTACATAGAGAGTTCCAGGCCAGCCATGGTAACACAGGGAAGATCCTCAAAACAAAACCAACAGAAGGAAAGTCACACAGGGGAAGTCAGCTGATTGTCAGCTGTTGTTGTCAACTCATCGATGGAGCAAAGAACCCAAAAAGTGTCTCAGCTGCTAACAATGCTTGCCATCAAGTCCCACCATGCCACCTGAGTTCAATCCAGAACCACAAGGTGGAAGGAGAGAATTAACACCAGAATTAACAACCAGAGATGTCCTCTGATAGCCATGTGTGTAGTGTGGTATAGGCTTGCCCACATACAAACACTCACAAAAATAAATAAATGTAATAAGATTTTTTTAAGAAATGAAATAATATAGATGAGCTACTGGACATCTACCCAAAATTTAAATGTAAGAGCCGAATGTATAAAATTCTTCCCCCTCTCTCCCTTTTTGAAACAGGGTTTCTCTGTGTATCCCTGTTGTCCTGGAACTAGCTCTGAAGATGAGCCTGTCCTTAAAGACAAAGATCTGCCTGCCTTTGCCTCCAAGTGTTAGGATTAAAGGCGTGCGCCACCGCCACCGCCACCACTACCACCACCTGGTAAAATTCCATTTTTTACACTTTATTTATTCTACCTTGTGTATATTTTGTGCACATGTGGCGGTCAGAGGACAGCTTTTAGAAGTTTTCTGCTTCTGCCATGTGAGTCCCAGGTAACCTGAATTGGTCCTCAGGAACAGTGTCAGGTGCCTTTACCCACTGAGCTATCTTGCTGACTTATAAATCCATAACATTCATAGTAGAAAACAGATGCATATATTTTTGTGAACTCAAGCTATTGTAAAAACGGGCTAAACTGGTTTTTACTAATTATGGGGGGAAGTAAAATAATGTGGGGCTGGAGCTTAGCGGGCAGATGGCTTTTGTAGAGCACACAAGGCTTTCCTTCCCGGCCCTGCAGGCACTCTGGTGATAGTGAATGCCTGCAGTCCCAGCTCTTGGGAGGTGGAGGAGAAAGATCAGGAGCTCAAAGGTCATCTTTATCCTGATAGAGAGTTTAAGGTTAGCCTGGGATACACAAAGCCCTGTCTCAAAAAACAAATCTACCCATCAGTTTAAACAAAGTATTTACAAATTGTGTATCTACTAAGAATCTAGTATCAACAATACTCAAGGAACTTGTACAACTCAACAATAAAAGACAAATACATGCAACATACAAATACATATATGCAACACATATACACATATAAATATGCAACAGCCATGTAAAACTGAACCAAGATGGTGGGTGGGGTTCCTGCTGACTGTGCACAAAGCCTTGGTTCTATCTCAGCACCAGAGAGGCCAGGTATGATGGTACATGTCTGTAACCTTAATCCCAGAGCATGTAAGGGGGAAGCAGGAGCATCAGGAGTTCAAGGCAGACAACGACATAAGTTCAAAGCCAGCCTGAGCTACCTGAGATACTGTCTCAAAAACCATCACCACCACAAAACTAGGATACAAAACAAAAACCCCACAAACAGAACAAAAATAAATCCAGGAAAGGATCTGCATAGATGGTACTCCATTAAAAGATATAAAATAAACCTAATAGGTGAATAAGAAGAGGCCAACGACACTGATGGTTAGAGGCATGTGGGAGGGTATGGGGAGCCACAGTGCTACAGAATAATAGAATAATCACAGTGCATATACACGGGGTCAGAGTTTTGATATAGAGCCCAGCCTGGTCTCAAACTTGGGACCTGCTGGGATTACTTGTGTTTTCTGCCATAACCATCTGTAATTTATTGAAAGAAGGAAAAATGGAGTGGCTGAAAAGGCAGCTAAATAGCTTAGAGCACTTCTTGCTCTTACAGAGACCCTGAGTCTGGTTCTCAGCTCCCATATACTGCGTGGCTCATGACCATTCGCATTTCCGCCTCCAGAGGATCTGACACCTTCTTTGACCTCCACAGGCATACACACAATGCACATACACGCACACACATAGATAGACACATAAATAGCAAAATAAATCTTTTTAAGACAAACGAGTTAAACTCAGAGTTATCCTATGTGGAATTCCACTTCTTGGTATACATCCAAAAGAAGTGAAACCACACAAAAAGTTATATATAAATGCTTATAGCAGCATTATTTATAACACACAAAAATGGAAAGTTCTGGTTTTTACCAGCTGATGAGCAGGGACGCAACATGTAGGCTATGCACCCACTGAAATATTAGTCAGCAATTCAGGGAATGAGGTGTCGATGCAAGGTTCACAGGGTTGGCCTTGCATAACGCTAAGTGAAAGAAGCCAGACAGCAAAGCCCACACCCTGTGTGATTTCCATGGAGACTGGGTTTTTAGCTGAGAGTTGAAGAAGTATGAAGCTTCTTTCTGGAGTGATAGGAATATTCAGGAATGAGATAATAGTGACAGCCAAAGAACACTGTGAATCTAGTAAAAACCTCTGAAATGGTTAACATGATGGCTTTGTGCTATGTGAAATTTATTTCAGATTGCCAGACAGTGGTGGCTCACACCTTTAACCCCAGCTCTTGGGAGGAAGAGGCGGGTGGATCTTTGTGAGTTGGAAGTCAGTTTGATCTACAGAGCTAGTTCCAGGAAAGCTAGGGGTACACAAAGAAATCCAAACCAAACCAAAAAAAAGTTTAAGTTATTTTTTCAAAACTAGTCTTCCTTCAGGTCTGGAGAGATGGCTCAGGGTTTAAGAAGAGCACTGGCTACTCTTCCAAAGGACTGGGATTCAATTCCCAGCATCCACATGGCAGCTCATAACTGTCTGTAACTCTAGTTCCAGGGTATCTGATGCCCTCAAAGACACATAAAAGCAAGCAGAACACCAATATACATAATATAATTATTCATTAATAAATTAATCATTAAAAAAATAGTTTTCCCTCAAAGAAAGCCCCACGTCTGGCTGGTTTCAGTGGTAATTTCCACCTAAACTAAAGAAATAGGATCAAAGTCCTTCAGAAAATGGGAGAGAACATGACAAGTCTCAGCTCATCTTAACGGCCAGCTTTATGAGAATACCCAAATCAGACAAAACATTTGTCTACAAGATTACAAGAACAAAATGAGTCTATAATGAACACAGACACAGACTACTGAACAACATTTTAGTTAATCAAATCTAGCAATAGAGAGAAAGGGAGATGAGGCACCACCAAATCAGGTTTACATTAGGCAGGAGAACCTGGTTCACCATGGATAATCAATCCTCAGGCCTAACCGCAGCAGCACAAGTCTGAAAAACTGTACAATCATCTCATTAGAGCTATGTAAAGAAAAGCACTTGCCAAAATTTAAAAGCCACTCAGCCAACTAAATATAGAAAGAACGTTGTAACCTGGTAAAAGCTCACTATAACATAATACCTAGCTCTTCTTCCTAAAGACAGAAAAGAGAAAAGTAACATGCCTTCCCTACTTCTTATTTTTAAAGTGCATTTGTGTTTTGCCTGCATGTATGCTGGGTGAGGATGTTGGATCCCCTGGAACTGGAATGATAGACTGATAAAAAGCTGCCATGTGAATGCTGGAAATTTTACCCAGGTTCTCTGAAAGAGCATCTATTGTTCTTAAGCACTGAGCCATCTCTCCAGCCCTTCTTGGCATTGTTTTACTGTCATCTCAGACAGCCAAAGGTGGAGAAGAGTAACGAAAGGTGAACAGACTGGAAAGGGGGGTGGGTAAAGAGATGTATCATTGTAATTCCAAACTCCAGAGCCTAAGGCAGAAGGGTGGTGAGTTCAAGGCCAACTGAGACCCTATCTGAGAGAGAGGAGTATGGGACAGGAGGACTTTATGTAGCCCTGGCTGGTCTGAAATTAACTTTGTAGACCAGGCTGTCCTTAAACTCTCAGTGATCTGCCTGCCTCTGCCTGGCTGTCTTAGTTAGGGTTTCTATTGCTGT
Organism: Rhynchomys soricoides; assembly: GCA_019843965.1. Classification (NCBI taxonomy): domain Eukaryota; kingdom Metazoa; phylum Chordata; class Mammalia; order Rodentia; family Muridae; genus Rhynchomys; species Rhynchomys soricoides. Next base: position 20,481,374 of record JADRCH010000018.1, on the reverse strand, counting down.
GAAGAGACATCATGACCATGGCAACTCTTTTAAAGAAAAACATTTAATTGGGGCTGGCTTACAGGTTCATGGGAGTGTGCAGGCAAATGTGGTGCTGGGGGAGCTAAAAGTTCTTTATCTTAATCTGCTGGCAGCAGAAGGAAACTGTCCAACACTGGGTGTAGCTTGACCATAGGAAACCTCAAAGCCGGCCTCTTCAGTGACATACTTCCTCCAACAAGGCCACACCTCCTAACAGTGCCACTCCCTATAGGCCAAGCATTCACACACATGAGTCTATGGGGGGTCAGGGGGGGATTCCTATTCAAACCACCATACTTCCTAATGCTGGCATTAAAGGTGTGTACTGCCAAACACAGAAGCTTTTTGATTTTTATTGGTATATAATCACAAGCGTAGTTAATATATGGCAGAGTGGGTCTCATTAATCATTGCATTTCACTCATATCTGTCCTTTCCAGGTGATTTGATGGCTTGGTAGCAAGTGCTCTGAGCCATCTTGCAGGCCCCTTGATTTATGTTTTAATAATAGATTAAGGCTTGAGCAAACCCATCACTGAGAGATATGTGGAAAAGAAGTATGCTCGAAGGTCCTCAGACTCAGTAGACACTAGGAAAACTAAATTATAGCCACAAGAAATACCACCACCTAACTGAAAACTACCAACAGCACAAGTTTGGATGAAGATATGAAGCTAGCAGGCACATGAAACTGTATGACCACTTTTGAAAACAATTTTGCAGTTTCCTATCACTTTAAATGTTGATGTGACTTGATAGTTTGCTCATACCTATTTATCTCAGAGAAATGAAAACACATGTCCATTTGTATATCAGTATTTAGCTTTATTCATAGAAGGCCAAACTGTAAACAACTGAGGTGCCCATCAACAGATGAGCTGAGCCAGGCGGTGATTCATTACCTTTAATCCCAGCATTCAGGAGGCTGAAGCAGGCAAATCTCTGAGTTTGAGGCCAGCTCTGGTCTACAGAGTGAGTTCCAAGACAGCCACAGCTACACAGAGAAACCCTGTCTCAGAAGAACAAAAACAAATACAAAACAAAAGCAACCCAGATGAGCTGGGGAATGTCCAGATAACAGACTACCACTCAGGAATAAGGAGTGGACTAGTGACCGACAGAACACTTTTTAAGACAGTCACAACGAGAGAAGGAAGAGAGGCATGAGCTGTTCATATGTGAGCCACAACTATGTGGAACTCCAGAAGGGAGAGATCTAACTGACATGGTGGCAGAGCCTGTCACCACAGGTTAGATCAACTGAGTGCACAGACAGCCCTGCGGGGTGATGAGGATGCTCCATAGTGTGACTGTGGTGGAAGCAGGGGTTTACAGGACAGAGCCATCTTACATGTAAGATTGGGCCACAGATGCACATAGGAGCAAGATGCTTGTGCAGCAGGTGCAAGACCCCGGTTTAGTCCCTAGCACTGGAAAAACAAAGCAAAGTAAAGCCAAAGGAATGAATGAATGAGTTCAATTAAAGTGTTTCAAATGGCGCAAAGCACATGCTTAGCAGTGCAAAGCCCTAGGTCCAATCTCCAGTACACACACACACACACACACACACACACACACGCACACACACGCTCGCGCGGAAACACATGGAAGCTCCTAAAAGTAACATATTATTATAGACAACTCAGAAGGAAAAGAAAGAGAAAGAGGGAGAGAGAGAGAGAAGAAATATGTGTGTAAAATTCTCAAAAAACAAAATCTTAAAAGAAAAGATCTTACAGTTCTAACAAACACACTGGGTACTATTATTCCATCATGCTGTAGACTGTTTAACTGCAAGTGTTTAGGGCAGGCTGGATATGATGCCCGGCAAAGTGCTAAGTGTTTGCTCCAGGGACCCTCTGATCATGCTTTTACTCATTACCTTCAGTGGTGCCTGGAAGCCATTGAGATATTAGTATCTATTCCTCCAAATTCACCCACTGCACATATAGTATAATGGGAAACAAGCCTTTACAGACATTAGTACGTGTCAAACTCTCTCACATAGGATTTCAATTATACAAGGCAGATATCATTTCTCCTTCATGACAGAAGTCATAGGGTCTCTGAGGGTGACTGAAAGGTATAGGGTTGGGGAGGTAGCTCAGTGGTTAAGGACACTAACTGCTCTTCCAGAAGACCTGGGATCAGTTCTCAGCACCCACAGAGTAGTTCACAATAATCTATAATAACTCTGGTTTCAGGGGATCTGGCACCCTCTTCTGACCCCCTTTATAAGCAATATGCATGTGCATGGTACACATTCATACACATAGGCAAATAAACAAACAAATAAACCAAAGGGTACAGAATCATAGTTCTTGGATCAAACTCTAGGTCTATCTCTTGCTATTGTTGGTCTATCTCTTGCTACTGGCTTTGAACATGCTGCTTAAACTCTCGTGTATTTGAACAGTAGCAGGCAAGCAGGACCTAGGAAGATTCGCTAAGAGTATTTTTTTTTTCTGAGGCAGGGCATCATGTAGATTTCACCATGTAGTTGATCCTCTTACCTCCATTTCCCAGCTCCTGGAATTACAGGCATGCACCGCCAACACTTAGCTTCAGCATACTCAATTCTAAGTGCTTTACTAGGCACACGATGAGCCTTCAATAAATAATAACTGCAATTAAAGTAGCAAAGAGGCTATATCAAAGCCTTCCAGGGGTTCCCAGAGGACTTCAGGTCCCTTATTTTGAAGAAGATGGTGGTGCTATGGGGTTTGTAGCCAGAGACTATTGTAATCTACCTAGATTAGCGGTCCCTGGGCTGCAGCCTATACAGGATTTGGGGATTTATTACAGTAACAGTAATGACTCCTTATGCTTTTAAAGTGCTTTGAGTAGCTTCTTAAAGGCTTCATTATAATGCCATTTTAGAGTAAAAGAAACTGAGAGGGCAGGGGTGGGGCTGAAGGAGGTTTCACAGCTAGTAGAAGACTGAAACCCAGGTTAGTAGACTCCAGTCCCTGTGACTTTGAGCTCTCCCAGCTGGTCCTGCTTCTCACTCTAGATATTGAGTTTTTACACTCAGTGTTCAGTATGCAAGGGAGGGAGGTCTGGCTGGCCAGGCTCAAGGTCAAGGCCTGGGGTATGTCTCATTATAATCAGGACAGTAGTGACAGGTCCTGGTCTCACTAGGTGTGGTCCCTGTGAAGCTGTTGTCTGAACAACAGGTCTTCCTGGATTTACCTGGCCTTAGAGCACAGGATAGGAAGAGATGAATCCCCAGGAGGCTCAGCACACATTATCAGTTAGAGAGCAGGCTGAAATATTGCTGGCACAGGACATCAGAGCAGTGGACAATTTCCCGGCAGGCTAGGGTGGGGTGTAGGGTAGAGACAGGAAAGGACACAGGGAGTGCCTTGTGGTGACCGGAGTGTTCCATGTCTTGGGTAGGGTTCCACAGGCATGTGCTGTAAAAACCACTGGAATTTCTACTGGAATTCTTTCCTGAAGATCAGTGCACTTTACAACATATAAGTTGCAACTCCACTTTCGAGCATTCGAGAGGCAGCATCAGGAAGACTGTCATAAGTTCAAGGCTACTTTGTTCTACATAGGGAGTGGCAGAACAGCCAGCGCTATATAGCAAAACCCTGTCTCAAAAATAAGTAAATAAATAAATAGTATATTACAAAAACCAAAACCAAAACCAACCTTTCTCCAAAGTATTCCCCTGTGTTCTTTAACCTCAAAGTAAAGAATATAGCTTTGCTGGGTGGTGGTGACACAGACCTTTAATCCCAGCACTGAGAGGCAGAGGTAGGTGGATTTCTGAGTTCGAGGCCAGCCTGGTCTACAGAGTGAGTTCCAGGGCTACACAGAGAGACCCTGTCTCAAACCAAAACCAAACCAACCCCAAAACAGAACAAACCATCAATGTAGTTTATACTGAAGTGAGGACTTAGATGTGAACAGAGAGCCTGGAAGCTTCCTAGGTCTCCTGAGTAAAGGTCAGTGGCTGGGCTCCATGCTGGGAGGGAGCTGTGACGTGGATTGTGGAAGCTTTGGGGAGCTGCTCCACGGACACTGGCTTCCTCCTATAGTTGAACTACTGCCCTGGTACCCCAATGGAGGGTTCAGGCATACAGTTCTCTTCAGCAAGGGCTGAGGTAGCATTTTCTTTTTTCCCCCGCCTTGCTGATGGCTGGCAGTTTTGAGACCTTTCTGTTCCCGCTGTGTTCTCAGTGATGTGTTTATAAAAAATGATAAGATCTATGTTATCTGGGTGTAGGGGAGGAAGGTGTGGAGGAAGGGTGAGCAGGCCCAAGCCCAGACATCCCTTCCCCCAGAGGGACCAGCCACACACAAAGGTATAGTATAGAAATAGAGTTTATTTAGGGCATGGGGAGGGGAGTTAAGAGGGTAGTAGAGGCAGAGAGAGGGAGAGAGAGGGAGAGAGAAGTAAAAGAGTAGAGAGAAGTGGAGAGGCCGGCCATGACCACGTGGAGGGAGGGGGAAAGGGAATGGGGAGAGGTAAGGGATAAGAGATGCAAGGGAGAGAAGAGGAGCAAGAGGTAAGAGAGAGAGGAGGGGCAAGCAGCCCCTTTTATAGTGGGCCGGCCCACTTGGCTATTGCCAGGCAACTGTGGGGAGGAGCATACCTGGCTGTTGCCAGGTAACTGTGGGGTGGAGTTTAGACAGAATGCTGACACTCAGTCTACATGTAAATAGGAAGCAGATTTTCACCAGCAGATCTGAGGATGAAAGAGTGTCTCTCTAGATCTATTTCTAACCCAAGTGTTCAATAAAAACCAGCCTGAAAGCATCCGTAAACCTGTGCGCATCAAATGAATAGTGGTAAATAGCAGATGACAAAAACTACTAAAAATTCAAGGCCGGGTGTGCTGGTGCAGGACTTTCTCTATGGGTTCCAGGCTAGCCTGGCCTACATAAGCAAATTCTGGGCCAGCTGGAGCTACACAATGAGACCAGACTCAAAACAAACCAACAGATGTGAGGGGAGGGCTAGCAAAATGGCCCTGTGAGTATAGGTGCCTGCTGCTAAGCCTGACAGCCCGAGTTTGATGCCCAGGACTCACAAGGTAGAAAGAGAGGGCTAACATCCACAGTTGTTCTCTGATAGCCGTGTACGTAGTGTGGTACGTGTGCCCTTCCCACACAAAACAAATAATAAATGCAAAACAACATGCAAGGGGAAAGGTCATAATAACTGAAGTGAGATGTTTTCATTTATCTCTCGGAATTAACCAGAACTAGACACACAGTAAAAGTAATTATAATGGGTTTTAACAATACACTCGATTGAACACACACTAATTTTTCTTCTGTTGAGGCTGTGACCGTAAGGTATTAAAAAAAAAATCCTGTTCGAGAGGTATTTAAAATAATAGGAGTTGTAATGAAACAAACGTGGCCATAAACTGTCATCTGTGGAAGGTGACAGAGACTTCACGAAGTATCCTGTTTTCATGTTTATATTTTTTAGTTTTTTCAGTATAACATCATCATCATCATCATCATCATTATTATTATTATTATTATTTTCTATCAAGTTTTTGAGACGAAGCCTCACTAGGCAGTCCTGGCTAGCCTGAAACTTGCTTTGTAGAGCAGACTTTGAAATTCACAACAACCTTACCCTCTGAGTGCTGAAAGTCCGAGTGCATACCACCTTACCTGGCTACACGTAGCCTTAAAATAATCATATTTAGGTAGAAAGAAGACCTGAGGAAAAAAATTTAGCACAGGGAATTAATAGGCTACAGCTTTTGACCGTCATCTATTAAAATTAGTCACGGACATCATTTGAGGTATTCCTTCCTTGGAGCCCCTCCATTCTTGAGTTCTCAGGTTTCCTTAATAAATCAGTGTTTGCTTTGCTCAAAATAATAATAATTCCCAAATTCTACTTATAGTTCTTCCTAAGTGTCCTCAGGGATTTGTTCCAGGGTTTCCTAGCACACTGCCAGGTCTACAGATGGACAAATCCCTTAGAAATGGTGTCCTGTTTGCATATAACCCATGCATACATACTCCTGCATACTTCACTCTCTAGAGCACCTGTAATGTCTAAAGGTTAGTCTCTTTTATTTTGTCACTGTGACAAAACATCTGAGGAAACAAGTCAAGAGAGGAAAAGGTTTATCTCGGCTCATAGCGTCAGAGGTTACACATTGGTCGGCTGGCTGCATTGTTCCAGGGCCTGTGCCAACACAGAGCATCATGGAGAAAGGGCAAGGTGGGACAGAGCAGTTCACCCATAATAGCCAGGAAGTAGGAAGAAATATGCTTTCTCCCTTTGTTCCTCCCTATTGAATGGAGCCTGTAGCGTGAAATATTTAAAATGGCTGGCACATTCCCGCACTTGAGTCAGCTACTCTCTGCCCACCAACTCTGCTGCCTCCACAGCTCTAGGCCTAGCCCCAACAGTAACTGATTGCTGTCCCTCCCAGCTCTGGTTTGCTGGTTCAGTACCACCCATACCCTCTCAGCCATCATTCCCCAATGGTCAGCAGTCCCATCTTTCAGTAACCCAGTAAAACAAAATTCTAGAAGCTTATAATTAATCAGTCAGATTTATATATCAACAAATTCTCAATTCACAAGATGGCCACACAATAATTTCTGAGCCAATTGATAATGATACAAGCTGCCCACCTAGGTTAGACAAGTTATCCTAATTATTCTATCCCTATATGATATTCATAACTACCTGTGGCTATTTAAAACCATGCAGGATCAGAATCTTCTTCCTGTTCATTCTCCATCTCGCTTCCTCCCCTTCTCCCTCTGTCTTTGTCTCTCTCTCTCTCTCTCTTTCTCTCTCTCTCTCTGCAACTCTTAGCTCCGCCTCCCTTTTCCCTGTCTAATCACAGGCCTCCTGCTGCACTAATATTTAAATAGATTGGACAGGGAGAATCCTACCACAGGAGCCTCCACAGGATGGGTCTACCTTGCCTTCATAGACACACATTGAAATGTTGTTGATCTCTGAGGTATCTATCAATTCCCATCAAGATGACAAGATGATGCATGCCAGCCCAACACAGATTACCCATACCAGACCAATGCCATATCACACTTTATACAAGAAATAACAGCAAGGAAAGATATTGTAAGGTTCAGCAGAGATGCACTTGCCTTTTCAGTCTTCAGCTAGTTCAATTAAAGAACGTGGAACCCTCATGTATAGATAGATAACTGAATATAGAAATTAGGGCAAAGAGCTTACCTAACATTCATGAAGCTCTGGGTTTTACTCACAGCACCAAATAAAAATAGGTTTAAAACCTGTAATCTCAGGTCTCGTGAGGTAGAGGCAGAAAGATCAGAAACTCAAGGTTATCCTCTGCTACATAGAGAGTTGGAGACCAGCCTGGGCTACATGAGACTCTACTTTTTAAAAAGACAAGTAGGAGGAGAAGGAAAAAAAAGAACACAGCAAGAAGCACATTTTCTCTTGGGTAGAAGAGAAAAATCAAAACCAAAATAAAAAGTTACCTAGAAAAAAAAACAATGCAGCAAATGTTTTCATGGTTCATTTATTCATCCCTTTGCTCAGCAGGCGTATCTTAAAAGCTCTCTCTGTTCCTGGAACCGGGAAAGGTAAAGAGAGCCAAAGCCCTGTCTGCAAAGCTCTCCAGTGCTCTTGACAGGAATAGACAAAACTAGATGAGTGACTGACCCTACCCAGCATGCAACAGTAGAGCTGCACAGACCAAATAGGTCAAGGAAGAGGGCCTTGGGATGGAGAAGGAGAGATGAGGTCCAGTGTGAAGCTGACTAATTCAGCCGATGGACAGGACGTTCTCCTGGGGGTGGTGATATCTGGACAGATGTGCATGAGGCACAGCAGCCAGCACAAGAGAGGAAAGCATGGGGCTCAGGAAAAGGGGACTCAGTGTTCTCTCCACCTCTGTCCCCAGGGCTCTGATTTGACTCCTGACTCTTTTTAGGCTCAGAGTACAGGTGGGGGCTCAGCTCTGGCCTGTCCCTTGGAAGCATTCAGAGAGAGATAGAGAAGGGGCCTGTTAAGGAAGCTAATGTAGGTCACAACTTGGGGTACCCTGATGGCCTTTGGTTCTAGGCAGCTCCCCCTGGAGGCCACTTCACACTCAGGCATTTCATTACCCTAGACACAGGACTATTCTTGAAGAGCCAATAGAACTAGCCATCAACACTTGAGAGGCAGAGGCAGGATATTGAGTTTAGAGCCAGCCTGGGTTACTTAATATGTTCAAGGCTAACTGGGATATATAATGAGACTGTTTTAAAAACCAGACGAATAGCCCCCACAAACAAACAGCCAAGCTGCTCAAAGTTCTGGCCAGGGATGTACATCCATTCAAATAGAGGGAAGTTCCTGTGGCAAAAGGGACCCTTGGCCAAGAGTGACAGTTTCATCCTTAGTTCAGAGCACACCTATGAAGATGCTAATGTCTGCACCATTATGCCTGACTCACAGTAGGCACTCAATCACTGGCAGCTGCTATTCTTTTTTTTTTTTTTTGGAGGTGTAAGTGAATTTTTATTGGGAAGGAAGTTGTCAACTTAAACAGCAGCAAATGAAGGATGCATAAGGAAACTCCCTGTTGTCACAGACAGATGTAACCTCCAGAATATTTCAATCTGTGACCCCAAGTTCGGATGCATTAAGCGCTTTCCTGTTCAATCTACCACTTCTGGATTTCTACTAAAAAGGAATCTGTAGCCAGGGCATGGGAAAGTTGCTTCTGAAGGAAACCCCAAGAAGGTTCAGAAAAGGAACGTAGAAATCGAGAAGTTACAATTACTTTAAATTGCAATGCACGACATTTCCATATCTTCACAGTAATACAAAACAGTCACTTGTAGAACTGGTTCAGATTACTTAAATACCAAATGTGCTGTCAGTCCTCTATACAAGGGTCTGGAAGTTACTTGTGTTTGTATGAAATGAAGCTATTGATACTTTTCTACAGCAGTAACTGCACACCAGGAAGGCGGAGACAACACAAACCAAGGGATGGAGTTTTCCCAAAGCTGCAGTGTGAAAAGACTATAAACGGTTGATCCCACACACATGAACGGGCTTCCTTGCTAGAAGAAATCCGAGTAGAATAAGGACCGGAGATGTAAAAAGGTTTTCTTAAGGGGAAGGAGGTTGGTGCCCTGTGGAGCAGTGATCTGTGACAGGTAGTCTGGCACTCGGTTGAGCACAAGCTTAAAATTCTGGGAGACCCAGCGGAATCCGCAAGGGACCGAAAACTTTATTCGAATGCTCTGGGGAGGCTTTTGGCTTCAGTCACGGTCACGGTCACGTACCACCCCTTCTCAGGTAGAGGCGTGGCCACACAGCCCCAAGCCATCCCCATGTTAATAAGACACCTAGAGGCTTAGCGGTGCCCCTTCCCAGTTACTATATCTGCCTTGCTTCTCCCAGACTGGCGGGGGTACAATTCAATCCATGACACGCTCCACACAATGAAAATAAACGTCTTAGAATTATGGACTGTCTCTTCATCTGGACCTGCTGTGGGAAGCAAGGGATCCAGCCCTCGATTAAGGAGCCACATCTAATCTCTCGCCGAGGGCTTCCCAGTGCTCCCAGACAGTACCCATTCACCCAAGCCTAAGCAGCTAGCCCAGAGTCCCAAGCCGTTGAGACCCCGTCCAGGCAGGAACCCCAGCTGGCTCAGGCTAGCCTGTCTGCTGCACCCCTGTGGAGACTGCAGTGCCCCGAGCTAGAGAACCCACTGAGACGGCTGTAGCACATTCCCCAGGAATGGCCCCCTCCCACTACCCACAGGCAGGGTCCACAAAGGCTTCCCATAGCCCCCACCTGCCGGTCGGACTGTGTGGAAAGACTTGTGGCCACTTCCCGCATGTCTCCTGTCCCACCCAGAGCCGCAGTGCCTGGGACAGACAAGGGACAGACACGTGGGGCTTCTTTCCACAGCACCAGGTTTGTTCCCACAGTGCCCTGGATGCCTTTAGTTCTTGGCCCCCTCCGCTGCATCACATTGTTCTTCTGCACTGTCTGATGTCCATAATATTAAGTTGTCTCTAAGCAACTGCATGATGAGGGTGCTGTCTTTGTAGGAGTCTTCGTTCAGTGTATCAGGTTCTGCGACGGCCTCATCAAAAGCCGTTTTAGCCAGTGTACAGGCAAGCTCTGGATTATTAAGGATCTCATAGTAAAATACAGAAAAGTTAAGAGCCAGCCCCAGGTGGATTGGATGTGTAGGTTGCATCTCTTTCTTGCTTATATCAAATGCCTCTTGGTAGGCTCCTTGGGAATTTTCTATCGTTTGTTTTCCATTATCGCCACAAGCTACTTCAGCAAGATACTGAAAATAATCTCCATTCCTTTTCAGATAGAAGACTCTACTCTCTGGATTAGTTTCATTGGCTATTAAATACTTATCCAACAACTCCAGGACCGTGGTGCAGATGGACCTCAATTCAGACTCCACTTTCTCCCAATAGTCCTTGATCAGCTGCAATTTCTTGTTGGAGGTGTCAGTCTTCTGCTCAATGCTCGAGATGACCCTCTAGGCGGACCTGCGGCCCCAACCACGTTCTTGTAGGCCACCGACAGCAGGTTGCGCTCCTCCTTGGACAACTTGGCGCCCTGCTCCGTCATGGCTTTCATACAGATGGCTATGTCTGCCTGCTCGGCCAGCTTGGCCTTCTGGATCAACTCAGTCTTCTCCATGGCAAACGAGGGCGAGCACCAACCTGGATCCGGAGTCCTTCTAGTCTCTGTGGCCGAGACGCGAGTTGGCAACTGCTATTCTAATTAAGACTTAACTTACTTGGGCCTGGGAAGAAGGTGCAATCGTTAAGAGCACTGTTCGCTCTTCCAAACAACCTGGATTCCCAGCACCAACATGATGGCTCACTACCATATATAACTCCAATCCTAGGGGATTCAGCGCCTTCTTTCTACTTCCACAGGTACTGCATGCACATAGTACACAGACAAAACATGCACGCCAAACACCCATACACATTAAAACAAAAACAAAAACAAAAAACCAGGCAACTCATTTATACAGAAATTGAATTGAAAGCTGAATTTCCCTGCAGGCTGAGGCCTGCAGAGCCCTCCAGGGCTGGCCTGTGAGAACCAGAGGATATCTGTTCCTAATAGAGTTCTGTGGAAGTTTAGTGAGTCCTTCTATCCAATTAACAGGCCCAGCGGACACGAGGGAACGGATTTCTTCCTGAGCTTGGACACTGCCATCCCTCATCCTGTGGAAATGAGATTATGAGGTGGGCAGGGCCAGGGAGGAAGCTGACCTAACTCAATTATCAGCCCTGGTTTGTCCATTTTAGCCTGGGAGGAGGTGAGAGCAGAGGGAAGCCAGAGTCTCTCAGGAAATGACAAATCTGAAAACATGGCCGGGACAAGCCCACTTCAGCTTCCCTGAGGCCCACCCTGGAATTAACAGGCTCATCTCTGTGCTCTTCTTATCAAGTGCTGGGTGCAAAGCCTTGGAGATCAACATGGTCACCCCTTTGTGGCTAGACTGTCTGCTTAATCTCCCTAGTGACGGAGTGGTGGTTACCTGTTGAGACAGCCCTCAGTGCCATTATTGATTCAAAGGCAACTGTCACTGAGACTAGGGACAGCTGGTCTTGGATTTGTCATAAAGCAGGTATTGACCTTTGGGAGGTCTCAGGTGCCAGCCTCAGCTGTAAAGGAGATTTATGACCTGTGGTAGACATGCGGCTGTGTTCTTGGCATCTCCTTCTGGATTCATCTCCTTCTGGATGGCAAAGCATGATCTCCAGGTGGGTTTGCACCAGCTTCCCATCAGTCTCGCCTCTTGCCCTCCTACCCTTTGAAGCAGGAGGCCTTGTCCTGGCTTGTAGTGGCTCAGACAGAGCTACCCTCAGACTCCATTAGGGACTTCAGAAAGCTTTTGTGTCTTGTCCCCAGAACAAGGCAACATGTTGTCCTGAATGAAGGTGACAGCTACCTCAACACCTCAGAAGAGGCCAGCCTGAGACAAAGCAGACACATACAGTAGGGGGCAAAGCCACACAGAGAACCACACAGGAAGAGCTAGAACTCCGAGAAATGTTCAGGCCACTCCATTCTGGAGCTTTTCAGCAGTACTGGCCAGGCAATAGCTCTCCGTGACGTGGCACCATGTTGTTTGTGAATGACAAAAAAAAAAGGAAAAAACATAACTGGTTCTACGTAGTGGGGGGGAAGGTTCTTTGTAGATAAAAGGGAAAGCACAGCCAGAGGCAGAGACATCTGGGACAATACAGAATGAACAGGATCCTGAGAAGAGGAGGGGGTAGGGGAGAGCTAGACCAAGAGGTCAGGAGGGTAGAGGGTAGGAGACAGAAGAGCCAAAAGGACTGGCTTAGCCAAGTGGCTGGATTACATAAGGAGGGTAGCTGGGAGAAGGTCAGCCCAGCCACTGGGCTGGAGAAGTTTATGGAAGGGGGCAGGGCATGCCAACCATACCCTGTAACAGATAGGGACTGAGGCTTGCAGGGAGAACCTAGCAGCCAGGTCTACTTTCACATGTTAATGGCACCTCACTTAGCCATTGGTCCTGGGTTTGAGACCTAACAGTTTGCGTGACCTTTTCTGTTGCCTGTCACCATCTGTATCTTTATGAACCAAGATTTCATTCAGACTTCAAAGGCTCCTGAAGGGAAATTGGCTTCTGTCATCTCTACCCAAGGACAACAGTTGCACCCTGGGTGGCTCATTGGACACATCCACTCTGTTTCCAGAGGAAGAGTGGTCAGGAATCTGTTGGGAACTTTTTTCATTTCTACCTATGTCAATGTCAGTAAGTTGAGACAGATGAGCACTTTTCTAGGCTGGATAAAAGGAGACTATCGACAGACACACAGGGGAAGGCAAATGCTTTCTGACAACCAGCTGTCAGAGAGCCACTTCATCTCCTGGCTGACCACTGTGCTTAAACTGGGTTTCACTTTCTTCTCAGAACAGCTAACTTTGAGTCATTCTGGCTCAGCTCTCAACACTCCCTAGCACACAGGATTTCAGCTATGATCATGAATGGACTCTTCCATGTTATACTTCTACCAACTTCCCCAAACTCAAGACTGTATATTTTTGGCTGCCTGTTTGAGGGGCTGGTTGGGTTTGGGATTCAACAAACATCTAGCAGGTTCTATCTATGGTATAGGACAGTGCTAGGCATTTTCACACACATTTCCTTATTTCCTATCCAAATCGCTCCTGGTGTTTCATGCTCATTTCCTACAAAGAAACTGAGTCACCAAGAGTTCTAAAGGCACCTAACCAACACTGGTGCTGATAAAAGCAAATGCATCTTCCTCCAGCTACCACTGACCACTTCTGGTCAGGTGGCGCTGATGTCCCTTTCTTGTTCCACTGTGAAGACAGCTGAGATCCTTAGGCATCATCAGAGGAAGTGTTCTGAGAGCAGCTGGCAGAAGTTGCCAATCAGACACCACCCCCACCCCCACCCACCCCCACCCCACCCCCCCATCAGTACTTAGTTCCTTCCAGGAACCCTTAGCCAATCTACTTTTCCCAAGTCTGAAGGGCCAGAGGCAACTATGTGCCACTGGAGTGCAATGGCCCTTAGGCAGGGTCAAGGTAGGTGAACCTTATCTAGTTCCTGTTTGAAACCAGAAGCATAAAGAGGAAGTGGCCAATTCACAGGAGATTTTTCTCCTCCTTTCAATTTTTCTTTAAACATTTTTTACTGAGATAGTCTGTGTGCCCTAAAATGTACCCATCCGAAGAACACAATTCAATATTTGGTGAACTCCTCTGTAGACCAGGCTGGCTTTGAGCTCAGAGATCCGCCTGCCTCTGCCCCCAGAGTGCTGGGATTAAAGGGGTGTGTCATCATTGCCCTGCGTTATACTACTTTTTTTTTTTTAAAGATTTATTTAATTTGTGAGTACAGACCGACCAGAAGAGGGCATCAGATCTCATTACAGATGGTTGTGAGCCACCATGTGGTTGCTGAGAATTGAACTCAGGACCTCTGGAAGAGCAGTCAATATGCTTAACCTCTGGGCCATCTCTCCAGCCCAGTTATACTACTGTTTTAATCACTAAGCACTCACTCTCCATTTTCCCCTGGGTATTTTCATATAACATGCAGAATCAAACAGCATGTGATCTTTGTGAATTGCACCTGTCACTCAGCATGCTTTTAAAGTTCACCTCTACGGAAGCATAAATCAATAATCTTCCCTCTTCTTCCCCCCCCACCCCCCCCCCCCCCCCTTTTCTAAGGTGTTCTCCTGTAGCTCAGGCTGGACCTGAACTCACTAGGCAGTTGAGACTGGCTCTAAATCGTTAATCTTGCGTCCATCTCTCAAGTACGAGGATTTCTGTGTGCACCACCAGACCCCGCTCTGTGTGTTTTTTCTTTTTTGGTGGCATAATAACCCACTGTGTCAGTTTACCATCAATTGAGTTGTCCATAGCTAGTAAGATCTTTATGAGATTGTGAAGTCCCTTCTTATCTGCTCTACCCAGTCTGCCTTCACGTGGGTGTGGGTCTCAGTTCTAGTGTCTGTGATAGTAATTGTCCTTTGTTTTACATGGCACAGATAAATGTGTATTCTCCTTTTAGGCACACGTGGCCGCCTCCTCCTCCTCTGCCGCCGCCCAACCCCCGCCACCATCACCACCACCACCTCCTCTTTCTCCTTCTTCTCCTTTTGGTTTTTTGAGAATGAGTTTCTCTGAGTAACAGCTCAGGCTGTTCTGGAATTCACTTTGTAGACCAGGGTGGGCTAGAACTCTTAGAGATCTGTCTACTTCTGTCTCCTGAATGCTGGAATCAAAGACATGTGTCACCACGCTCTGCTTTTTTAAAAATGTTTTTTTGAGACAGGGACTCGCTATGTAAGCCTTCATTGGACTGGAACTTGATATATAGGCCAGACTGGCCATGCACTCAAGAAAGATCAGCCTGCTTCTGCTGATGAAGTGTTGGGACTAAAGGCTCACAGTTCATGCCTTGCCCTGTATGTAGTGTTCGTTTCCATACATGGTACTGCCCAGCTATTATTCTGTACTTTTCCCTTCACTGACATGATCCATGTTGCCATGAGTTTGTCTGGTCATTCCTGCCCCTGGCTGTGTAGCCTATGGGAGTGGGTTGCTACCACATTTAACATATCTACCCCCGTATGAGGATGAATATCCATTGGTCCCAGCTCTCTACTACTGCCCAGAGACCTGCAGTGGATGATGTGGGAAGTCTTTCCCCTCCTGGTGGACAACAAGACTGGGACCACAGGGAGACAGAACTGTCCTCACAAATTCTCCACCCAGAAACAGCAGCCAGGACACACTTTCTATGCAGATCTGCACACCTCAGAGTCTCCTTGATGAAGTACACCTGGCTATTGAAGAGAAGGTCTAACTCCGGCTTCTCTCTCTCTTTCTCTCTCTCTTTCTCTCTCTCTCTCTGTGTGTGTGCGTGCGCATGTATACAAAGATGAAGAGGGGCACATGGGCCACAGTACATGTGTAGAGGTCAAAGCTTAGCTTTTGTGGATCTGCTTCTCTCCCTCCATCTTTATGTGGATTCCAGGCTGGCGCTCAGGTCATCAGGCTTTCGTAGCAAGTGCTTTAACCACCTCACTGGCCTAGGTCCATCTTCTATTTCAACTCTCACTAATTTCCCTTAAACGTCCTGGCCCTATAAAGTGAGGTTACTCCTTATACTTCATGGATTAGAGTTTGCAAAGGAAACTACTACTCCAAGAACTAGCTTGTGTTTTGGGGGTGCAATGACCTGTAATCTTATTACTGTTTTGTAACTGGGGAGAAGTCACAGGAAGGAATGGTTCTGGAGACCCCTGCTGGCACTTGGAAGACCAGGGAAATGAGATCTGATGGGAATCTTTTTTTTTTTTTTTAAAGGTTTATTTTATGTATCTATGCATGAGTGCTCTATCTGCATGTACACCATCTGCACACCAGAAGAGGACATCAGATCCCATTATAGATGATTGTGAGCCACCATGCGGTTGCCTAGGATTGAACTCAGGACCTCTGGAAGAGCAGACAGTGCTCTTAACTGCTGAGCCAATTCTCCAGCCCGTCATGGGAATCTTAACCTAGGAGGGTTGCTAGCTTCCCAGAGAGACTCAAAACCATCCTGTGTATAGAGGATTCTCTTGAGAGAACTCCTAAGTTTGGGGATGTTGGTCATTCAGGCAAAGCTGAGAGCCATTGGGCTCCTTAAGGATTCCACTTAGAGTCAGGCAGTGGTGGTACATGCCTTTCATCTCAGTACTAGGGAGGCAGAGGCAGGCAGATCTTTGTGAGTCTGAGGCCAGTCTGGTCTACAGAGCCAGTTCCAGGCAGCCAGGTCTACACCAAGAGAGAACACGTCTCAAACAAAACAAAACAAAACAAAACAAAACAAAAGATTCCACTCAGCTACAGTGTATCCCTCTACCCCACATTGCCTCTTTAAAGGCAGAGAGAGGAGTGTCTGAGAAAGTCTTAGGCAAAGAATCCATTTGTGTGTAATGAATCGCTTTGTCCTCATTTTGGTTTCATGAGTTTGCTTTTCTCATAATAGGCTCTTCATAAAGTGAAAGCAATAACCCTGCTTGACAGACCACAGCCGGAAGTGAACAGTCGGTCACCAGCAATGTCACTGGAGGCCTGCTGGTAGCTGGGATTGGAAATAGTAGCTATAGTGCCTAGGGCTCCCCCACGCTGCTGCCATTTCTTTCCTTTCAAAGCTTCTGGTTTTCTAGCCGCTTCTGTGGCCCACTTTACTCAGAAGTGTTTAGGAAAGAAGGGAACCCTGATTTCCCAACACTGAGCTTCGTTTGCGTGTGTGCTCACATAAATGCTGAGAATGAAGGTTGAGACACTTCAGAAGAATGATGACTGGGACACTGTGTAGCAGAACCATTCCTGTGCCTCATTCCCAATGGAAGAGAGCACCTGTTAATTCTGCAGATCCCCTCCCCCTCCCTGCCTAACTTCTCTACAATCTGAGCTTGCTGTTGTTGGGGCTAGGAGAGGGGGAGGGGAGACCAAATGTCTATGCACATGGTCAAAAAGGAAGAGGAGGTACAAAGAATTGAGAGGCACTAATAATGCGCCTTTCTGGTCTGGCTACTCCCCATGCTAAGATTGTATGAGCCAGTTAAGTATGTGACCAGTTAAGAACATGACCAGCCAGTTAAGCTGGTTGTATAGAGTTTGCCGTTATTCTCTAGAGCCTAGATCTTCTAGATTTTGAAGTTGGGAACTCTAGAATCGGAGGAGAGTGGAGACCTGATTCCTTTCTGTCTGCCAAGGCATTGTCCCAACACTGCAGGACAGTCCATGATCCAAGATGGTTGTAAGAGCCAATTCCAACTAGAACAGATGAGCTAGCTATTATTGTAAACAAGAATATGGCTTGGTTGTCTATTTTTTCCCTCTAAGATGTTTTTTTTTTTCTGTGTAATCCTTGCTGACATGGAACTCACTCTGTAGACCAGGCTAGCCTCAAACTCAGAGATCTGCCTGCCTCTGCCTCACAGATGCTAGGAGTACAGATGTGCACCTAGCTTAAATTTGTTAACCAGATCCTCCAGCAATTTCAGTCTTTAGGCTAAGTCTGACTCTTGCATAGAAGATCCTAGAGTTACACTTGCCTTGTCTTACCAGCATCAGCCTAGCTTACCCTTTTTTCATTCCAAGTGGATCCAAGAACTTACCTTTCTCACCCGGAGAAAAGGTTTAAAGTGCAGTGTTTGGCAGGTCCAAACGGTCCCCTCAGGATTTAACTTATCTCCCAGTCTTAGGAAGTATTTGCCTACTAGACTTGAAACCAGGAGGAGAAAGTCAGTAGATAAAGCTGCTGAGTGGACGTAACCAAGCTCCTGAGGGATACAAGCAGCATTCCACTGAAGCAGTTAGGAACTCAAAATTGTGACATCTCCATAGGTCTCTCCTTGGGATACTCAAGCTGGAGGAATGGTGATCCAGGTACTGACCTTTGTGCTAATCAACTCTTCCCAACAGATGTGTGGAATAAGATAGAGCTGAGACCAGCATCTCCCTTTTGTGCTGACCCATCTCTCTGAGCGGGTTTAACCCCCAGCACCACAAAACAAACAAACCCACCCCAAAACCATAAAGGACGTGAGCTGCAAACTGTTTATCCCAGCTAATTTGAGAAGATTCAATGTTCCAGAAGAGAGTAATAATTGGGCTTGCAACTGGGAAGATTCCTTTCATCAGGCCTTCTTTAAAAAAAAAAAAAAAAAAGACAGGGTCATTCTATGATTGCCCTGGTGTCCAGAGACTTGCTGTGTAGGCCAGGCCAGAATTCTGTCTCTGCCTCCAAAGTTAAAGGCATGTGCCACTACATGCAGCAATCAGGTCCTTTCTTGAACCTGAAGGGTCTTTTAGTCCCAAGCCCAGACATGCTTTAAACCTAAACAATCAGGTTCCTATTCTCTAGTCCCCTAGCATGTTGATAACTCTTCTCTTACAGCCAACCAGAGCTGACAATGTGGTCAGAGGTGCAAGCTCTTGGGTATAGGGGGAGGATGTCCCAAACTTTTCTTTTGCCAAAGCCTCCACCCAACTCAACCTGCCTCCATGTGACCGTTTGCAATCCTTTACTATTGCTGGATGTTGTGATCCAGCCCTAGTCACACTTAGTCAGAGTGAGGCCACTAGGAAATTCATGCAGGAAGCCAGGCCCCAGGGACCACATTAAGGAAGCAATGAGATTATTTGGGAGCACCAGCCTAGTGATCACCAACTGGGACTCAATTTTCCACCTTTATAATGGGACAGAAGAGGCTGGTGAGGGTCCTTCCCCTCTCCTGTGGGGTCAGCTCCAAAGTGTTAAGGTTCTGCCTCTTCAGTGCTTTGTCTGCTCCACAACACTGTGTTTTGACCTTCTTCAGGCAGATGTGCTTTACTTGAAACCATTTCACCTTTAAGTGTAATTCCATTGCCTCTTTTCCACCAGCAATGCAAAACTATCCCCTCTCACATTTCTTTGCCCTCTCCAAGAACCACGGCCATGTCCCTGCATCACTAATCCAGCTCCTTTATCAAGGCAGGCAGTGGACCTGATCTTTTCTTCCTTGATCTAGTCAGACTTCCTTGCTAGTTTTTATGGTTTAGTCTTTTTGGATGAGATACTGAGATATTCTCTCTCTCTCTCTCTCTCTCTCTCTCTCTCTCTCTCTCACACACACACACACACACACACACACACACACACTCCTCTTAATCAACCCTGCATAGAAAACTGGTTAACTCTTCTTTGGCACATGCAGCACTTTTGCATGGCTTGTCCCTTCCCAGGTTCTCTTAGGGTTGGCACAGCACCAAGTCCAAGAACTTGACCTCAGAAACCCAGAGAGCTTTGGTGTCCCACCTCTTAAGTAAGGCCTAGGTATTTTTTCCAGTATTATCACTCTAAGATTTTAGTTTAACAAAATTTGCCACCCCTTATCTCAACCTTTATAAACTTGTTGTGAGCAAGGATCTACAAGGTTTCTATCTGTCATGTCTGGCTTTTAAGCTTCCAGCCACTAGGGGTGGCATTAGGGTCAGAGGTCTAAGAAGTCTCCCCAAAGGCTCCAAAGTAAGCTTTATGATGCCCATGGTAATGGGGATATCTACTCTTTTCCTGTGGTTGTAGGCCAAGACTCTCTGTCAAATAGCATTCTTTCTCTGGAGGACGTTGACTCCCCATATTCCTTGATGGCCTGCCATCCAAAAAGCCTTCTAGTGGTGTGCACATGGATGTCAAGTCAACAAAAGTAAGAACAGAACAGGAGGTGCAGTAAATACTTGTATTCTCCATCATGTGCTATGTGCCTTATTGTTCATCATACCCTTGTACACATACACATACATATAGATCCTATGTTGGTCTCTTACACACACAGAGAGAGAGAGACAGAGAGAGAGAGAGAGAGAGACAGAGAGAGAGAGAGACCTGAGTCTCTGAGTAGTTGTATATTTGCCAAAGATATTGGCTCACAGACCGGCTCTGTTGGGCACTACAAAGATGTCTCAAAAATGATAATATCTGAGTGGAATCTAGAGAGCCCTCTGAGCCAAGCTTCTGGAACAGAAGCAACCACATTTCAGAGTTGAGGGACCTATTTGACAGGTCCTAAGAGTCTGGGGGAGTTGCCTGAATCATGTCCTTCACTCAGAACCAATGGAGGCTACACTTCTTATTCAAGTTCAGTGCTATTTCCACTCCCAGGTCAAGAGGAAATTGGGGTTGGGAAGATAGGAAATTAGCTGTTATTACTTCAGGTGGTGTCTTGGAGTGTAGAACTGCTGGAGCACACGGATTCTGAGACCTTGAGAGGACAAGGTAGGGGCTAGGGAGGTTGCTCACCAGTTAAGAATGCATACTCACAACCACCTGTAAACTCAGCTTCTAGGGGGAATCTGATGCCTCTGGCCTCAGTGGGCATCCTCACATGAATACACTCACACACATATCATTAAAATAACAGGAAGTGACATAAAGAGGTAGGGGCAAGCCTTCAATAGTCACTACCAGTGTGGAATGCTTTGTACATACAAGTCTGTTACTCTGAAATGCTGCCAATCACCACTGCCCTCGCCATGATTAACTATGCTGGTGTTCTGGTTAGCAGTCTCTCCCTTTCCTTTTCTATGCTATTATGGTTTTTAGAAGTTTCTCTGCACTTCTATTGACTTCAGTGATAAAGTTGGGAATAAACCCAAGGTTCATTTCATTTAGTGATTGTTCTGTTTTTCAGTGCTGGGTATCAATCCCAGCTCTGCTTGAGGCATAGCAGATAAGTACAATACCACCGAGCCCCATCCCTAACTAGCATTTTGCATGCCAGCGTTTGGATCCAGGAAGCTGTTGACACTACGGTATACTCAATTTCTTCCATTAGAGTCTTTTAAATCTTCTAAACCACCAGATGTCTTCTTCCCTTTCAACTCTCCTAGACAACACAAGTTCCCTTCTGTCCAAGGACTTTGTGGGCAGCAGGGTATCTTAGTATCTGTCTTTCCCTAGCTTTGGTGGAGTACTGGCCGGCAGATAAAGGGAAAGAAAGCCAGCATTCTGTACTTCTGCTGGAATAGCCCATGAGCTCAGCAAGGAGTCATTTCCCAACTTAGGCCTTTTGAAATGCTAGATAGACTTCCTCACAGTGGGACAGAAAACCCTTACACACATTGTGAACTGAACTGAGGACGACTCCAGCTGGTGCACAGCATAGGTTTCTTCCCCAGAGTACTGAGTTCCCACCCCGGAAGAAGCATACCTACTAGCAATGAAATACAACTAGAGCCTGGATGGGTCATATTATCATTTATACTGTTAGAAGCACTGGATCTTTGAAGACAACGGAAGTTACTTTGTTTATTCAAACTCATGTTATTTTATTCTAGTATGAATGCTCAAGGACAAATGACCATTCTGACTGGAATAACCCCACTAGAGAGACTCACACAACTTGCCCAAGGCTAGAGCTGGGTGTGATGGTGTCCTGGTGTGTCCACCTGCAATCCTAGTACCCTGGCTGAAGCAGGATTATAGGCTAACTAGTGAAATTCTGTCCTAAAAATAATACAAGCAGGGAACGGTGACTTATATTTGGAAACTTAGAATTCAGGAGGCTGAGGCAGGAGGATTATCAGTTTGAGACTAGCCTGGGCTGTACTATGAGACTATTTTTTGTTTTGAAGCAAAATACAATGAAGATAAAACACCTAAACCATACCCCCTCCAACCTAAACCAATCAACAAAAAACCCAAGCCATGCCGGGAAGTGGTGGTGCACGCCTTTAATCCCAGCACTTGGGAGGCAGAGGCAGGCAGATTTCTGAGTTTGAGGCCAGCCTGGTCTACAGAGTGAGTTCCAGGACAGCCAAGGCTATACAGAGAAACCCTGTCTGGAAAAACAAAACACCAAAAAACCCAAGCCATGGTCCTGCCATTGGGGACAGGCCCAGGGCTCAGGAGTGTGACCTGAGTGTGATGTCAGTGTCTCCCCCATGGTGCACTACGAGGTTGACTGCACCTTGGTGCTTCCCCTGTGGTGTACTATGAGGCTGTACAGGCTGAAAGGGAAGAGCTGGCTTCCTTTGGAAGCAAGCTTTCCTAACAAGCACTTGGTTGATAGGAATGTTTCAGTTACCGCAGCCTCCTCTGTTTAACCATTTTATAGGAAGGACACAAAGTTCTGCTGTTTTTCACTGCTCTCTTTTAAAGACGTCATAAGAAGCATCATGGTGTTTGGAAGTACCAGAAAACATCAGTTTCGGAAGGGCTGGTGGTGGTATCTCTGCAATGTGAAATTCCAACTAATAAAAATGCCAGTTCCAGGATCTCACTATGCTGATGCCTAGGTCTGGGGAAGGAGGCCATATGTGGACACAGCCTCCCCTACCTTTCCCTTTATTGTCAAATATGACCTTTGTCCCAATATTGAGAAGTGGCATGACCATCGTCAGACATGGAGTTTGTCTTCTAGTCTTCAGTATGCTTTAAATCAAGTTTCTAACCAGCACAGACAGGTGGATTTCTGAGTTCGAGGCCAGCCTGGTCTACAGAGTGAGTTCCAGGACAGCCAGGGCTACACAGAGAAACCCTGTTTCTTTTGCTTCTCTCTCTCTGTCTCTCTCGCTCTCTTTTTTTTTCTTTTCTAGAAACTCTGTTTTGAAACCCCCCCTCTCGCCTCCCCCCCCCAAAAGTTTCCAACCGGGCAGGAATTAAAACAGCAAAGAAATGAAGGAAGAGGGTGCCTAAGCAACCAAGTCTTCCCAGGAAGAGAGGAGGAAGCCAGGAAGAAGTGATTAATAGGTTTATTTGCATATACACAGAGAAGAGTCAGCATTGTTGGGTGGGAAGAGGCAGGGCTGTGAGGAGGTAAGGCTTCAGCAGAGGAAGGCACCTTGACAGACAACAGGAGACTCCTATTAAATCAGCACAGTTGCAAACTTCATTTGCCTCAAGCCAACAGCTCACTGAACTCCTATAGGTTGAGAATCATTTACAAAACCAGCAGAGAAACAATGGGAAGGGCAATGGTCTCATGTCCCTGGACCTGCCACTCAAAACATTATGTACAGGATGCAGGAACAAAGTCTGTCTGATCAGTGCCCTCTCCTGCTAGGAAAAACACCCATCAGGGAAGAATTTGGGGATTAAATATGTCTTCAACATGGGAGGCCTGGCTTTTACAATGGTTTAGGCAAAGGGACTGGCCTTTGAAGGAGTTCTGGCCAAGCTTCTAATACACACCACACAAGACCTCTGGAAGTAAGTGTGGAATGGCTAAAAGAAGCATCCCTTTTCGTCCTGCCCTGGCGGTTATTTTAGGGCTCATCTCCTGACACTGCAAACCTATGGCGCTGGAAGTCTCTCCCCAGGATGGAAAGCATCCCACAAAGGATGACCTTTCTCGGCGTCCACAGTTACAAGCTAAATGACCTCTGAATTCTGAATGTTTTTGAATATCCAAATGAGAAAGACCACATTTGGCAATTGGAAACTAATTATTAATAGCTAATTTTGCTTTCTTTTTCCTCCAGGAAGATATTGCGAATCTATCTGATTAAAGTAAAACAGAATAGAAGAACCAGGTAAGCTGACTAAGGGGAAGAGAGACACACACTGAGTGGTTATAACTTTTTTTTGTATATAAAGGATTAAAAAATTCCAATTTAATAATTTTGAAAAAACAAATGTAAAATGACTTGGGCTTATAAAACCAGAATTTACAATTATCTGTGAATAGTCAAAAGATAAATCAATAGAACCATTTTGATTACAAATCTAAAGTAATTCTAACATTGGTTACAGAGTCACTGTCCCGCTCCCCAGGAAGAGTCCAGCTGCTGACTGTATGCACTCCCACCCTACTCAGGTGCCTTGTCTCCTTCCCAAACGGTGCTTCTACACTTCAGCCACACCACACAAATACTAGGCACATCTCCCTTCTGTGGAGCTCAGAAAGATGACATATATCCCCCTGGCTCTTACCAACAACTGCCTTCCTTTATAAGAACCCTGGCTCCCAGCACTGAGTGGCATCCATTCTTCAGCCTCCACAGGTGGTCTTGTCTTGGCTCCATTCCATCAGGACAGGTCCTCCTCAGAAAGGAACGCTGGGTCAGTGAGGCCACAGCTGCCTTGTGCTAAGCCCTCCCTAGGCCAGTTCCAGTCAAGCTCCAGCTGTCTAGCACCCACCTCTGCATCCAAAGTCCCACTGTTCTATCTTCCTCTTGCTTTTAACATCTACACCAAGACATCTGAGCATCCTTAGGTCTTCCTGACTTGCACAACCCTTCACTGACAACTCAGGGACTACAATCACCACTACACACTGGAATTTTGTTATTTTCTTCTCTCCATTGTTACCTACTTCAACAGAACAGAATGTCTTCTGGGAGCCAGGACACAAACCAGAGACTTGTCTCTCCATACTCCCTGTCTCCCAACAGACTTTTCTACTCTGCAAAGTTCAGGTGGAACCCAGTCTCTGACAACTCCACGCCTGAGGGAAGGTGCCAGCCCCCATTTCTGACTGACGGATTGGCACTGGATTAGAATACAGTACCACATTCTGCTCTTCACTACAACTCATTACCATTCTTCTACCAGCCATTTTATTAGAGCGAGGGGCCCTTTCTTCCTTCAATATGCCTGGACTCCATTACCTGGAGCCAAGGAAGCACCTGCTGGCCTTGAGTGCCTCTTAGGAACCCAGCACCTAAATGGTTAAAGTGTGTTGTCCACTAGTCATTGTACGGCACCTCACAGCAATATCGTAGCTCTGCCCCTTCTGCACACAGTGACACTATCAGGATCTGAGCTCTACCCTCAACCTCTTATTAACATGAGCAGTGTTCCACTTAGAGCCACAGTAAATGCTCAGTGATATGTTAGCTGGAGAAAACATGGAGCACTTAAGAAAGGAGCCATGTTTTCCTCTTCAGCACAGCCAATGAGCTGAAGGAAGGCCTCTTTCCATTTGCATCTCCTTTCTGCTAGCATAAATCTACAACTCACTGCAGCACACTCTGATCTAAGAGACTCTGTTAGGACCAGGACACCATGTCATGTGAACAATGAACAGGTGTGACAGCAAAAGCTACAGATTCACAGGTCTTTGCTGATGGACAGTTAAAGGAAAGGTCTCCTAAGACAACAAACCCACATGTGCCAGTGGGCACATACACACAGAACAAGCCGAATGTCCCAAGATGGGCTCATTGTCACAGAACCTGCACAGGAATGCTATGCTCACATCTCACTAGAGAAGAGCCACTGGCAGTGCCCTCAGCAGAGCATGAGGCAGTGCCGGCTAGACATTCCGACCCACTGGTAAGTGGCTAACAGAAGGAGCAGCAGCAGACACGTTTCAGGCCCTGGTTTCATGTGCCTTTAATACTTTTTCCTTTCCTCTGTGTTCACTAAACAAGAAAAATTATTTTGTAAGGCTACTTTTTGTAGCTTTTGTTTTCCCTTTGTATTTATCATGTTTTTAATTTCTTCTCTGAGGAAGAATTTTCTGAATCTGTGTCTTCCAATTCAATTCGGTGCCTTTTGAGGCCACTTTGGCCATGAACAACCTTGCTGCTGTCCATGGCTGAGGGGTCAGTGGGGTCCTCTCTCATTCCAGCACTTGGGGTCTCACAGGCCATTTCAGACCCACAACAATCTTTGTGTAGAAGTGTCCCTGTCAGGGATGGGCTATCATGGTCAGTATCTAGGGGTCCTGGGGAAGAGCAGGCAACTGACTCCAGCTCCCCAGAGTTCTGCCCATTGTTGTGGGGGTGAAGGGGTCTGGGGTGCAAGCGTCCATTGTTGTGATTGGCACAGACGGTGTCAAGACTCCTCTCCTCACTGTCATCAGACTGGGTCCTGGGACAGTTGCCAGATGCACTGTTGAGAGTAGAGCCCGATGCCTTGGGGACAGGAGGGGAGGGTGGCTCCTCAGCACGACTGCTCAGGGCCTTGCTCAGAGCCTTTCCATTGAGCTTCTTTGTTTCAAAAGAGTGTTCTAGAGGACCACTGTTGTTAGTGTCCTGAGAGGTGCCCTCTGGCACCTCTGCCCAAGGATGGCTACTGTGCTCATGGCTTGCACTGCTGTTGGGATTTCTAGTGGAAGTCCCTTCTTTACAAGCATCATTGCTGCAGCCTTCAGGAGGCAGGTTCTGGTTCCGCTGGGTTGCGGCTGTTAGACAGGCTTCCCTACTGGAAGAAGGGGTTGGGTTGTCTTTGTGGCTGGTCCCTGCTCTTCCTTCATCTGCCTCCTCTGTCACTAAGGAGGTTTCCCCATCTTTGTTATTCGAGTAAGAGATATAGGAGTAGCGGAGCCATTTGTAAGCTTTATAAATCTTACGCTCAACTGATTCCATGTTGGCAGCTGGTGGTGCCCGGCTTGGCTGAATATCCAGAGTGGAAGTGCTCCGCTCAGGGGAGGAGTTTGGGGATGAGGAGAGGTCATCCACCTTGATCTGTGGGTAGTCGTAATTGTCCTCTCCAATGTAGGTGTTGGTGGACTTGACTGGAGCACTGGGCTGCTCTTCCCGGGCTGTCTTTTGTCGCCTCCGCATGGCATTTCGCTGCCGGGTGGTGGCTCGGCGTTGGTTCAGTTCCTCTTCATCCTCAGAGCTGGTGGAGCTGCTGGAACTGCTAGATCCATCCTCAGGGCTGGGTGACCGTGGCCGAGGGAAGAGATCTGTGTCCAGTTCCGCCTCACAAACATTCTCTTCAGAATCGGACTCATTGGACAGGGCCAGGAGGCGTTTGTCCTGGTAGCGCCTCAGAGCAGACAGGCGCTGCTGTCGAGAGGCTGCATCCTCACATGTTGGCGTTGCTGGGGTTGACACCACTGCATTTGTGGTGGTGACACGCAGCGGGCCCAGGTGGAAGGCGTTGTCGGCAGACTCGTCTACTGTGGGAGGTGGGGAGTGGGGCAGTGAGGCTGAGGACTCTGAGTCAGTATAGCCGGAGCGCTCACTGACCCCCGCATGCAGCTGAAGGATAGTACTCTCGCTGAGGTCACTGTCTGAGTCTGAGCTCCAGCCCTCGATTTCACGGCGCACCAAAGAGTCAAAGAAAGCCATCATCCGGGGATCTTCCTGGACTGACTGGTTAGCGTAGTCATGGGACAGGCCACTACCACTGTTCAGTACAAGGCTGATGTACTCTTCATGGGTGTAGAGGCAGCGGGAATCATCTTCAATCCGGCCATCGAGGTCTCCTGTACATCCTGGTTGCTTGTATGGGCTCCAGATCTACACAGAAGATGAAAAACAAAGCAACTAGGATTGAATGGGAAGTGTTCAGTAGCTGGCGGTCATAAAGACCACTAAAGAGCTCTCCCCAGATCACTGTCATTTTAAAGTCATAATGCCACTTCAAAGACATTTTCCTTTACAGGTACAATGGCACTCTTGTACTACTAACACTTGGGAGGCTAAGAAAGGAGGTCAAGGAGAACCTGAGCTATGTAGCCAGAACTTGTCTAAAAACAGAACAAAATCCCAACTCTTTAGTAGACTGGCTCTTATAAAATGTGTATCAAAAGTGTAGCTTTCAGAGGTCGGTAAAAGCAGCTTAGAGTCTAGAATCAGACTTGGATCTAGAGACCTAAGACTGTCTTTATGTGGAGGATACCCACATAGTGTCTCTTCCCCTTTAAGTTTTCTGTCAATACATTGGAAATTATAACCTTAATCTAAGAGGATGGGTAAAAGATGACTTGAATATTAGGCAATGTAACTTTAAAAATTTCAGAAGATTGAATGAAGCTATGCACAGAGAAAAGTTTTTCCAGAGTGAAAATATTCCTTGCCAGGCATAGTGGCACACTTCAGAGGCAGAGGCAAGCAGGTTTCTTTAAGTTCAAGGCCAGTCTAGTCTATGCAGCTGAGTTCCAGGGCTACATTGTGAGACTCTGTCTAAAAAACAAAACCAACCAACCAACCAATGCACACCCTAAAAAGATGTCAGCCTATAGTCCCACTTCTTCCAAACAACAGTATTCTATATTTAACCATGAGAATTACTCACTGGTGCCTGACAAGAATAGACAACTGCCTACACTACACTTCCCTCTTGGACATGCAGGCTTCAGTTACCCAGGAAACTGGCTTCTCTTAACCAGGGAGTTAGCTGCTAGCTTGCTTCAAGGGTAATTCTCATAGCTTCAGGAAGAGATGAGCTACACTGTTCCTGAAGGGTGACTCTTAACTCCATCCCTTACCAGGTTTCTCCCCATGGTTAAGGATGTACTCACAGTTGGAAAGTAGCAAAACTAGAGTTCTAAACTCAGGTGTTTTTACTCTTAACCTGAGCTGTGCAGTGGTGTTAAGTTATGCAAAGTCAACTTTAAGGTAATTAAAGAGAACAATCAACTCCACCTGACAGCCAGACAGGTCCACAGGACAGCAGTGAGATATGTCAGCCTATAACCATGGCACCTCAATGAAATTCTAGTCATTTCCTTGCCTGACAGGCTGGTGCCTATCTTTAGATGGCATCTAACTCAGAGGACAGTGTCCCATCTTTTCCCATTCACTTTCTCCAAAGCGCACTAAGAGCAAATCCACTTCCTAGGAGACGTCCAAGGCCTACTACCCCTGCTACACCTTTCTGGGCTATCCCTCAGAGGTGGTCACAGGAGGCTGATGACACCCACCGCTAGCTACTTCCTCTCAACCTCCGCAGCCCAGATGCGTTTTTCAGTTTGTTTCCGTTCTACACCCAGGACAGGGTTGACCCTGAACCCCATTAAGAGACTGAGACTCCTTAAGTCACAAGGTCATGTACTCAAGGGGGTCAGTGGAGGTGAGATATGTTAACTAAATGCTAAAATACAGCAAGCAAGTAGCAGAAAGCAAAGGTTTGATTTGAGGGACAGTTAAGTTCTTTGTGACAGCCAATCACAAGCTTGGAAAATACTTAGGTAGCACAAGGCTCAAGCTACAGACAACCATCTCTGCAAACAGATTCTAAGGAATCAGTTTGGTATCTTAGGAAGGGAGCTGAAGGGTTCAGAAGGTAACCACCTTAGGATGCTTTTTCCGAGCATTCTTAATTCTGAGCCAAGTGTTTCATTTTCCCAGTTAAAAAATAACAAAATGTTACCAGCCATATTCCCTAATATGAAAACAAATATTATTTTTCCTTCATAGAAATCCACTCTGCTCACAGAAATGGCCTAACTACTTCACAAGCCACTTTTTAAATTTAAAAATTTTATTTTACATAGCCTACCTCATAAACCACTTTAAAATTAAATTTTTATTTTATGCATTTTAGTGTTTTGCCCACCTTGGTGGCCAAAAGAGGTAGTCAGATCCCCTGAAACTGGAGTTACAGAAAGTTAGAAGCTACCATGTGGGTACTGGGAATTGAACCTAGGTCCTCTGTAAGAATAGCTGGTGCTCTTAATCACTGAGCCATCTTTCTAGCCCCTTGAGAAGCCATTTTTAAAGTTCTAATTTCCCAGCCCCTACATTTCCTCTTCAGGAATGAAAATCACAACTTTAAAGGTCAGTTTTATTTTGGCTCTGGAAGGTGTCAGGTTAAGCTGAACTGTATATTCCCGAAGCTTGGGGCAACAGAATAAGACTGGATCGGGAGGCAGGAGACTTAGGAGTGTGGATTCCTAGTTAACTGGTGACCGTGGGTGAGGTGTGGCTCCTCCATCTAAACAGTGAGTTAGGTGGGCTCTAATGTAGTCCTAAGACTCAGAGCACAGCAAAACTTCCCCCCAGAAGTCAGTGTTTGCTTGAGAGCATTACGGAGCAGCAGAAGCCCATGTACCACCATTTCCCACAGTCCTTAGCAAATCCCTTCAACCTGGAAAGCCTCCATCCCACAGTTATGAGATTGATAACATGGCATAGGCCATAGTCAAACACTGACAGGCATGCTCTTTCCTCTTTAACTGGTGGCTGAACCCAACAGCCAGAAAGCTGTAAGACCAAAATGCTTTAGGGGGCCACCAGAATTACTGACTCCCCATTATCTTGGTCCACAACCATTTCAAACAATTATAAAACTGTCTGTTTCTTTAGCTATAAGTCAACAATTCAAAAGTACAGCAATGCTGAGGCTGGAGAGATGGCTCCGGGGTTAATAACACTTGCTGCTCTTCCAGGGGACCCAGGTTTGATTCCTAGTACCCACATGACAGCTCAAAATGGTCTGACTCCAGTTCCAAGGAATTCAATGTCTTCTGACCTTTGCAGGCACCAGGCATGCATGTGGTGCACAGATGATATACGTACAAAATGCTCATACACATAAAATAAGTAAAGGTTAAAAATCTAAAGACTTAAGGCTAAGTGAATATAGGATTCATAAAGGAACCATGAGAACAGAAGTGGGAGGAGCTCCAAGCGGGAGTGCCCACTTCTACTCTTCTCCTGAAGTCTACAGTTCAAAAATCTAGCTCAGATAGTAACTTCTATTGAGATTATTCCAAATGAGAAAAATCCTTCTTTCTAAAACACCTTTAATTCTAGCACCTGGGAGGCAGAGATAGTTTGAGGCTAACCTGGTCTATAGAATGAGTTCCTGGACAGTCAGGGCTACTGAGAAAAAAACCATGTCTTGAAAAACAAGTAAACAAACAAAAATCTGTCTCCATGTCTTGGGAACTCCTTTATCTGTATTTCTTCTCCTGGGCCATCAATTCCTAGGGAGACTTGTGTGACCTTTGTCATTATGCTCCCCATAGGGGCTGCCATGAACAGCAGGCACACAGTAGATATAATATAGAGCTTTGGGGGAATAAAAAAGAGTTTGCCCCATCTTCTCAAGTTTTAGCTATAAACAAACCCTTTCTTTTGCTACGTGTGTGCATTCAGAGAAACCGAGGACCTGTCATAGGTGTGAAGAGATTGGTTCTCTCAAAGGGGCCTCTTTCCCAAGCAGACAAGAGGCAGTAAAGGATGAGAAAGGAGAGTGGACAGAGGAAATCAGAGCCCATGGGAGATGCTCCTGGAGCCACTGACCTGACCCTGTAGAAGCAGCAAGCAGCAAAATGACATTTCATTAAATGGCAGTTGTCAGGCCCAGGTAAACCCCAGGCAAAGGTGGCAGGTCCTCACAAATGGGAGACAAGGCAGACTGCGGAGAATTAGGGGTCTTTCAGGATGATGCAGGCCCAGGCAAGGGTGGCCATTCCAACGGAGAGTCGGGGCCGGCACTTAGTCTCAACCTGGTCCTCCCATTGTCTCGCTGGCATTTATTTTTCCTTTCCTTTTCCTGAGATAAGAGTCTGGCTGTGTAGCCCAGGCTGACCGGGGAATGTGCTGTCCTCCTGCCTCAGCCTCTTGAGTGCATGCCACCAAACCCAACTATACTATGCCCAGTCAGATGGCAGGTGGAGAGAAAGCAGAGCTGAGAACCCAGAGAACCCCTTCGTGCTCTACTCTCACTGTGCACGCTCACGGTTTTAAATGGCCAAGTATGCCTCTCTGTTCCTATGGTAACCTGGGAGCAGTGAGTTCCACAGCTCAGTCTGGATAGCCTCACAGAGAAAACATTTTCTTCTCTTTCTTGAGAACTTGGCCAACTTCCAACCTATGACCTTTAGAGTTAAGACTTCAATTGACCAAACAATATCTGAGGAGACTCAGCACAGAAGCATCCAAGTAGATGCCAAACAGGAATTTCTCTTGTAAAGGAGATGCCCAAGCAGAGAGCTCTGAAGAGAATGATGTCAACAGGCCTAGAAAGGGCACGTTTTATAGTGCCAAGCTATTAATCATAGGCCAAAGGAGAGGGGAAGCAATGTGAGGGACAGGGCTATTTCAATGACTGTCTTAGTGAAGGATGACTGAGGTGGTCCAGTGAGATAAGGCTCCCTCCTGGCTTTCCATACATTAACCCCGTGACAGTAATTTGTAAGTTAAATTTCATTGCCTGCAAATATAAGGGCGGCAGGGTACTCAGTCAGATGATATATCTATTACCCTCACCCTTCTAAAGCTCAGGGGTCACTGTGAAGATGAGGTAGGAACCTGTGAAGGGCAGAGCTGATGGATGACCACAGCAAGGCAACTGCACATGTGAACTCACAGAGGCAAACTTAAGCCACACAAGACGAGCACGAATGGGAAGGTGCTCACTAAGTCGCAACCCTAGCTGAGGAGCTAGTAGCAACCGATGGCTGCTGGAGGAACATAGGAAGCTATACATACCCCTTACCAGCCCCCACATACATACGAAAGCACTAAGTGGACTAAATGGGCTAAAAAAATACAAAGCACATAAAGTTGGGAGGGGACAATGGTAGGGGCATGAATTTAAGGGAGTGGATTTGATCAAAATATACCATATGCATGTATGAAATTCTCAAACAATAAAATAAGGAGGAAAAATACTAAATCACAAATATAAATTCTCTCAGGTTTTACTGTTTGTTTGTTTGTTTTGTTTTTCGAGACAGGGTTTCTCTGTGTAGCCCTGGCTGTCCTGGAACTCACTCTGTAGACCAGGCTGGCCTCGAACTCCACCTACCTCTGCCTCTCAGTGCTGGGATTAAAGGCATGCGCCACCACGGCCCAGCAGGTTTTATTGTCGTTAAAAGGAAAGGCTGGAGAGATGGCTCAGTGCTTAAGAGCACTGGCTGCTCTTCCAGAGGTCCTGAGTTCAATTCCCAGCAACCACATGGTGGCTCACAACCATCTGTAATGAGATCAGATGCCCTCTTCTGGTGTGTCTGAAGACAGTGACAGTGTACTCATATACATAAAATTAATAAAATCTTTACCAAAAAAAATTGAGGAATTTTAACTATTGTAGGAAGCATAATCTCTCCTTACTTAAAAGTCCTGAAGAATTTATCATTTTATGGGGGTAGGAAGAGCTCCGTGGTAAAGCCTAGCCTTGCACATACAAGGCCCTGGTATAATCTCTAGTACTGGGCAAGGTAGGGAGAGAGGGGGAGAGAGGAAGGAAGAGAAAGGGAGAGAGACATTAATTATCTCTTTCCCAAACCTTTGTTTCCTCAGATATGGAAAGGGCTGCTAGCATCTAGACTGTTGAGTGGCAACAGGCTACCCTTCTGTGAAAACTGGCCAGGCTGGCTCCCTCTGTTAGCCACACAGATACTCCTTAGCCAGGGTTAGGGTGTCCAGATGGCATGGTTAGTATTTATCTCTAAGTCACCTCAATCAAAACCACAGGCGGGTTTTGTTTTGTTTTTTTAAAAAATGGATTTCGAGATAATTTAGTCACGAATCTGACAACTGCTCAGTTAAACCTGTGTAAACCAGAACAGCAGTTTAGACCCAGGACGCACCAGGTAGCAGAAGGGACAGTGGTTCTCCTAAGTACACAGGACGCACCAGGTAGCAGAAGGGACAGTGGTTCTCCTAAGCACACAGGACGC
>JADRCH010000018.1:20426384-20448001 GCA_019843965.1 Rhynchomys soricoides | reverse complement strand
ATAGGACACACCAGGTAGCAGAAGGGACAGTGGTTCTCCTAAGCACATGAACATGGAGAGTAGAGCTTTCTAGTCAACACCAGAAGCTACTGGAATACAGCCCATAAAGTAGTGTCTAGAATATACTTTTGGTTTCAAAGCCTGGTGACCAATTTTGAAAGTGGATCTGGAGGTATAGTTCAAAGCCAAAGAGAAGTCAGAAGATGCTGGGGCCAGGAGTCCCAAAATTTGGTTTAAGGCCATTAAACCTAAACTGAAATCTATATAGGTCCTCTGTAAAAATAAACATGCTTGAAAAGCACATGAAGGGATAGTCATAGAACATACATAATATAGAAATGCATCAGATGCATACATACTGATTAGCTTGGGATCCTTAACATAACAAATAAAAGCTACTTATCTTTCTATGGAATTATATACACACATGTGTGCGTATATATAAATACACACACATATATTTTAAATTTTCTTTTTTTGAAACAGAATCTCTAGTCCAGGCTGAC
The DNA here is from genome assembly GCA_019843965.1 of Rhynchomys soricoides. Classification (NCBI taxonomy): domain Eukaryota; kingdom Metazoa; phylum Chordata; class Mammalia; order Rodentia; family Muridae; genus Rhynchomys; species Rhynchomys soricoides. Next base: position 20,447,495 of record JADRCH010000018.1, on the reverse strand, counting down.
CTTAAACTCACTATGTAGTCAAGTATAACCCTGAACTCCTGATGCTCCTGCCTCCACCTTTCAAGTGTTTACACTTTGTTTATAGGTTTGTGCCACCATCCCCAAACAAATGTATATTTCTGATAAAAATGAACCCATATAAAAGTTTTATTAGTACACTGATTTATTAATAAGCATGTTACAATGATTCTGAAAAAAAGTAATTTTAAACATCACTTAAAAACAAACAAACAAAAACCAGATTCATAGTATGTAGCCCTGCCTGGCCTGGATTCACTATGTAGACTATGTTAGCTTAAACTCATAGAGATCTGCTTGCCTCTGCCTCATGAGAGCTGGGATTAAACACATGTAGCCCTACGCTCCACCTACTTTTACAATATCAACTTCTAATATTTTAATTCCCTTTAAAGCCAGAATCTTGCTCTGCAGCATAGCTAGCTTTGGGTTAGTGATTCTCTTAACCTCAGCTCTAAGTGTCAGGTTTATAGGCATGTACCATCATTCCTGGCACTCATGGAGAATTCTGATAAATTGTCAAAATATTTAGATATGAATCCCTACACACATTGTTCTAGTTCCTTCCAGTTATGAACTACAGACATTTCCCTAAAAGGACAGAAGGGGAAAGTGCCTCACCTTGATAATCTTTTCTACACCAGAAGAGCAGATCATATAGGTGTGGGGGTTAAACCGAACCTGGTTAACGATGGACCGATGCCCTTTCAGCACCATGAAGGCTCCATTGACCACCCTGCCAATGCCACCTAGGAAGACAGAAACAAACAAAATCGAATAACAGGTTCCAGTCATGACATATAAACAACTCTGAACAGGTCTGAGATTTTGATCGACTATGAGAGCAGAATGCAGAATCTTTAGATACGTTGCTGGGGAAAGAGGCACAGAACACCTCTCAGTATATGTCTCTTACCAAGAGTCTTTATTTAGCCTGTAGGCAATGCCCACCCCCACCCACAGCAATTCCACTGTTAATGATCCAAAGCTACTTAAAACTTCAAGTTTTAATTCAAATGTTGTATTGGAAAAAGCAATAGAGCAAAATGAGATTGAATACTTGAGACGAGTCAGGCTGCTAAGCTAGCAGCTTGTAAAACCAGGAACATGTGATGATTTAAATACACAAGACATATTAATCTATCTAACTGATTTATACTAAGATGACATTAGAGGGAAGAAAACAGGATAACACAAAGAATCCTTTTGCCCTTGGACAGCAGGAGAACTGAAGACAAAGGACATCTGGATCATAGTCATAATATCAAGTATTAAGAGTTGGAGAGAGGACCATTGAGACGGCTTGGCTCAGTGGATAAAAGCACTGTTGCCAACCTGACAACCTGAGTTCAATCCTAGGGCCTCACAACCATGGCAGGAGTTGTCCTCTGACACTCATATACTGTGGCACACAATAAGTACCTGGGGCCTGGAGTGTGTTAACAGAGTAAAAATACTGTCATTAATGAATTTCGGCTAGACTCAGGTTCAATATCCTGGCAATGGTATTATACCCACATAGGACACGTGTGCTGCGAGAACAAGGTAGCTCTGAGCTGTCACATACAACTAAGTACAGCTAATAAGGCAGAGCGTAAGGCGTCCAGATACAATCCAAAGAGTGGTATTTGGCCAGTGGATACTTTGTGCTTCTACATGGAAGCAAAGGAATATTAAGAGCGGTTTCTGCCCCACCCCACAAATACTTTGATCAAAACTCGATTCAAACATTTCCTAGTATCTCAGTGAAGGATCGATGACTACAGCAATATGCCTTCCCTCAATTAATCTCTTTCTAGAAAATTTTCCATATTCACTCTCCTGGATAAAATAGGCTGACATGGTGGGATACAGGCGAGCCTGACCTGTGAGTAATGAGCTGCATGTACCCCAGAATAGGAGTATAGCCTGACACATCATGCCACAACATCAAGTGCCTGAGGATGGCATGGAAGGAGGGAAAGATGGCTTGGGCCTAAGGAGAGAGGGATCCATAGGAACCTAAGGGTGTACAATAGCTGTCTAGATATAGGGCTAATAGCGTTCCTCAGGAGCACCTTTTAGTTCTGCTGCTGCAACTTAGGGGAGGGAGAAAGGGTTTATTTTAGCTGACAATTGGACATTATAGTCCATCCCTGGGGCAAGTACTAGAGCAGGACCTGAGATAGCTGCTCATAGCACACCCACAGTCAAGACAGGAGAATGAATGCAGGTGGTATTCGGCTGGGTTTCTACTCTTACAGTGCAGGGCTCAAACGGTGCTGTCCATGGTCAGGCTGGGCCCTCTCACATCACTTAAGGCTATCCAAACAGTCCTCCAGCTGGATGTGGTGGGCCACACCTTTCACTCCAACACTTGGGAGCAGAGGCAGCTGGATCTCTGAGTTCAAGGCCAGCCTAATTTACACAGTGAGTTCCAGGATACCAGGGTTACAAAGTGAGACCCTGATTAAAAAAATCCAGAATAAATAAAAACAATCTCCCAGAGCCATGCCCACAGGCCATCTCATCTAGGCAATTGACTCTCCCCAGGCAATTCTAGGTTAGGTTGACAATGAAACTGACCAGCACCAGCAGCTGTGTGTCTGCTTTTGTAGGAAAGGTAGATCTGACAAAACCAAACAAATAACAACAACAACAGCGTTGTGCATACAGCACGGATCTCTGAACTCTATCTTTTAAACATCCTGTTCTTGCCCCTAAACTAGGGTGGTCACTAGTAAATAAACTGGATTACAGCTAGGGTCAATCTGTTTAATCTAACTGTGGTGGTTTTTTTTTTTTTTTTCTCCTTTCTATCCAAACTGGTAACCAGTGAATCTAAAAAAGGTTCTGATGGTAAAACAGGTACAGGAAGCATTTCTGCTGTTTGTCAGGGCGACCAAGGTTGTGTTCCTAGGACTACAGCAATGGATGGCTCTCTATGCACTTACAGGAATTTCCCAGCACAGATGTAACAAAGTAGCAGCAACCTATCTTGGGATTGCATTGTGTTACAATGCTTGATTCCAAAACCTGCTGTTTGAGTTGTTAACTTGAGTTTCATAAAAAAATTGTTAAATGAGTTTGGCTTAGGTCAGGATGTGCCACAAGTTTATAAATAGCTCTAAATATAGTCCGCTACTTTATACTAGACATTTATGTGAAACAGCATGCGCTGCATTGATGATTACACAATCAAAGTATCTATCAGATCTGGACAATGTCAGAGATTCTCTATGTCTGCAATATCAGTCACGATTGAATTAGTTCCTCATGTAAAAATAAACAAGCAAGCGTGGGATGTAGCTCAATAGTGACCCAAGGCCCCAGACCAATTCCCAGCAGTGCAATAAGTAAGTAAATGAACAAGCACATCTATACCTCATAGGATGCAAATTTGCTTTCATTTTCATAGACTAAAATTATATGGATACTAAATAATTGTTTTAAAACAAAATTTTAATTGTTTATTATCAGTAATTGTTTGATTTGTATACCTATTTGATATGCTTATGTACCCAGGGAAGATGAAACAGGGTTGCAAGGGGGAAAGCTAAAGACTCTCTGCATGGCAGTATGGTTCTGACCTGAATTTAGGTGTGACTGTACAGTTTATGCAAATGATTTGTTGAGTGGAGTCATGACCTAATCACTAATAATGACTATCAAGAAATAAACCAGCATATACTCAGGAAAAAGGACCTATCTTCCTAAGCTGTTCTTTGTTCACAGTTCAGTTAAAACAGTCTTTTCTTGGGGCCATCTGCTTTCATTGGCTCTGCCAAACATAACAGCACTGATTTGTAGGTTTCACTCAAAAGCCAAAGATGGAGACCACAGAGATGGCTCAGCTGTTCAGAGCACTTGCCACTTTTCCAGAGGACCTCAGTTCAGGTCCCAGCACCATGTGGTTGGCTCACAGCCACCCCAGTTCTAAAGGGTTCAAAGCTGCCTTATGGTTCTATGGGCATCATACACAACAAAAACACTGACACACAAAACAAATACATGTTTTTTACAGGGTCAAAGCTGAGGCTAGGAGATGGTTTATGTGTAAAGTGCTTGCTGCTCAAGCATGAAGCCCTGATCTCAGATCTCTGCAACACTCAATGCCTGATACACAAGATGGCAAGCAAACAAACAAAAAAAGAAGACCTTGTGTCAAACAAAGGGGAAGGTGAAGACCTGAGGTTCCCTGACTGCTACCCATGCACAGTGGCAAATCACACACACACACACACACACACACACACACACACACACACAAAGAGTAAAGTCAAAGCTGAAGTTCCAGTGTGGCTGTCTTTCATGAAAAAGGGACGCTAGAGGTGGGAGAGTCTATAAATCCCCTTAGGTATTCTGCTACAGATTCCAGAAAACAAAGTACGAGTGGGTCATCTAATAGAATCCCTTAAGTGTTCATTACTCACTACCTTAGAGCACACTGGGATCCAAGTGATTCAGAAAAAACACCCTGCTCAGAATCTAAAGACCTTTCTAAAATGCCCTGCTAGTTAGGTATAGGGGGGTTCATGCCTATAACCCTGTACTGGGGAGGTTTAGGCATGAGGATTGACACAAGTTTGAGGCCACTATACTGTGAGTTCCAGGCCAGCTAGAACTAATAAAGACCTTGTCTATAACAACCAACCAACCAAACTAACTGGGCTGGGTGTGGCAGCAAACATCCCAGCCACTAGTATGGCTAAGGCAGAATGATTACAAGTTCAAGGTCAGTCTGAACAACTTAGCGAGAGTCTGTCTCAAAATAAAATATAGGTGTCTGGTGTTGTAGCTAACTAGTAGAACATAGCAAATTTGCCTAATTCTATCCCTAGATCAGAAAGAGAAAAAGAAGTGGGAAGGAGGGAGAGAAAGGGAGGGTAGAAGGGAGGGAAGAGAGGGAGGGAGGGAGGGAGAGAGGTGGTGAGAAACCAAATTGGTTTTTGCTTTTCCCTCCAAATTGGGCCAAATGCTCTCACAGAGAGGACAAAGGCTAAACATTACAGTCCTAACTTCTGTCCTCTTCTCTACTCACTCTCCTCACGACACTCCTTTGAGAAGAGAAGGAAAGCCGACTCAATTAACACTAAGATTGGGAAGGCAAAAGCATGAAAGCATTCCTAGGAACCAACACCAGGGTCTGGAGGAGGATGACAGGAAGGTAAGATGCAGGCTGAGGGCAATGGGGCAGGCCTGCTATCCCGGTTCTCAGAGGCTGATGCAGGAAGCTTCTGAGCTTGAGGCCACGGGATTTACAGTGAGACTTTGCTCCAAACAACAGCAAAACTAACCAAAAATTAAAAAAAATAAAAATAAATAAAAATAAAAATACATTTAAAAAAAAAGTAATTTAATGTAGCAAAAAAAAAATTTGCATTTCCAAGCAAAAGCACAGGCCTTCATGAAGAGAAAAAAACTTGGATTTTGCAGATTTAGATGTTGACATACCCAATAAAGTAAGACAGAGCCAAACAGGTGTAACGAACTTGCAAAGCATAGTTATGAGCAAATACCTAACAATATTTTAGAAGTTGAAGTAACAGGTAATTCCAATGATACAGGGGAAACCCCACGAAAATGACCTTCTTGGGCGTAGGGAGCTTTAACATGACACATGGGATGTTATCACGACAGTCCACTCAGTTTCCACCCGACTGACCCTGCTTGCCTATGTGCTTCAACACAGCATGGCTCCTCCGAGTTTGTCTGTTTGTCTGTCTGTTTTCAGTAATTCACCTCCTCTTCCTTCTCCCGTTTTTTTCTTCCCTTTCTCCTTCTTTCTTTTCCTTCTCTCCCTCACTGCCTCCCCTGCTTCTTCCCAGCACAGGCTTTTGTTACATAGTCTGGCCTGGCCAAGAATCCATTTTATCTCAGCCACCCGGCAGGGATTACAAACATACATACAGCACCATACCTGGCCATGGTCGTTCTTTCTTGGTTACTCAAGAAATCCTGATGGTTTTACTTCCTACATGTATCTTTGATCTAACTTTAGCGCCTAGGTTCAAGCCACCACCACTCCTCACATGTCTCAGAGACACACAGTAGTTCTCCCCATTTCTCTCCTTGAGAGCCCCACTCCTACTCAACTCAACTCAGCAGCCAGAGCAATCCTTTTAAGTTACATGCAGCTCCTCTGCTCATCATGTTCCACTGGTTCCTCAGTTCCTCGGTAAGTTCCCTCTGCTGAATATTCATCCTCCTTTGTTCCACTTACCCTGGACTTATCTCCGACTGTGTATCCCCTGTGATACCCTTGCTCTGCCTCAGCCCATTAGCTTCCATGTGTGTCAAAATACACCAGGGCCACTCCTGCTTCAAGACCTTCCTGCTGGCTCCCCAAGACTGAGTCTTGCCTGTATTTCCCACTCTCTGAGGGTTTTGCTCAATTGTGACCTTCTCAATGAAGCCTCTATTGAACATCCGATCAAAAACTGCATCTATTGACTCCCCAAGTCATACCAATGCCGTTCCTACACCCCTTACTCTGCTCTACTGTTTTCCATTGCACAACTAGACATTCTGTTATTCATGTCTGCTGTACCTTGTCTGAAAAGTTCTCCTCACTAAGAGTAAACTCTGTGATGACAAGATTCTTGTCTCTGCTGTATCCCCAGTCTCTAGAACATTGCCTCACAGCATGTTTCCAATAAATATTTGATGACCAAACGGAAGCATGAATATATAAGACTGTAGAATACGGGGGGTAGGGGGGAAGGACCTCCACTTGTGGGCTGTTACCCACCATATGGATTTATCCAGATGTCTCTTTGTCTTTATGTCCTTAATGCTTATTTTGGATGTTTCTTTTATAGCATTTTTTACCATAGTAAGAGCAAAGAAACAAAAGTAGTTAAACTCCCACCTATCTTTCATAACGCTTTAAAATGTCAATTCTATGAAAATTTTACCAAACTCCTGAAATCTATTCCTATTCCTTTTAATAATTATCTTTTTATGGACCTTGGAATCCTCACATGTCTTGAGATACTGAACCGGAATCCACTTCTAAGTTGAGTATGTGCACATGTAGGTAAACACCCTTTTGATTACCCCTCTTGTAAGTCAAGAAAGTACTGGCTGAGAATGTGGCTCAGTGGTATAACATTTGCTTAGCACAGTCAAGGCCCTGGGCTAGGCTCCCCCAGCAGTGTTAAGGAAAATAAAAGTGTGTATCTTTTCATGATCTGCCCAAATAACTTTGCAATAATGTCTTCTCCAAGATACTCGGTACATAAACAAACTCAAGTAAAGCCCCTTGTCATGGACCCTGGAACAAAGCTCAAAGGAGAAACCTGGGGCTTTACCCGCATGGGTACGGCTTGGTAAATATTGGCTGAGAAAGTTAGCCAACTTCATTCTTGACTCCACTGACAGAATTAAAGAGTTTACAAATGTGGGTCTCCAGAGAGTTCCAGGACAGCCAAGGCTAAACAGAGAAATCCTGTCTTGAAAGAGAAAACAAAACAACATAAAAGTTTACAAATATGAAGGGCAAAAGACATTTACCTTCCTGGCACACTTAGAAGAGAAGCCCAAAGAAATCTTAACATTTCCAAAAGTCACAGAGAAACACAATCAAGAATTTGACAAGACAGAGGGAGCACTGGCTGGCTCTTGGGGAACATGTAACTTCAGAGATGAGAGGAGCCAGATGGGGACAACAGTGTCCTCAGTAGAGCTCCAGCACTCCACAGGCAGCAATGCTTAATTGTACAAAGACAATTACACTGAGCTCTTCCTTCATCTGTACTTCACATGTGTCTGCAACCAACTACGTGTGGCCAACTGAAAGCAGTTGTTTTTCCAGTTACAAGGAAGGAAAAAACCAGATGCCTAAGCCTAACTCGGAGAGCAAGTTTAAGAGAGCTGATGAGATGGCTCAGCAGGCAGAAGCAGCTCCCACAACAGATGAGCAGAGCTTGATCCCTGGGACCCACATGGCAGAAAGAGAGACATGATTTCTGCAGGTTGTCCTCTGACCTTTGTGCACATGCACACACACACAGAATAAAGTTAAATATAGAAAAAAGGTAGCAAAATTGTCTACACATATATGCAGGCTGACAAATACACCTTACAGCTTTTTCTAGTCTACTGCCTGTGGGGTGGCTGATGTGACTTGAAAGTGAAAATGCATGGTTTCCCCTCTATTGAAGAAAAAGTCTGTCAAAAAGGGAATTCTTTAGCTGACTCATGACTCAAGCAGTCTTCATGTAAGAATCACTAGGCCATTCATTCATGAGGATACAAAGGACAATGTCTCCATCCTGGGTGTCATTGTATCTCTGTGTAGGCCAGGCTGGCCTCAAACTCACAAGAGATCCTCCACCTCTGTCTCCCGGATGCTGGGATAAGAGGCAGGTGGCACTGCCCATCCGTCCACCCTGCCTTTTTAAAGGAGTGTTCAAAAAGGGAGGAAACCATTTGCTTTTTTGTTTTCCAAGACAGGGTTCCTCTGTGTAGCTTTGGGTGTCTAGAACTGCAGACCAAGCTGGTCTCAAACGCTGGGATTACAGATTAAAGATTAATGTGGGAAAAACTTCTTAAATAGGGAAGAAGTCACTGAGTTTGTACTCTCAGGGTAACACCAAGAAGGTAGACAGTACTGCTTTGGATGACACAATCATTCTTATTTTACACGGGAAGAATCAGGTAGAAAGGGTTACAGTGTTTCTATAAAGCCTCCAACTTTAAGATGAATCAGGAATTTAAAAATCAAGATTATCTTTTCATCTGGATTATATCCTTTTTCCATAAATAATAAGGTCAGGGGTAGAGAGATATAGCTCAGTAGTAGGGCACTTGCCTAGCATGTATGAGGCTCTAGGTTCAGACAACAGTAGTGCATACACATACAACAGAGAAAGAGAAGAAAAGAAACATGTAGTATGTATTAATGCAGACTCAAACCTCAGGGAAAGCTGCTCTGTGACAACTTTAAAGCAAGTCAGAAGAAAGAGAAACACAAATATTTACAGAATAACCTGTCTCTCCCACTACTTTGCTAAATCAATTACTTCCATATCTAAGTTACTAGAAAAAAATGCTTTGGATCTGCACTGATCAGAATACTTCTGGCAACAGTGGTGGCATACATATATTTAACTATTTATTATTAGCACTCAGGAGGCAGAGGCAAGCAGATCTGAGTTTGAAGCCAGCCTGGCCTACAAACTGAGTTTAAGGTCAGCCAGAGCTACATAGCAAGACTTTGTCTTTAAAAAAAGAGATTTACTTATTTATGTGTGTGCTTCATATGTGTAGGCCTGCACCCCACAGATGTGTGAGGTGGCCAGAGAACAACTTGCAGACCTGCAAAGGATGGTCCTCTCCTTCTACCATGTGGGCCTTGAGGACCAAATTTAGGTCATCAGGTTCAACAACAAAGACCTGCTGAGCCATCTCAGCAGCCTATGTCTTCTATGCATCTACATACTGTTTAAAGAAAGCTTCTAGGACTATTAAATCATGGCAAGAATGGGGACATTGTCTAAAAATGCCTTACACAATAACAGTTTTTGAGATCTGCCTTAGACTGTTCTTTGACCATGACAGCACTAGATCTCAGGCCTGTTGCTCCTTTTCCAGTCTGTGTAAGTAATTTCCAGTCTGTTTGTCTTATTTTCAGGATTACAACATTCAACTGATGTCTTTCCTCCTCACTCGAGAGATGTAAACATTCTCACAAGTGTTTTCTTTGCCACAGTAAAAACTCCCAGTTCTAGTCCATCCTCTGGCAGGGGATTTTGAAAGTAAGTTTCACCAACTGAAAAAGGAGACCTAACCCCGCTAGGTCGGGAGTTTGACACGACTATGGGGCTTACGACAGAAATGGTCTCCTCAGCTCCAGCTGAAGTATTGCAGGAGAGAGATGGCTCAAGTGGTTAAGAGCATTTACTGCTCTTCCAGAGGTCCTGAGTTCAATTCCCAGCAACCACATGGTGGCTCACAACCATCTGTAATGGGATCTGATGTCCTCTTCTGGTGTGTCTGAAGTCGGCATATATATATAATTCTTTAAAAATTAATTTCTTTAGAATTTATTTAAAAAGCATTAAAAAAGAAATAACACCCCAAATACCCGAAAAGAAAAGGGGAAAAAAAAAAAAGCTCCTGACTTTGGCTCATACTCAGGATTTTTCAGCATTTGGCAACTACTGTAAAGCACACAGCAGGCATTTAATTAATGCTGTTTGCTTGTCATTTAGAGTCAAGTATTAATTGTACCATTAAGGTGCATACTAGTAAGTCAGCTTTCCTTACCTGATTACCTTTGTAGCTTATATTCAACAAGAATGACTAAAGAGGGAAGCCATGCTTGTCCTCAGTCCAGAATCCAACAGTTAATTTAAAAAGGCAGGAGGATGGATTAAGCCACTTCCTAGACACAGTCAAAACAAAAACTCAAGAGTCACATATAGCCCTCAAATGTGCTGTTTGCTTTGCTGAAACTTGATTTTTTAAAACTATACATTAATTACTAGCATTTAAAAATTGGATGGCTCAGCAAATAAAGGAATTTGCTGCTAAGTCAGATGACCTGAGTTTAATCCTTAGGAACCTTACGGTAGGAGAAAATAAACTTCCAAAAGTTGTCCTCTGACCTCCACATGTGCACCCAGCCACATGGGTATGTGTGCTTGAGGGCACATGTGTACATGCGTGGGTAGGCATACACACGTGCATACACAGTAAATATAATTTTAAAAAGCAGAGCTATTACATTATAAAAAAAGAAATGTCAAGCACTTCTGAAGCCAGTCTGAAGAAAGGCTGAGGACACACCCAGAGAACAGTTACATCATCACATACCTCTCTAGAGCCTACTTGCTAGGACTGCTCACCCCAAAGTAAACTGAGGCCTGGATGTTAACTGATGGTGACCTGAACAGGTTTCACTATGGGGACATAAGCTGTAGGTGGAATTAAAGGACAATCTGGAGATCTGGGAGATCATATCTTCAGTCTGTTCCATGGTTCTTTAAGTCATATTTTTAAATTGTTTTGTTTTGTTGTATTTTATTATGAATGGGTGTGGGCTTACTTGTGTGTGTGTGTGTGTGTGTGTGGACTTACTCTTCTTAGAACAGTCTGGGTAGAGGGGTCAGAAGATGAATCTGTATCCTGTTACCCTGTGGGATCTGGGGATTATAATCAGGCCTTAGGTCTATACACAAGCACTGCAGTCAGCTAAGCCACTTTGCTGGCCAGTACAGTTGTATTTTAACTGTCCATCAAACAGCTTCTGTATAAAAGAATTAAGACAGATAGCAAGTTCTAGGCCAGCCAGTGCTAGCAGGCCAGCAGGCAGACAATGAGATCCTGTCTAAAACTAAACCAATAAACTGGGCGGTGGTGGCGCATGCCTTTAATCCCAGCACTCAGGAGGTAGAGGCAGGCAGATCTCTGAGTTTGAAGCCAGCCTGGTCTACACAGTCAATTCCAAGACAGCCAGGGCTACATAGAGAAACCCTGTCTTGAAAAAAAAGAAAAAGAAAACCAACCCTCCTCCAAAACAGACCAACAAAAAAGTTAAGCAACTAAATGAACAAACAATAAATTATAAACTGTTATAGGGCAAAGTAGAGAAGGCTGTCTTAAGTTCTAAATAATAATTTGTTTTAAAAACTACATATATTACTTTAATAAAAATAACTTGATTATAGTAGAAACAGAGAAAAAGAAGGATGCCCAGAAGAGAAAAGCTCACACATGTGAGAAACTGTGGGTGAGGTCTGCCAGAGTAATGGCAGCAAGGCTGGACTCCCGAGTGAGTCAGGCTTACTAAAAATAACTGCAAAAGGTACTTTCATTACACGCAGACTGAGATGATGATTAAAGGAAATGACTTTCTGTGACATGATGTAATTCTGGAAGACACGGAGAAAGAGCAAAGCCCTCAACTACCAGCTCCTGAGACCAACAAGAGAGAAACCATATGATCCTGCTCCTGCACTTCAGTAGATGTAGGGTCTGTAGCTTCAAACAGCTTATCTGAAACTTGACGTACCTTCTGGTTTGTTGTTAATTTATTTTTAAGATAGGGTCTTATTATTTAATTCTGTTTGATCTGAAATTCACAGGGATCCACTTGCCTCTGCCTCCCAGTACTGGGAATTAACGGTGGGCCCCTGGCCTGGGTGTGCTTTCTGGATCACCATGTAGCACAATTTAAAATTAACAGGGCAAAACCTTCCTTGGCTCAGTGTGACTATATCTTCGAAATCCACTAATTGCATTAACTGTCATACAGAGACAGGACAGACTCAGAGAGAAATCAGAGCCAAATTCAGTTCTTTGAGGAACTATAAAGTAATCCATCTCTGAAGAATATCTCAAAGAAGACATGAGATCTATTCTGCAAGAAGAGGAAGAATTATCAGGGGCGTATGTGCATAGAAAAAAGTGGGGACAAAGGAAAAAGACCATTTTCAAGTCACAATCTACTGGTGGTACTTCGACTTTTTTCAGCTTTCAGAAACATGAGGGAATACATTTATGGGGTTTTTTTTGTTTGGTTTTGGTTTTTTTTGGAATAGGGTCTCTTCGTATAGCCTTGACTGTTTTGAACTTGCTATGTAGACCAGGCTGGCACTGAACAGTGCCTCCTGAATGCTGGGATTAAAAGTGTGCCACAATGCCTAGCTTTAAAAGTTGTATCTTTTAATTCACCAAGTTTGTGCCATTTTGATATTGTAGCCCTGGCAGACTAAGAGGCTTAAGCCTAAGGCAGTACACAAAGGACTGAGGGGGATACCCCAAAACCAAAATAAACAACAATCAAAACCTAACCAACCAACAAACCAACCAAAAAACAACACCAACCAAAACACCCTCTCATTCTGTTGCTATTTCCCATTTTTATTATACAAGTGTGAAAAGATGGCAGAGAAGAGTTCCAGAAAGGGAAGAGGTAATCTACTTTCTAATCTAAACATTATAGTGGCTTAACAATCAAAAACACAGCAAGTCAGGTAAAAGATACAATTAAACCCAAAGGTTATTTCTCAGTTAATCAATCCATGCTCTATGGAGGTGAAAAATCTGAGCCAGAATAAACTTCAACAGAGTTTGCTCTGCTTGCTACATCTGGCTGTGCTTGAGGGGAAGCTGCTTCTCCACACTTTCAGATTCCAGAAGGGAAGCGCTTATAACTTATTTATAAGTAATAGACCACAACAACTGGACACACCCAATCCATAGCCCGTGTAGTTTAGTAGTGATGTTATTCATTCAGCAACAGACAAAGCCAAAAAATGTCTCAATTCTGAGCACTAGACATAATGTGTGCCATACACAGTCAGTCCTCTGTTATTTTTCTGATGGCCATTTTCCAGTTTGATACCATCCACGTATCACCCACTGCAGATGGCTGAGTTGAGCTGTCCTCAAAGAAATTTTTGTAGCAGTAGGTAACATTAAATAGGTGAGGATGCCATTATTTTAAAAATGAGATTTGAGAGGCTGGAGAGATTGCTCAATAGCTAAGAGTATTGTTGCTCTTGCAGAGGACCCAAGTTTGATTCCCAGCACCTACATGACTGGCAACCATCTGTAACTCCAGTTCCTGGGCCTCTGATGCTCTCTGACCTCCATGACCACCAAGCACACATGTAGTGCACAGACCAGATAATGAAGGCAAAACACAATTCAATATGATGAATAATCTTTTAAAAAATGAGGCTGAAAACTTAAATGTTCCAAATTCATGGAAAACTATAGGTCTTTGTCAGATAAATCTAGACTAGATACAGAAATGGTTGATGTCTGGGTTATCGAACTTCAAGAAACACACCTGCCCATCCTCAGAGATGCCCCTCCTTAGTCAATATCACCATGGAGTCCAACAGAAGGCAAGGCCTTAACCAACCATGCACAAAACAACAAGCAGGCTATGTGATGCATGAGGAAAAGCATTTAACAGCAATATAAAAAACAAAACAAAAAGACTCCAGGGCTGGAGAGATGGCTCTGCAGTTAAAAGCACTTCCTGTTCTTATAGAGAACTGGAGTTTGTTTCCCAGCTCCAAGCCATCCAAGGTCTCTGGCCTCTAGGGATACTGACACTCATGTGCACATACCTACACACACACACACACACACACACACACACACACACACTTTAAAATAAAATTTTTAAGTGTCTTGAGAAATCCTCTGAAGCAAGATATAAAGGAGATAAAGAAGATTCCTAGGGTCTAAAGGAGGACTTTTAGGAGTAGGGACACACACTTAGAATCTCAGCCGTCTGAAGGAAAGGTTCTGGGATGGGCGCCGTGACTTTGTGAGTGAGGACTCTTGCTGTCCAATCCTGGCCCACATGGTCAAAAGAGAAGACTGATTCTGTCAAGTCAACTGTCCTCTACCCTCCACACATGCACCATGGCTAAGGTGTATGCATACACACGTGTGCACGCACACCATGGCTAAGGTGTATGCATACATGTGTGAGCACACCATGGCTAAGGTGTATGCATACATGTGTGCGCGCACACCATGGCTAAGGTGTATGCATACATGTGTGAGCACACCATGGCTAAGGTGTATGCATACATGTGTGTGCACACCATGGCTAAGATGTATGCATACATGCGCACGCGCACTCAAGCAAACAAATGTAATATAAAACCTTAAAAAAGGAGGTTCGTAGGAGGGGAAGATATCTAAGTATCATTCATGCCAGATAAGACAATGCATACATGACCTGGCTTCTAATCTTTATTTTCAAAGTCACCTTGGACGTTTCCTGATAAACTGCCTATAGTAAGGAAACAGGTATGGGCCGGGGAGGTTCACCAGTTAGCACTGTTGCTTTGCACAGGACCCAGGTTTGGGTCCTGCAGCCACATCGTGGCTTACAGCCATCTGCGACTCTACTTCCAAGGGATCTCACACTCTCGAGGGCCCCAGACACACATGTGGCACACAGACATTCATAAACAGGCAAAACATTCATACTCATAAAAATCTAAAAAATTATTTTTTAAAGAAGTATCAACTATAATAGTGTTCTCTCAAAGAACTGCATGCCACAGGCTACAAGAGTCAACCAGATTGGCACACCTACAGAGGGACATACTCACCAGCTTCTGGGTCTGCAGGGATCTTCCACATGTACAGGTTGAAGTCATCAGAGCCTGAAAGGATGTACTGTTGGAGCAAAAGAGACACTTTACACAGTATTTTATAGTAGACAGTGTTCAATTACATATCATTCTGCAGAGAGAATAAACAAACAAACAAACAAAACCATGGCCCTTGAGATGGCTGAGCAATTGCTGTGAGCCTGAACCTTGTTTGATCCCCAGATCCCACAATGGAGCGGAAGACAGGAAGAACAGACCATGTGCACTGTGGCTCCGTCACTCTGGCGTCTCCGTGTCTCTCTTTCTCCTCCTCTACATTAAAAGGTTTTTTAACCTTTTAATTTATTTTATTTTTGTACATGCATACCATGCATTTGTGTGGAGGTCTGAAGGCAACTTGCAGATATTTGTTCTCTCCTTCTCCTATGTGAGTCCTGAGAAGGATAGCTCAGGCCATCAGGTTTGGCAGCAAACACCTTTACAGTCTGAGCCATCTCAACAGCCCCACAGCTGTACATCTTTAAATTAAAAGTTTGAGGGACAGTGAGAATTGAACCCAGGGCCTTGTACATGTGAAATACCATGCTACTGAATTGCACCTCAGCTCCTAAAGTGTACTTTCTGTGTGTGCGTGTATGTGCGTGCGTGTGTGTGTGTGTGTGTGTGTGTGTGTGTGTGTGTGTGAGAAACTGGGTATTGCTAGGTAGCTAAGGCTGGACTTGATCTTGTAATTCTTGTGTCTCACCTTCCTGAGTATTAATATTATAGGCATGTATGAATACACCCAGCTCAAACCTAGTATTTTTACATGGAAAATCTCAGATAATATTTGTGTCACAATTTTTAAAAGTGTAGAAAATAAAAATTTGGATCTTTGAGGTCAAGTATCCTAAATTTCTCTAGCTCCCTAACACCCTAGAGCAGCAGGCTACCTCCCACACATCCATTACAAGGACATAAGTGATATCTTTTTAGGAAGTAAAAGATGTCTTTTTATGTGGCGGCTTCAAATCGCCTGGTCGGAAATGGGGTCATTATTGCTAGATCTAATTTAATTAATTAGATTCATAAATACACTGTGTTTATGAGTAAACAACAAGTAGCAACTGGAGCAGTTCACTCACGTCCATATACTGACAAAACTGTTTTACTCTAACTTGAGGTCAAAATTACTTCTGTATTTTGACTCTATCTGCTTATTTTCTCCAGAAAAAGAAAGGCCTATAGTTTTTTTCAAGACACTGTGAACTTCTAGTTTAAGTCCAACAGGCACACAGTCTTTTTGAACCATTTAAAAATCAATGGACAGGATTGGGCTGCAGCTCAGTGATAGAGCGCTTGATTAGTGTATGAGTGTAGGGTCAATAACCATTATGGTTTTAAAAATCTTTACTAGCCTTCAAAAAAATCTTAAGAAATATGAGTGGGAGGCAAGGTAAGAAGTTTACAGTTTTGTTGTTTAGGGTTAAGACACGGTGGTGAAGGATCTTAGCATCTTTACCTGCTAAATGAGAGCCAAAATGAAAGGTAGAACCCAATGAGACCCTATTGTCCCTAATCTACCACTTAAATGGTTGACAAATCACTATGTAAACTTGCTCAAGACTGGGGAACTCAAATGTTACACTCCAATTGAAAAGTTTCCCCGCAGTTTGGAAGTTGGAATTCAGGAGCCCAGGAGTTTAACAGAAAAGATTTACTCACTACATACTAACTCAGAGCTTGGATGGTATGCCAGCTATTCTGTTCTGCATGCGTAAAATGACACCATATTCGCAGGCGGATTACAACAAATAGAAAATATAAAACATGTAGGTATGCCAGGTTCCATTAAGGGCTTGGCGATTCCTGGAAAAGTTGAGACAAAATCACTGTGAGCACAAGAGGCTAGCTTCAGAGAAAGTCATGAGGGCCACAGAGACAGCAATGGCTTTTCTTTAGCCTACAGGTTCAAACGGTGTAGCTCCTCACCCCATGGGCCACTTTCTGCCTGACTGCCTACTGCCAGCCTCCCTATCTCTGCCAAAGGCTCTCTCTCCAAAGCCTGTCTGCAGGTTGCTCCAAGAAGTGAGTGCTGCACAGGAATAGCCCTCAGCCAAAGACTGCTGTGAGCAGGCCTGTGAGCAGCTCAGCTTCCTGTCCTGACTGAAGAACTCCGGATGTTTGTGCTCTACAGCTTCCGGCTCAAGGGCAAACGGCTGGTAGCCATAGGCGTTCCTTTGTTTTCCATACTACCCTGCTCTGCAGTTGCTTACTGCATTTCCAAAGAATTAGTTGCACCTGAAAACCGAACCTCTATTAGTACAGAGGGAGGGAGCAAGAACACAAAAGAATCATCTACTAATTACAAGCGCGTATGTATGTATGCATAGTCAATATCTCATTGTTTCTTGTTCTATTTAAAAGAAGCCATAAGCCTAACATTGAATTTCTGCGTCCCTCCCCTCCAAACCTCCCCCAACCTAAATAAACAAAAAATGCATACTAAAAACAATACCGCAAGGCTATACTTATTGGAAGTTTTTACTGAAGGATCAGTACTTTCCTAATTGCTTGGAATTCACTGGGGCAGAGCCCAGGAACGTTAAAGGGGCCGGCTGTCCAGACAGAACGCTGACTCAGAAGACAGCCTTAGAAGGAAGAAAACGTTCCCACAGAGTTAGGTCTGCTGGCTTTAATATGATAGCTCCTCAAACACAGAAAATGCTTGGAATGCTTTAAATGTTTTTGGGGATAAAGCAAGTTCGGGTAACTCTTCCCCTTAAAACCTCTCTTCCATCTACTAGGAGTGAACTACTTGGGATAGTTTCCGGGGTGGCAGGGGTGGGGTGGGCTGGGGTGGGGTGGGGGTGGGGATGTCTCCACCCACTGACATCTAGCCAGACTGTTTAAGTGCTCACTAACACTGGAATTACAAGATGCCCTGAGGAATCCAGTTATGGCATTTAGTGGTTGGCTGTTGGATTCCTGCCAACGTTAACAGTTGGCTGCCTGGGATACTGTTAACTGTGAGAGCCTGAAATAAAAATGAGTTCATTCTTTTATTCTTTAAACAAATATTTATTGAGTGTCTACTATGTGTTGAGCACTGCTTTAGGGAAGGAAATACAGAAATGGTGAAGAGAGACCTGTCCCTGCTTTCATGGAACTAGCATCTTATTGAGTGGGGTAAAATTATACACAAATAATGTGGGAAAGGGGAACAATGTTGGAACAAGAAACAAGAAATATATATGTAAAGTTCCCAGTGGGGGTAAACGTTAAAAGAAAAGTGAGTCATCTGGATAGAGAAGCTAGAGCATGGTTGGGTAGTTTGTTTCCATTTATGTAAGGTGGTCACAGAAGGCTTCTCTGATAAAACACATTTTGAGCAAAGCCCTGAAGGAAATGAGGGAGCAAATTATGTGAATATCTGGGAGAAGACTATCCCAGAAAAGGACAGAGAATTCTGGGATATTTAAAAGATAAAGGAGCAAACTGTGTGTAATGGCTCAAACCTGTAACCCAAGTATCCAGAAGCCTTTGAGGCTAAAGGCTGAGTGAAGATCCCAGCTTAAACTATAAAGAGTTTAGGCCAGCCAGATTATGTCACACGACAAAGTAAAAAGCAGAACAAAGTAGGTAGCCAATGAGCCTGGGGCTGCATTCATGCTGAGCAGAAACTCCCACTGAACTGTACTCCTCCTGGCCTTTTAAAAACTGTTCTGAGCCTGGGTCCTACTAGCTTGCCCCGGCTGGACTTGAATTTGCCATCACAGGCCTTTGTCGTTAGGCTCCACTTGTTTTCAACATGTGTAGAAGATTATCTCAAGTGGGCCTGAGGTAGTGACACATTTAACATCACCACAGGAAGTGGAACTTCCTTTCCTAAGGTTGCCTCCTAGGTCTGGGCTGGTTGAAACTTCAGACTTGGTGAGGTCTGTCAATGGTTAGTGCTCAACGCACTGAAGTCCTGGTGTGCTCTCTTAAAGCATTCTGCTGTAGAAACTGAACAAGAAACAAAGACAAGCGCTCTAATGCCAATCACTCCCCAGAGAAAAGCTACAGTAATGCTCTCATTAACATTCATAATCATTTGTACTAAACCATAAAGCTGAACTTCATAAAACAGAAGTGTTCTCTTTCTCCTCCTCCCTCTCCCTTCTCCCCTCTCCTCCCCTCTCCCCTCTCCTTCCTTCTCCCCCCTCCCCCCTCTGTATTGGTATCTGTTTTTCATATCACTGGGATTATAAGACTGGGCCACCATGATCCAGTTTTCCCACATGGCTTCTGGATAGTGTGTGTATTGGGGTGTTGAAACTGGGTCCTCATGCTTACACCTTACCAACTGAGCTACCTCCACAGTTCTGATATTCTTCCTTTAACTTGATAGCTAATTTCAATTGGATTTTAAAAAATTGTTTTGGTTTGCTGTATTTTTTTTTTTTTTCCAATTAGGAGTCTTATTTAGCCCAGGTTGGCCTCCAATTTAAAAATAGCCTTGTACTTCTCATCTTGACTTTATTTAGCCCCTCCCTTCTCTCTTGACCATGCTCTTCCTCTTCACCTGCTGTTTCTCCCTCCCTCCTCCCCACCTGTTTGAGACAGTGTCTCACTAGATAGCTTAGAATGGCTTGGAACTTTCAGATGTCTTATCTCAGTCCTCTTGTAAAACTTCACAGTAATTTGCAGGATTTTCCCACAGTGATGTTGTTCAGGTGTGTATGTGTGTGTGTGTGTGTGTGTGTGTGTGTGTGTGTGCATAGTTACCACTTGGATTATGGAAAGGTGTGTAGAACTCAGAGGACTACTTTTGGGAGTTGGTCCTCTTCTACTATGGATCAAAGAGAAGAAACATAGGTTGGCAGGCTTGGTGAGCCATGCCACCAGCCCCATAGTGATGTTTTAAATGTGAGCACTGGCTATAAAAAGTCCTAAACCACAAAAGGGAACAGAGATGTTAAACATAGAAATCTGGGGTAGCGACTCTGGTGCCAAACTTACTGCTCCCTAGAGCAGAAGCCCCTTACTGTGGGTCAGCTTTAGATAAAATGGGTTCTCTGGGGTAAGAATGCACAGATGCTGTTTGAAATTAGGTATCAAACTGGGTGGGGTGGTACATGCTTCTAATCCCAGCACTTTGGGGGCCCAGGCAGGAAAACTGGATGTCCCAAGGCGGTTGGGGCTACAGAGTAAGACTCTGTGAGGAGGACAAGGGAGAAGAAGGGAGGAATAAATGAACTGGTACTGCTTCTAGCCAGGTAGGTACATGAAAATGAAAAACGTGCCTTTTTAGCCAAGTGACAATGTTCACCTTTAATCCCAGTACTCTGGAGGCAGGGATAGGGGGATCTCTGAGTTCAAGGCCAGCCTGGTCTACAAAGCAAGTTCCAAGACAGCCAGGGCTACACAGAGAAACCTTGTCTCAAACAAAGAGGGGGTGGGGGTGGGGGGACCTGACCATTTCTACAATAAATTTCTTATTTAACCTCAGTCTTTGTTTTGTTTTGAAGATAGGGTTTCTTTTTGTCACCCTGGGTATCCTAGAACTCACTCTGTAGAGACCAAGCTGGCTTCAAACTCAGAGACCTGCCACCTGGCCAATCTCACTCTAAGCAAATAAAAAACTCAGTTCCAAGTCGGGCCAGTTATTGCTTGGCTGTTCCCTTAGTCTCTGCTCCATAGACAGAATATATTTTGGGTCAAAAGTTTTGTGAGTGGGTTGGCTAAGGTCCTTATTGATTCATTGGGGTTCATGACTGACTACAGGACATGGCCTCTTCCCCAATGCTGTATGTCACAGTTAAAGACGACCCCATTGATTCTTAGGTGCCTCTTCCCTTATCCCAGGCCTGTCTCTTCCTGGAGATGCCCCCTACTTCCCTACCCCTGTCAGTTGCAGATTTCCATTCATTCTCATGGCTATCTGGTCATCCCTCCTGTCCCTCCCCACACCTGATCCTGACCCCCCGCCCCCATTCCCTTTCTCACCTAGTTCCCTCCCTCCATCTGCCTCTTATGACTATTTTATTCCCTCTTC
>JADRCH010000018.1:20394493-20424493 GCA_019843965.1 Rhynchomys soricoides | reverse complement strand
GCAGCATATATGCATATTCACACACAGACCAGGAGTATATATGCATACCAATAACAATAATATGAGTTCTCTGTGTAAAGTTATATTATTCTTGTTTTGGATCGCTTCCCATTTCAGCTCTATTAAACTCCTGGAATCCTATGGTTTATTAATAACCAAACTTTATGAGATATGAGTATGGAAAATATGTTAAATAAAGAAATATCCCACAACAGCAGCCAATAATATTCAAATACTTGGTAGGGAAGAAAAATGTTACAAAGCTCTGTCCAAATCAAAGCTCTGTCCAAATCATCACCAGCTGCTATAGGCAAGTAGTCTGCTTTACCTGGAGGCACGGATTTGTGGGAACTCATTTTGGAAACCCAGGTTTGGTCTAAAGAGCCATTAACCAAATGGCATCAGTACCTCATCTTTCTCTGTGGGCCTCAGTTCTGACACTCAGGGACTGGATTATCTCACTCCAGCTATATCCGTTGTCCAAGTAAAGGCTCTAAGCATTTTTAAGAAGATGACTTCCTCTGTTCTCCAAAGCTTAATTAAGCAAGCATGAGAAAGAGGCAAAGCTATTGGCTTAATGATATGCTGAAGGACACTGGGCAGGCACAGCAGGAGCACTATGACCTGTCTGGCTTTGTTAATGTCTACCGGGGTTTCCAAGTAGATTCCCGCTCCCAGCTATGGTTGTACTTTAAAGGAGAACTGTCATGTCACATCACCAGAGCACAGCAATCTCACTTATTCCCAATCTAAGACTAAATTCAGGTTACCTCATGGTCTTTTTCAAACAGTTATTAACCTGGCCACCTCTAGCATGCTTTCCACCATTTCCAGCTCTTAACCATGGACTACAGGATGACCCTTACCCAAGGGAAAGATTCTTTGTTGAAGAGTGGAAGTAGCTGAGCCTTCAGGTCCCAGGAGTTCTGTAAACCCTTAGGATTATCTACCATACTATCTAGTTGTATGCATTTTCTGACAGTGTTGATGGCTTCCAGATTTTCAAAGAGGCCCAAAGTTCAAAAGACTTCTAAACAGCTGATTTAACAAACAGGCTCTCCTCAATCTACCTTACCCTTTGGTACTGGGGACTGAGTCTTAGGGGCTTCCACATGGAGGACAAGTACACCACCACTGGGCTACATCCCTCCCCAGTCCTCCTCTAACTTTTTATTTGGGGCTGGTAGGATTCTTCTGCCTCAGTCTCTGCAGTAGCTAAGACTACAGATCTGCACCACCAGACCTGGTTAAATCAAAATCTTCTAAAATTCACTCACAGGCCATACTGGCATATGCCTTTAATCAAAAGCAAATAGATATCCATGAGTTCCAGGTCCCCAGGGCTCCACAGTAAGATCCTGTCTCAAGAAAAGAAACCAAACAAATATATAAACTATTCACTCCCTAGTGGCTGAGGAGATGGCTCAGTGGGTAAAAGTGTTTGCCATACAAGCCTGAAAACATGAGTTTGGCTCCCTAGAACCCACATAAAAGTCACCCTTTAGTGCCCAGCACGTCCCTAAAGGGAAGCAGGAAGTGTGAACAGAAGACTCTCTTGTCTTAAATGTACAGAGTGAAGAGACCCTATTTCAAACAAGATGAGAAGGTGAGGAACAACACCTGAAAGCTGTCTTCCACAGATGTGCACATGAGCACACACATAAAACAAATAAAAATTCCTTTAAAAATTTACTCCCTAAACAATACATATTAGGAACTCATCAGCCATACACTCTTTCTCATTGGCCCACAAAGACCACTTGATCTCAGTAATATGGAGGCAGCATGATTATGAAAAAAGGCAACAGTCATAAGCAAGGGTGAGTTTAATCCTGGCTAGTCCCACTACTGACTCACATTGTAAATCACTCTGGGCCTCACTTTCTTTTCTTTTTAAAGATTTATTTATTTTATTTATATGAGTACACTTTAGCTGTCTTCAGACACACCAGAAGAGGGCAATCGATCCCATTACAGATGGTTGCTGGGAATTGAACTCAGGACCTTTGGAAGAGCAGTCAATGCTCTTAACTGCTGAGCCCCCCCCCAACCCCCCTTTTTTTTTTGGCTGTCCTGGAGCTCACTCTGTGGACCAGGCTGGCCTGGAACAGAGAGCCGTCTGCCTCTGGCTCCTGAGTGCTGTGCCATCACTGTCTTTAATCAGTAAATTTCCTAGCAGTAAATCTACATACATTCTTGCCACTTACCCTACACATACACAGCATTAACAGAGAGAGGGTGAGTAGCGGTGTCATGTATAAGGCCAGGCCATGTCTTTAAGGCCACTTTTTTGGATTCATGGATTCATTCACAAGACAGCTCTTTGAAGGAGGGCCAAATGATTTCATTACCATGATTTTGGGGGCCCTTGCCAACTGTCAAATCCACAAGAAAGAGATCCCAATGCTCAGTCACCCAGCTGCTCAGCCTTTTCAAGTACACTTGGTTATATTTTTCTTTCCTTCTCTATTCCTCTTTCAGCAAGATATAGAGACAAGCAGGCCTAGCATTAATTGAGACTAAAAAAGAGAAGATTTTATAATAATCAGCATGCCCATTTCTAGTATACAAGCTGCTTGCATGAAAAACTGGCTTCTCAGAAGCTTGAGCATCCATCCTGCTGGACCCAGGTTGGGACAAGAACCACTTAAGGAATCTCGTGAAAGGAAGAATAAAAGGCAAGAGCTACTTTCTGAGTGTGTACCAGAAAGCCAGCAGGTGGACACTAGCATTCTCTTTAACCCGTTAAGAGCTTTGCTGTAAAGCTTAGAAGACAGAATGCAGCTGGTCCAGCTTCAGAAAGAAAAAACCAAAATGTAAGGATGAGTGAAAGCAGAGAGAGACAACTCGGGCTCAGGTGGCTTCTGGGGAGGAATGCTGACTCTGGGACTAGAGGTGTACTTCCTGAAAATCAAGTCCACCACGGATGGGCAGATGCCATGCTTGTAGCTCTTGCTGCTCAAGGGAGGAAGCTGAAGCTGGAGGATTAGTTTAGGCTAAAAGTTCATGGTCAGCCTAGGCCACATAGTGAGTCTGTGTCTCAAGAAGAAAAAAATCAAAACAAAACAAAAACAAGTTCAAACCTTTTGTTATTATTGATATCCTGCTATCTAAATGTTACTGTCAATTAATCTAGCAGTAAAGATGGTTAAATTTGGATAATTAAAATATACTAGAGATAAACAAACAGATGCATTGGTAGCCTAAAGCAGGGAAGACAGACTAAACAGAGGCTTTGAATGGAAATCGAGAGCTGGGGACTGGCCCAGCAAAGCACCCAGAGCGCAGTAAAGGTTTCCCAACACCTGCTTCTTTACTTTTGGCCTAGAGTTAGGAAGGTTGTTCTCACACACTCACTAATTACACAGACCATGGAACCAAACGTGAGATAAACAACCCTGTGGAGTTAGACGGGGTCTCACTGCCGCCTGTATCAGAATATAGATAGTTCACAGATTCACTTTATTTCTACAATTAGTATCAATTTGCTACTGCAATTAAAAATAAGAAAATCTACCTTTTGTTTGCTTTAGGTCAGATCCTTCGCAATGCATCAGTGATCATGGCAGTGAGGTACGGAAACTGTGTGGAAGCTATCCATTCACTTTGCCAGAAGACAGGCTTCCAGTTAAGTGCAGTTTCCACCGCTCCTTTCTGTATACACCACACTAATTCACCTATTTGTGCAGTCTGTCATGCTTCTAAGAGTCTGAGTTGTAGACCCTGCTCAGCTATAAACATACATGTAGCAATTTGGGCACCTTACTTTTCTGAACCTCAGATTTCTCAAAAGGAAGAGTTGGTTCAAATGATCTCAGATAGCTTTGTGGTTAGAACTTCTCTAAGACACAAGGTGGGTTCTGCATTATTTCATATTTTATTCTTTGAGTGTAATTTATTAAAATATTAATTTAATTTTGAAGCCAATGAACTATCTAGTGAACCTAGGATTGTAAAAATTAAAAATAAAAATAAGTGCAGGCCCTCTGGCACAATACCTACATCCATTTGTGGGGCCTTACTAATCTCCTTGTAATTAAAAGCTAGAAGGCCATCTAGATAGGTAGGGTTATCCATGTTCATTCATTCCTATTATGGAAATCCCCAAATTCCTCTCCGGTTACCTAGCCTATGACTCAAGGAAGACTGCACAGCAGAGTCCCAGGCTGCCTGAGTTCTCGGAGTATAGACACAGGAATGATGTCTGACATAAAGACCAACTGAGTACAGTGGCAGCTGCTGTGACCCTGCCCACTTACAGGGCGGAGACATTCAGATTGCAAGTTTGAGTGGGCAATGTGTTGAGACCCTGCCCCAAACAAATAACTTAAAGGCAGCAAAAAAAGGGCCAGGCATGATGATGCCATTAATCCAGCACTCAGGAGGCAGAGGCAGGCAGATCTCTGTGAGTTCAAAGTCAGCCTGGCCTACAAAGCAAGTTCCAGGACAACCAGGGCAATTATACAGACAAATACTGTCTCAAACCAAACCAAACCAAAGGCAGTAAAAAAGATCCAGTTTGGACTAGTCAAAAGCTGCCAGGTATACAGATCTCTGTGAATTGGCTAATGCTGCATTAACCTTGACTATGGAAAGTCAGAGCCTATGAATGAATCACCTTTGAAAAAATATTTTCTATGACTAGGACAATAAGTCTATTTGGCACTTAAACTGTTTGCGCACTTAAAATTATAAGCATAATTGACTAGTTTTACTGTAAATCCGTAACTTTTTTTTTCGGCTATCTTGGAACTTGTTCTGTAGACCAGTTTGAGTCTGGCCTCAAACTCAGAACTGCCTGTCTCTGCCTCCCGACTGCTAGAATTAAAGTCACGTAACACCACTGCCTGGTGTAAATCCATTACTTAATTCATCCTATCAAGGACTCTCTAAAAGTTGAGCAGAAAAAAACTGATTATCAGTCCTGATTTACAGTTACAGAAGCTTCTGTCCAGAAAGCTAAATACTATATACTGATCAAAGTACTCAAGAGTCACTTCAACAAATCCTTGTAGTGCTTTTAGGACATTCTAGGCCTTGAGACAAGACAATGATGAGTTAGCTCTCTTCCTAGTTCCTGAGGACTGAAAAGAAATGTCAAACAAAAATCTACTTCCTAATCCACTAGGTTAGATGTATCTGATAATCTGTAAAGGGGATATGCACATGAAGACTGACAAGGCCAGAGTCAATAACTTACATCCTCTTTCATCCAAGAAAAACAATTTACAGCAACCAAAAAGCAGAGTAATTTATCAGAGAGACTATAATGCCTAGAAACTCTCCCACTAGGATTAAAGTCATAAATAATAACTTGGTCAAATAACTGATAAAATCAAAGGCACTCAATGTTTTTTATCATTATATACTAATCTATAAGGTGAAACCAGTTGTATCTTCAAAACAGAGCTCTGCTCTCACAGTACCTACCCCAGTGCCTGTTGGCTGGAGAACTACAATCTAGATGACGGTTCCTCATCTGCCACAAGCTCCTCTGTCTTTTCAAAATAGCACATTCTTAGAATCTCAGGATCCATTCACAAGTGTGGCAGAGCTGGTTGCTTAGACTCATGTTGTAATTACCCTTGGTTTACAGGGTGTGCCCTGTAATAAATGTACCCCTGGAACACTGGATAAAGACAGTCATGAGGCAAAAATACCAGAATCACTATTCCCTTCAATAGTTTCTCCTTCGTGTGGAACAAAAGAAA
Organism: Rhynchomys soricoides; assembly: GCA_019843965.1. Lineage (NCBI taxonomy): Eukaryota > Metazoa > Chordata > Mammalia > Rodentia > Muridae > Rhynchomys > Rhynchomys soricoides. The sequence continues at coordinate 20,418,782 of JADRCH010000018.1, read as the reverse complement.
GCTTGAGAGCAATATAGGCGAAGGCACTGACCTGGTCACGATCCCCTGCAAAACAGCAGCTTTTCATAGTGCAGGAGTTGAAGTAACCCTGATTGTCGAACTGGAACACTGGCAGGCGGGAGTGGATGTCATAGAGGACAGGCGGCAGGCGGCGCCGCAGTGCCAGGAGTTGGGTCCCGTTGCTGTTGAATCGCACACTCATGGCACTCTGGAGAGACAGGTTGCCACCATAGCGCAGGAGAGAACTGGAAGGCAAAAGCACAAGGATCAAGTCTGAGGCAGACAGGATAAAAGCTTGCAAACACACTCAATTTGCTTCTTCACTTGTGTCCAGGCCGTCCTGTAAGAATTAAATCATAGTTTCAACCGAAGGGTAACTAAACGCAAGAGTAGCTCCTATTAGAATATAACAGTTATGTGAAGAATGGCTCCTTGAAGCCAGGCAGTGATGGCGCAGGCTTCCCTGAGTCTGAGGCCAGCCTTGATCTACAGAGCAAGTTCCAGGACAGCCAGAGATACACAGAGAAACCCTGTCTCAAAAAACAAACAAACAAACAAACAAACAAAAAACCCAAAAGAATAGCCCCTTGGAAACAAACAAAAACAAAAACAGAAAAGAAAAGAAGAATGTCTCTTTGATTACATTAAAGTAAATTCTTTAAAATGTCAGCCGTGGGGCTGCTGATATAGCTCAGTGGTTAAGAGTACTGGCTGCCTTTCCAGAGGACCCAGGTTCAATTCTCAGCACCCACATGGCAGCTTACAACTGTCAGTAACTCCAGTTCCAGGGTTCTGATGCACTCCTCTGGTCTCTGTGGTCACCAGGTACACAGTGCATAGACATACATAAGGCAGAATACATAAACATAAAAAATAGTAAATAACTATTCTTGGACCTGTGTTTAATCCTTGGGACCCACATTGTGGAAGGAGTTGTCCTTCGACCTACACACACACACACACACACACACACACCACACCCCACAGAGTTGCATGAATGCTAACACATACACAAATAAATAAATGTAAAAAATAGAAAAGGTATCAACACATCTTGCATAAAGATTACATTAAAATCAAAAGTTATTTTTTTTTACCCATGCCCAACTAGATACTTGAAAGACCCTGGAGAAGGGAGCAGCATCTACCCCCAAGTGGTCAATAACCAATTTTTAAGCAATATATTTCTCTTTTGTACAAGAAACATAAGACTCATCAGTGCTTCTTATGGTAATTTTCAATAATTATAGAAGCATAAGAAGTATTTAATTTGTTAAAAGATGAGCTGGTGAGTTGGGTGGCAGTAGTGCATGCCTTTACTTCCTTCACACGAGACGCAGAAGTCAGCAGATCTCTGTGATTTCAAGGCCAGCCTGTTCTATAGAGCAAATTCCACGACAGCCAGGGTGACACACACACAAAACCCTGTCTTAAAAGGAAAAAAAAAAAGTGTTACAATGCCTGATGATACCCTAAGCTCAGTTCCAGAACTTACATGGTGGAGAGAGAGCTTCTATAGAACTGGCTGGTCCCATACACACAGTGGCACATCACACACACACACACACACACACACACACACACACACACACACACAAAGAGAGAGAGAGAGAGAGAGACTTTTTAAAAAGTTTTTTTTTTTTTTTTGCTTTGTTTTGTTTTTGGTGGGCTGAAAAAATGGCTCAGTAGTTAACAGCAGTGGCACCTCTTCCAAAGGACCTGCATTTGATACCCAACACTAACATGGCAGCATATAATCATCTGTAACTCCAGTTCCATGAGATCTGATTCCCTCTTCTGGCCTCCAAGGACACCAGTCATGCAAGTGGTGCAAAGACATATTCAAAGCAAAATACACGTATACATAAAATCAAATAAAATATATTTTATAGATTTGGTTGCATAGTGAGGCTGTTTCAAAAACAAACAAACCAAAACAATAAATAACCAAAAATATGAAAGAAAAATTAAAAAGGAATAATTTAATATTATATATGGGCCAATCAAACAAGTAGTGCTAAATAAAAACTTCAGTGTAGGCACATCCCCAATAGCAATAGGAAGAGTACACTTGTTTCCTTTCACTTTAAAACAAAGGTGGGTTTTTCTTTTAAATTGATTCATTTGTGCGGTGAAGGGCACACACTATGGTGCATGTGTGGAGATCAGAGGGCAGATTATGGGGTGTGGTTCCTTCCTTCCACCATTTGTGTTCCAGAGATCAAACTCAGGTTATCAGGCTTGGAAGCAATGCCCTTACCTACTGAGCTACCTCACCAGCGCTTGCTTCCCAGCTTTTCAATTCCCAAGCGTATATTCAGCTTTGAAGTATCTTAAATTGATTCATGTACTCTCATTTTTCTGGCATCCCTAAACAGTAGTATATACCCTGGTTCACTTATTATGCTTTTTAAAAAGTTTTTTTTTTTTTTTTGCTTTGTTTTGTTTTTGGTGGGCTGAAAAAATGGCTCAGTAGTTAACAGCAGTGGCACCTCTTCCAAAGGACCTGCATTTGATACCCAACACTAACATGGCTTGTGTGTGTATGTTTTATGTGTATGTGTGAATGTCTATGTATATGTATGTGCACCACGTGTATGTCTGGCGGCCAGAAGGAGTGCACTGGATCTCTTGGAACTGGGCTTAATGACAACCAACAGACAGATGCTGGGAACCTCAACCCAGGTCTGCAAGAGCTCATAACCTCTGAGCCATCTCTGCAGCCCCTCCAAGTGCTCATAACTGAGCCATCTCCCCAGTCCCTCGACAGAATTCTTGATTACTTGGACCTAATCTTACAGAGGGATGACTGCCCATGCCACAACCATGTTCTCTTTTATATCTCTGATTCATTAAAGTCAGTCAATGTGTGTCAGAAAAGAATGCCACATCAAAGCTCATAACTTAGCCAGGCAGTGGTGGTGCACGCCTTTGATCCCAGCACTTGGGAGGCAGAGGCAGGCGGATTTCTGAGTTCGAGGCCAGCCTGGTCTACAGAGTGAGTTCCAGGACAGCCAGGGCTATACAGAGAAACCCTGTCTCGGGGGTGGGGGTGGGGGGAACCTCATAACTTGTTCTGTTTCACACAGACATTGTTGCCATATATAGAGAAGTAATCTTGGTCTGAGGAATGTGATACAGTTGGTAGAGTGTTTGCCTAGCATCCACAGGCCCTGGGTTCCATCCTCAGCACTGAATAGACTAGGAGTGGCATTGTCTGCTTACAGTCTTAGCACTTGGGCCATAGATTCAGGAGGATCAAAAGTTCAATGTTATCCTTGGCTATACAGCAAGCTGGAGGCCAGCATGAGCCATATGAGACCCTGTCTTGAAGAAAAGACAGAAAGAAAGGGAAGGAGAGGAAGAGGGGTAGGGATGGGGGTTGGGGGAGAAATTCCAATAATTTTAGAGAAAAAAAATTATAAGTTCTAAAAATCAATGAAGAGACCTAATTATTGGTGCGCACACCTTTAATCCCAGCACAAGGGGGTGTGGTGGGGGTGAGGGGTACCAGGAGAGGCCAAAACTCTACATAGTGAGTTCTAGGGCTATGTAGAGACCCTGCTTCAAAAAAAACAACTGACCAAACAAACAAAAAAAAGAAACCTAAATTGATGCCTAGAAGATTTTTTTTTTTTTTTTTTTTAAATCTTGACAGGGTCCCACATAGTACAGGCATGACCTTGAATTTCTTACATATTTTTAGTTTCTACCCTTTGTCTATTGTATGCATGTGTGTGTATAAGAATGCATATACACACATGCCACAGCCACCTGAGTGGAACTGGAAGGACAACCTGTGACCTGTGGGAGCTGGTTCACTCCTTCCACCACCTGGCTACCAAGTATCAAACCTGAGTCATTGGGCTCTGAGACCAGTGCCTTTATCTGCTGAACATCTCTCTGGCTCTTGCATCCTTTTTTAATGCCCAAAATTTATATTTAGATTTGAAATATACTTTGGTTAATACATATAATTTCATTTGTATAGCTTCACTAAGGGCTTATATGTTCTTGCTGCATTATTTTTCTGTAGTTTCATAATGTTTGTTAACATTTTTAAAGTCACACAGTGTGATGGTTTGCATATGCTCCGCCCAGGGAATGTCACTATTAGAACATGTGGTCCTGTTGGAGTAGGTGTGGCCTTGTTGGAGTAGGTGTGTCAGTGTGGGCATGGGCTTTAAGACAATCCCAGCTGCCTGGAAGTGAGTGCAGATGAAGATGTAGAACTCTCAGCTCCTCCTGCTCCATGCCTGCCTGGATGCTGCCATGTTCCTGCCTTGATAATAATGGACTGAACCTCTGAACCTCTAAGTCAGTTCCAATTAAATGTTGTCCTTATAAGAGTTGCCTTGGTCTCGGTGTCTGTTCACAGCAGTAAAACCCTAACTAAGACATACAGTATGCTTCTAAATGACTTCTTTTGCTGATGAGGTCCTAACTTGCCTGAAGATGACCTACGGGAAGAATGGCCCTGAAAATGACCATGCAGGAGCGGCTGCCAACTTGGCATGGTCGTAAACACACAACATGCCAACACCAACCGCAGCCATGCCTACTTCACCTTCCCAAAGCACTCTCTTCCCACGGGAAGAGGAGTGCTGTGGTATGGAAGCTGTGTGGGAACAAGGTTTGGATAAAACAGCAGTCCTCCTGCGTGGAGTGGACGGAAGAGAGCAAAGGCAAAAACCATTCCCAGGCCGGGGAGCGGTGGCGCACGCCTTTAGTCCCAGCACTTGGGAGGCAGAGACAGGCGGATTTCTGAGTTCGAGACCAGCCTGGTCTACAGAGTGAGTTCCAGGACAGCCAGGGCTACACAGAGAAGCCCTGTCTCGAAAAACAACAACAAACAAACAACAACAACAACAACAACTACAACAAAACATTCCCAGAACTCAAAGTACCAAGGAGAAATCTACAATCCCAAGTCCCCAAGTGATAAACCCTGCAAAGAAATAAATGATCTTATAATGTCCTGAATACAAGCCATACTCACTCACTCATACACAGAGAATGAAAGGACTGGGCTGTTGGAGCCCAGGCATTTCCTTTATAGGGTGCCCTGGCCACCACAGGCATGTGGTGTTATCTAAACACTGAGTTCACAAACAATGAGAGGCTTTCAATCTATCAGCACAGAGCTTGCAAATAAGCCAGCATCTGTGGAACTGAGGGTGGGTGAAGGGTGAACTCAACTCAACAGAAACAAACTTGGCCAGCACAGGCAGCACAGCAGCAGGGTTTACATCAGCTCAAGTCCCTGACAGGAAGCAGGGGCCTCTGCCAAACTCCCTTCTCACCAGTTAATAGCTACCTTCTCTGTCCATTCCAGTCAGGCTTGAATAGGAGCCTGCCCAGCACTGGCCTGTAGCCCCATTCTATCCCTACCCAAGATCCCTGACCTGCCATTTGTAATTCGGTTAGAGTGCAGGAGTGTGGCTCCAGGAACTTTTCTTCTTCCTGCATTTCTGGGTAGGAACATTAATCTCTCAACCAAGGAGAGTGCACAAGAACCTGCTGTAGATAGAAGTACTTCATAGAGAACAAAATGTGATCCTTCCAGGAGAATGGATGGATACCTTATGTTTCAGCAGGAGTTTATGCAGCTGGCTGCTCACAGTGAGAATAAGGAATGATCCATTTTGCCAGAAGAAAAGGCTTAAAAACAGTTTTTCTTCATAGTCAGGATGCAGTAATGTTAAAGCTTCTGTATTTTTGGTTTAAAATGCTGGCTCAGTGGGTAAAATCAGCTCCTTGTTGGGGTTGGCAGGGCGTGAGGCAGCATCGTGGATCGGTACTTAAATCTGGGGATCCGTTTTCCTCCCACCATCTGGGTCCTGGATCACTCAGGCAAGTGACTTTACCCACTGAGCCATCTTGACAGCTCTAAATGTTTATATCCATAGGTGAGCACTACTCTCAGTCTTGGTCAGAGAATCATTTTACAGTGGGCAGCAGTTAATGCAAGACTCTTAATGGAATTAAAATGCTAAAAGAAGTGACTGTGTGCTTAGCACAGGGCATGACTTCCACTCCTGCAAGGCTCAGGGGACACTGTTGAAGAAGCGATGAGAATAATGTAGGAGCCCGAGGGTATAAAACTCAAGTGCTCTGGTCTCAAGTGCTCTGGAGCACTCTGTAATCTCTATAACTGAACACATAGAATACTAAAATAGTAATAGTATAATAACTATTTTACTGTGTTTAGTAGTTCAATGAATGCCAAAGTATTGCTTTCATATGAGCTGGAGGGAAAGAACAAACCTCCCTTCTCCCCTTCTCCCGTTTGCCTCATCTCCACAAAAGACGGCTCTTTCCCCTTTCCTCTCGTCTCTCTCATTTCCAGACTGGGTCTCACTATGCTTCCCATACTGGCCTTATATCCCTAGACTCAAAATCAAGCTCCAGACCACAAGATGCTTTTGGTTTTCCAAAATAGTTTGAGCCTTATTCTCAAGAATGAACTGGTCCTGAAGGGACTCAGACCTTCTGAGCAACTAGTTTGAGAAAATTATAAAAAATTATAAAATATGGTCTGTAGCTCAACAAATTTATTGTCCCCTGAAGATGATTCATTATGAGTTTAAGTTTAGATCTAGAAACATCTAGAACTTTAATATCTAAAGTACCTATTTAATATTTAATATCTAGGATATCAAGAAATTCAAATTTTACTGAAGGAATTAAAAGTTCTGCCAGAGACATATTTGCATAATCAGATGGAACACCTAGCCCATTCATGAAGAAAACATGGATGGTGGGTATCAAAGTCATTTCTAATCTTTATTTATAGAAAAGGAACTTCCTTGACTAGAAGTATTCTAGATCCCAGATTTTTCACTTTGGAGTCCAAGGATCCTAAAACCCTTAAGGAATCAAGAGGTAGTGCTGTAATAGATTTCTTCTAGGATTACTTATGACTTTCCCATAACATCAGGGACCCACTGAGTTCTTCAGGTGGCTTGGTTTCTTCAAAACCCCACTGGGTGTGGTGGCAAACACTTGTAATCCTATCACCTGGCAGGGAGTAGGGGGAGTTATGGCAGGAGGATCACAAGTTTGAAACCACACAGTCTCAAGAAAACAGCAGCAACAAAAAAAGCCCACAAACCAAAGGAGCAACTTTCAAAATACCCACAAAGGGCATGGTTGTACATGCCTTTAATCCTAGCACTCAGGGTTGGCTGAAGCAGGGGAATTACGACGAAGTTGAGGCCAGCTTGGTGAACAAGGTGAGATTCTGTTTAGCACAATTGTGAAATGGAGACCAGGTGTGTAATCTGCTCCACATAGCATCAGCCCTGACCTTAGGGAAAGACTAGTCAGTGGATAATGATAAGCAGGGAAAGGGGGGGTGGGAGGGGGAAAGGAAGGAGGTTGAGACGGAAGTTGCTACTAGCAAAGGGGGTGGTATAGGAGAGGGGAGGAAGATCTGAAGGTGGAGAGTCAGAAGGTGCACACACAGCACTGGGTGACAAGACCACAGAATGAACGAAAGAAGCGGGGGGGGGGGGGGGGGGGGGGATGGAAGATCCCAAGCAGGAAAGGATCAGAAAACAATATTCACAATTTGATAGCTTCTGAGAACTTTTAGGGGGAAAACCCTGAAAACAGAAGAAGACAGAGAGGTCACAGAGTATGGCCAATGAGACAGGATGATGCGGGAGAAGATGCATTTCATACAGGAGCCACTCGCCAAGAATGATCTTGAAAAGACAGTTGCTCTGGCTGGCAGTATGATTGCCATGGTTCCAGATATTTTTACAATATCTTTGTAATAAATGCATTTTATGCAGTTTCCCAGTTTCATCCACATTTATGACACAAATCACCATTACATGCAATGCACCACTTTGTATTTGACTTATTTTCATATTTAACAAATTCTGTATGACCATCCCAATTGATTTCATGTTGTACTAGATTATCAAAAGAGCTTGCTACTAAACTTCTTTGCTTCCATTCTGTTGTTTTAATTTTAGGTTTTTATTATTTTTATGGTTATGACTGTTTTGCCTGTTTATATGTCTGTGCACATATGTATGTGCAATGTCAGAGGTGGCCAGAGGTAGAAGGCAGATCCCTTGGGACTGACTTACAAATGGTTGGTTTGTAAGTCGCTAATGTGTGTGCTCAGAATAGAGCCCAGTAATAAACATCTATTTGAATGTATCATCTAAAAGATCAAGAGCAACAGTCTACAAAAATCTTAATTTAGATTATAAAAATAAAAATTAAAAAAAAATCCAAAACTAGGTAAAGTGTCGTGCCTTTAATCCCAGCACTGGGAAGGCAGAGGCAGGCAGATCTCTACTAGTTTAAAGCCACCTGGGACTACATAATGAGTTCCAGGGCAGCCGAGGCTACAGAGTGAGACCCTATCTTATTTCTTTCTTTATATTCACTTTACATCTTGCTCACTGCCTCCCTCCCCAGTCATTCCTTCCCACAACCCCCCCCTATTCCCCTTCTCCTCTGAGAGGGTACCTCCCCTACACATCCCCTCGCCCTGACACATCAAGGTGAGACCCTGTCTTAAAAAAGGTTCACACAGCTCTTGACATTTGCTTGCTCAGTAAGTTCAAAGCTATCTTTAAGGGAGGGGCTTCATGGAAGCACTGTGGTGGTAAAGGCATAAAATGCCAACAACTCAGAAATTAAGCAGGAAGATCACAAGTTCAAGGCCGGTCTGAGCTACATAAAATTCAATTCCAGAGAATAAAAAATAAAATCTTGTCTCAAACAAAACAACACCCCCACCCACCCAAATACACACAAAGTGGGGAGGGGACTGGAGAGATGCTCAGTGCTGAGGAGTGTGCGTAGCTCTTATTGCTGAGGACCTGGGTTCAGATTCCAATACCCACAGGTATCTCACAAACACCACAAACAAGGACACAAAACTCTAGCTCCAGAGGGTCTGATGTTCTCTTCTGGCCTCCACCAGAGCCAGCACCAGCCATGTAAGTGATACTTATAGGCAAAACACTCACACACACACAAAATAAGTCTTTAAAAAGACAGGCACTATAGAGATGGCTAAGGGAGCAAGTACTACTGGGTAAGCCTGATTGTCTGAGCCCTGGAGCATAGGACAAGAACCTACTTCACAGTGCTGTCCTCTGACCTAAAGCCCACAGACCACAGGTCTTAGAAGCAAATCCAAGATCTCTACGCAAGCACAGGCACCTTCCACTGATGGAGAAAAGCCAAGTTGCTAAAATTACTTACAGAATATTTACTAAACCAGCAGCTTATAGGTATCACTCTAGACCCGTGGGGGTTTTTTGTTTGTTTGTTTGTTTTTAAGTATAGAACAGAGTTTATTCAGGGCATGGGGAGGGGAGTTAAGAGGGTAGTAGAGGCAGAGAAAGGCAGAGAGGGGGAGAGAGTAGAGAGGTGGAGGCCTGTGGAGAGAGGGGGGAAGGGAATGGGGAGAGGTAAGAGATAAGAGATTAAGAGAGAGCAAGAGAAAGCTAGACCTGAGGTTCTAAACCTGTGAGTTGCGACACCGCTGGTAAACCTCTAGCTCCAAAAACATTTACATTATGATTCATAACAGTAGCAAAATTGTAGCAGTGAAAATAATCATTGGAATCAGCACAACATGAGGAACCGATTAAAGGGTCACAGCGTTAACAAGGTTGAGAAGCACTGCTCTAGACCAGCAGTTCAATCTCTGGGCACAAATTTCATTAGAGCACTTAAAATAATAAATAAGTAAAGTAATTAAAAAAAAAAAATCATGAAGTCTAGAGACCATGTGAGCCTGGAGTCCACCAACGAGCAAACCTGACTTCACAGTGCCACCTTGTGCCTTAAAGCTAGAAAGCAACTTTAGTAGAAAACCTGGTCTCCTACACGCAAAGCCCTACAAGAATGCGGTGTACCTCCCACTAAGGTCCCTCTTTTTACATTTTGAACGTACAGACTGCTAGGGTGGAGAGGCTAAGACAAGAAGATCAGACTATGTAGTCTTAATCCCACTCAAGTCCTAAAAAGAACTGAAAACAAACTATTTAGGTCTGAGTATAGCTCTATGCATTCATTCAACATTTACTAAGTTCCTATAACATCCCAAGTTCTATGCTACACTCTAGAGATTAAAGATGTATAAAACATGGTCCTGTCCTTTAACATTCAGAAAAAATCAAGAACTATAGAGCAGGTTAACATGCCTCTTTCCAGGCAGTAATCCTTGCACCCGAGAAAGGACAGCAACTGGTCTCACTGAGGACAAAACAGTTACTTAGTAAAATCCCCTCAGAGTAAGAGGAAATTTGACCCACTAGATACATACTTTGTGGTAACACTATGCTAGGTGCTGAGCAAACTTTTAAGGATCTAACAGGGAGGTGTAGTGGGGAGTTTTCCCAGGGGGCTATGACTTGACCTTGGTGGCTAGGAATTAAATGGATGAAGAACAAGGAGAGCAGTGTGTTACAGGACAACTGTTCTAGTCCTTGGGGGCAGGGGCACAAGGACCATGAGTTCCAGGCCAGTCTGATTTCCCGAGTTTGATTTCCAGCATCTACGTGAGAGCTCATAACCACCAGTAAATCTAGTTCCAGGGGAGTCGATGACCTCTTTTGACCCCCACAGGCACTAGGCACACACATGATGTACCTGCACACAAAATACCCATACCTATAAAACAAAATTTTTAATAAGTCAAAAAGAAAAAAAAAAGGACAAATTATCGCACTTGTTTGCATTTAGGAGAAGAGTATCTAGGAAGAAGAAAGACTGCACAGAAGGGCAGGCAGACTAAGCAGTCCTTTTCTGTTTTAATCTAGTGAAATGGGTTATTCACTCAAAAAATTGTTTACCTTTTATAGCATCCTACACAATATATGTTCTGGGCATATGAATATGAACAGAGATAACCCAAGTGAGCTATAAGACAACAGCAAAAAATGTTTAAAGATCTGTTCTAAACACAAAAATGCCAAGTGAAGAGTCAGTGCAGATAGCAACTATGGGAAGAAGGAAACAGCTGTGAGATGGAGAGAGGCTGCTGGAACTCGAGGGGCCAGACGGGATCAGAGCATGGAAACTTATGCCGGACTCCAGGATTTCACCCAAAAAAACTGTAGGAGGACAGCATTAATAAAAGCAACGAAGAATGGAACAGAACACTGGGGAGAAAGCAAACATTTAACAAGTGTGCCAGTAGGTGGGACACATCTGTAATATTATCTGGTAAAGATGAGAGGGGGAAGAGATGGACTAGCTAAGCCAGGTACGGGGGCCCACTCTTGTAGTGAGCACTTGGCAGGTGACACAGGAGGACTGCCAGATATTGAGGCTATCTGGAGGTCATCTTGGGCTCCACAGTGTCTCAAAATACAGAGAAAATAAGAGAAGGGAAGAAAGAAGGAAAAGGGAAGAGAGGGAAGGAGAGGAAGAGGCTAACTAGCTAGCCTCTGACTAGAGCTAAACGACGAGACAAGGAGGCCTGCTTTTCTGCTGTAGTTTTCTACTGTGCATCTAAGCTTCTGGGTCCTCCTAATCCTCTCCTCTCTTTGTCCCCTTAAGTCAGCTCTCTAACAGTTAATGAGGCTGTTAGAAGCACTGGACTCACAGGGAATAAGGAAAATACTCAATGAAGTAATAGTAGTCTTGGGTTTTTGTTTTTTTTTAACAGAGTAAACAGAGCAGTAACTTCACTTGCTTTCCTTTTTATTTGCTTTTTGTAATACGGTACACTTAATCAGCGGAGATACTGAACAAACTCATAAGAAAAACAGTAAGTAGAGTGACAGTCTAAAAGTTGTATGGAGGGGAACGATCAGACTTAGCCAGCTATTCTAAGTCAGACAGAGACCTCCATATTCATGTAGGACTGCTGCCTTCTGCAGACAAAGGCATTTTCTCCTTTGTCTACATGGTTGGTTTTGCAGCTTCCAGTTTGAATTCCTTTTGGTTAAACTTGTTGTCCAAACTTGTTATCCCTAGATAAGCTCAGAATGTACCTCGTTGGTAGCGTGTTTATGCAGTGTGATGCTCTGGAGTTGATTCCTCAGCACCACACGCTCACACACAACAGTTCACATGATATAGTACGATGCACTAACTCCACATGTACATAGTTAAATATGTTATTTCATAAGTATACACCAATAACCACACTCAGATCAAGAAATGACTTCAAGCTCAGTCAATATCCTCCCATGGGATACCACTATTCTAACACCTATAATCTGCCTGTCCTTAAACACCACACAAATGGAATCACAGAGGCTAGGTTCCTTTGTGGCTGTCTCCTTTCACTCAAAATTATAACTATGAGGCTCATCCACATCTACATGTGCGTGAGTATCAACAGGTGTTCTTTTCATATTTGCCCAGTGTTTTATTATATGGCTACTGTACACTCTGCTTATCCACTTTCCTTTAGTGGACATTTAGGCTTGTTTCAGCTTTTGGCTGCTATAAATGAAGCAGCTGGGATACTCCTGCATTTATCCACAGTGGAAATGCACACTCCTGTCTGTAAGGGGATGTAAGAGCGAGGCTGTGAGGCTATGTGTTTAACCCCAGCAGACCCTGGCCGTCCCCTGACAGCAGTACCTATTTAGAGTTGTCTAAAGCATGAAAGCTTCCTTAGCCTCATAGCCCGGTCAACACTATCCGCCTTTTCCACTGGAATAACTCCAATCATTTTCAGTTACCTCGTGAATAATGAAGTTGAAAAGCTTTAACGTTTAACTTTTCTTCCTTCCTTTTTTAACAGTCTCATTAACTTCGAGCTGGCCTTGAACTTGCCATTCGGGTAAAGATGACCTTTAATTCCTGATCCTCTTTGCTTCCACCTCTCAAGTCCTGTGGTTGCAGTTGTGAGCCATAAATTTTAAACTTTCAAAACTGTCTGTTTGGTTACCTTATTTGATAAAACATTTCTGCTGGTTTTAAAGAATGGAACTGAAGGGCTGGAGGGCTGGCTCAGTGATAAAGTACACAGGCTGCCTTTCCAGAGGACCCAAGTTGGATTCCGAGCACCCACAACTTACCAGCACCCACAGTTTACAACTCTCTGTACTCCATTTTCCAGGGAGTCCTACATACTCTCCTGACCTCTTGGGACACCAGGCACATACATAGCTTACAGACATTCATGTAAGCAAAATATCCATATACATTCAAAAGGGAATAGAAAATTAAGGTTACTTAAAAATGGAATTCTATCTTTTTAGTAGTATGGATGCATACTTTTTTATATACTCTGATATGAATTCTTATTCAATATATGCATTACAATATAGTACCTGTGCTTGGCTTATCTTTTCAGAGATGCAATGCTGTCTTTGATGAACAGAGGTCCTTAATTTTAATGAAATCCAATTTTGTACTTTTGTTGTTTTTTCTGTTTTGTATGTTTGAGACAGGGTCTCTCTGTGTAGCCCTGACTGTTCTGAACTCACTCTATAGATTAGGCTGCCCATGAACTCAGAGATTTGCTTTCCTCTACCTCCTGAGTGCTGGGGTTAAAGGTGCGTATCACACCACTGGGCCTTAGTAATGTTTTTCTTTTATGTATAGTACTTTTAGAGGTCTTTTGGGAAAAAAAAGCATGTAAGAATGAATGGGTGTATGTATGGGCATGTGGGCTCAAGTGCTTAAGGGGCCAGAAGTGTATAACTGCTATTCAAGTAATCTGTCTTGGACCTGGAGGATGGTTCGGTGGTTAAGAGCACATACTGTTCTTGCAGAGGACCTAAGTTCGATTCCCAACACCCACATCTGGAAGCTCACAACTACCTGTAACTCCAGCTTCAGGCGATCTGATGTCTCTCTGTCCTCACTCATATACAGACAGATACACATAAATAAATAATAATAAAATACTTAGAAAGTAAGAAAGAAAGAATTGAAATCTGATAACTTCGTTGGGCATGCTGACATGCCCTTAATTCCATCATTTAGAAAACTGAAGGTAGAGGCACACAGATCTCTGATCAATATTGTGAATTCCAGGCCACCCACAGCAACATAGAAAGACCCTGTCTCAAATTCTTTGTCCACTCTGATAGCCTTGTACTCTAAGGTCAAGTCTAAGGGAGCCTCAGTTTTTCAAGTTGCGTCAAACATCACAAGCTTTGATGCTGGCATCAGGTTCTAACATTTCATGATAGTATGAGGAACCCTCCAGCACAATATGGCAGAAATTGTTTGGCTGGCCCAGAAAAATTAAAATCAAGAATTTAAATTATCAAGTGAAACAAAAGAAGAGAAAACACATTAAACCTGTTCCTGGGGGTGAGGTGGGGGTAGAGAAAATAGAAATTAAAAGAAAGAAAATTAATAGAGACAAATGAAACAAGTATTGATTAATTACAATTATATGTGATAAAACTGATCGATCTACCTAGGAGATTGAGAGGAAAGAAAGGGGGACAGTGGGAAAAAGAGGCAAAGAAGGTAAAAATGAAGAACACAGATTAAGAGAGGTCAAAAGAGAAGAGGAGAGATGAGGGGGGATATTAAGCAGATCATTGATTTTGAGTAGTTTTAAGCTAAATACCAAGGGTACCCAGTGCAAGAAGTTAATATTTATTTTGGTCTCTACTGAAGTAGGATTGGCACAGGCCTCAAAGAACAGACACTTTAACCTGGTGATCTCAAGAGCCACACCAGGCCTTAATAGCAATTTCCTCTGAGAGTTGTGTCCTGGTTTGGTTTTCTGCTGTTGTAATAAAAAATTGACCAAAAGCAACTTGGGGAGTAAAGGGTTTATTTGGCTTACAGGTTACAGACCGTCAGCAAGGGAAGCCAGGAAGGAACCTAGGAGCAGGCGCTGAAGCAGAGACCACAGAGGAGTGTTCCTTACTGGATTGTTCCTGGGATACAGTTCTTATGCTCGTCTCAGGATGCCATGGGTGGCGCCATCCCAGTGGGCTAGCTCCAATATCAATCAGCAATCAAGAAAATGTCCCACAGATATGCCAACATGCCAATCTGATGGAGGCAACTCCCTAAAGGAGATTCCATCTTCCCGGAGAAGTCTAGGTTTGTGTGAAGTTGACAAAACCCAACCGCACAATTAGGAATTTGTACTTGCCCACTTTCTCACATGCCATTCACACAGTACCTAAGATATCATCTCATAAGGGAAATCTTTATAGTAATTCCTGACTTGCCTAGTTTTATTATTAAGAGAGAAAGTGTCACCTCCTCTATTATCCTTGTCAAAGCTAGAGATGGCTACCTGACATAAAACTAATAGTTCCTGACAGGGGAGGAGATGGTAGGTGAGTAGACAGCTAAAACAGGCAATGAAGGAGTCAGATGGGCAGAGCAACAGTGTGTGTGTGTGGGGGGGGAGTTAGGCTCAATTCTCAAGACAGTAGAGGACCTCAGTCCTAAAGACTGTTTCCAAGGCATACGTGGGATGCTGGCATTGACAAAGGAGGATGGCTGTGAAAACACATCAGAAACCATCTAAGTGAAATCAATGACATCTTGTGTGACCATGTAAAATATACTCGTGGATGTGAAGTTCTCTCTTTTAGTCAATTATATGCAAGCTTCCCCTCCCTATAGCCCTGTCGTCACCACCTAAACTCCTAAAGTTAAACTTCCCAACCTTAAGTTTATTGGGCCAGGCAAGTCATCTGAGGGCTTAAGATTATATTAAGCCTTTAAGAAATGCTGGGACCCTGAATACATCAAGAAGTTTAAAGGAGAGCCTATGACTCAGTTTTAGCTGTTACTATGGAAAAAAGTCCGATGATATATTAACATCTTTTGAGTTTTCAAAGTTGAGCATATACATAAGCAAAACATTCATACACATAAAATAAACAATACTTTAAAAGGATAATATTGTTTTAAAGGCAAAAACTTAAGAGACTAGGTACATGTGGTGGCACAGGCCTGTAATGAGACAGGCAGGAGGACCATGAGTTCAAGGTCATCCTTAGTTATATAGCAAGTTCAAGGTCATCTGGACTATAACACCCTGTCTCCACATTGCTGTCTTACAGCTTCAGGTTACATTGGAAGAGCGCGCTCGTCAGTGCCTTCCCTTATAGTTACCTCAGGAGGTCAGACCAGATGCTAACTCAAGTCCTTCCCACTGCTAACATTTATTCTGCCAACCATCCCTCTCCTGGGTTATTTCAGGGCAGCAGTGGAACAGCATGACTGTGCGGTACACCCACAGGTTTCAGGCTAAACTGGAGCAGTGTGGTTTATGAGAAGGCAAAAGAAACTGCTCGACAACTTAATATCCATAAATCGGGCTAGGAAGGAAAGGTACTCAGTGGGAGGGCCTCCTCATGCTCTTAAGGAGACTATACCTCTAGGTGTCCAACGGCCCTTCAGAGTAGACCCCTCGGATTCACCCACATCCCATACTACTATACACTGGACATAATTTGATCTGTGAGACCCATATGGTAGAGGGAGAGAGTTCTGTCTCCTATAAGTTGTTCTCTGACCTCCACACATGCACTGTGGAGAATGAATGTGTTGTGTATGCATGCACTCTCACACACGAGCATGGGTATTATTACATATTACATGTTTCCGTCATTCATAGGATATATATTCTTTCTGGTATCAGCATTCAATTATATTCCCAAAAGACAGACACATAAACTGTTCGCTGTGTTTAGAGTGTGATTTTAGAGGCAGTACCTACAGACTGAGAAGAAGG
Source organism: Rhynchomys soricoides (assembly GCA_019843965.1). Lineage (NCBI taxonomy): Eukaryota > Metazoa > Chordata > Mammalia > Rodentia > Muridae > Rhynchomys > Rhynchomys soricoides. The sequence goes on along the minus strand of JADRCH010000018.1, from coordinate 20,402,119 downwards.
AATGAGCTGATGCACATTCAAATGCACTTTTCCTCTTTTCTCTCTACACTTTTCTACATAAAGTCTTACTCCAGTATGTTACTGTACTTAAATAGAATGGTAATCATCAGTTAGGGGCCTGGACCTCTCCTACAGGATGTCCGCCCAGTCCCCCCTCTTCCTCTGCATATCACCCTTCCACATGGACCTGGAACTGCTCCCAAATATTCTTTCACCTTCTTGCTACTCCTTAGCAAACATGTTGAATGTCTTAGAAATTTTTAAAGAAACCACATTTAGTGAGGAGCCAAGGGGAAAGGGGAAGAGGGCCCACCCAGCACACAGCAGGAAACTGGCTGGGGATCCTGGGGGAGGATCAGAATTAAGACATTAGCACACTCCTCTCAAGACACTGCTGTGACATCATAAACCATTCAAGCTTTCTACTGGAGGCAACCTCAGTGCTCCACCCCAGTTGCCAGCTGTGCATTGCAATTCTAAGTAGAGTAAGCTGGGAGGAGGCTGGCAGAGTTGGTTCAAATTTGGCTTTTTTAGATAGAACCATTGTACTGAAACAGCGGAAAAGGCTATGCTGAACCTAAGAGACTGTCCACTTTGCAGACAGTGCCCTCCTTAGGCAGAGTGTAAAGGTGCATGCGAGGGCCTGGCACTATGTATGTTAGAGAGCAGGAGGGATGAAGGACATGCAACAAAGTGAGGAAGCAATCTCCTCAGCCCTGGAGCCTCAGAGAACCCTGCTCAGCCTGAGGGAACCCTGCTGCAGCTGTTCCAATTCCTGAGCTAACCTGTGAAACCAGGACTGAAAATCAACAAAAAGAATCCTCTGTACTTAACTATCTGTTTCATCAAAGGTCCTTAAATAAATGAGAACCTTGCTTACTTTCCACAGCATTCTGCAATATTGCTTCCCAGAGAGATATATTCATCTCCACATAGGATTTCCAGAGACATTAACTGCTTTTATAAACAAGGCAAGTTTTATGTACAAGTGCCAAAAGAGGCCCTGCCTCCATCCCAGGATGTAAGGACCGTGAACGCGCCCCCTATATCCTCCATCCTCACCACTTTTAATGACTCAAGTTCCCTAATTAGTGCTTCTAGTCAGGACTCACCAGTGTTCTTATCTAATAAAAAACCAGAAGGAGAAACAAATCAGCTCCCTAATATCCCAAGGTACTAGCTGTTAACTTAATCACTTAGTTCTTTTGAAGATTTCTGTCTCAAAAACTACTTATATGAATAGATAACATAATTTTCATTTAGTTTTGATAGTCCACAGTTCTACTAACGTCTACCTAGGGATGTCCTGTGGCCTGAAGAAACCCTAGCTTGGACCACCACCCCCATCAGTCCCAGCCCCACTCCCACTCACCCAGAGTAGAGCTCCTAGTCAAGTAGGGATGGACTGAAGGAGACTTTCAACTCTTCATACATGCCCAGAAATGATCCCCATCTAGAGTCCAGACTACAACTTCTGGCTCCACAGGAAGCAGAATGGTCTGCATTATCCGTCTGATGCTTAGGAGTAGGCTTTCCAGGCTTTAGAGAAGCAGGACAGGTTAAGAGAAGACCAACTGAGCTCACACAGCTGCTCCACAAGTTCTTACAACACTTGCTGATTGAGAAGTGAAGACGGGTAAGTCTGAAGTCCTTATGAGCCAGGGGGCCTTACCTCTGAGGCTTTCTAATGTCCCAGAGTCCCACTCCTTCCTTTGAATTGGCTGTGGCCAATAACCGGGGCTCCACAGGGTTAAACATGACACTGTGAAAGGCTGATGGATAGTTTGCCAGGCAGAAGGGCTCTGTGAAAACAGAAATTACAACCACCTGAGGCACCGCTCCATAAGGGGCAGGCAGTGAACACAGCAGGAGCAAACTCTTAACTGCCACCCAAAAGGTGGCACCACTCCTGTTAATACACACCCATGATGCATCAACCTTCAAGCCTCCCTGACCCCAACACCAATCAAACCCATTTAAGCCAAACTTAAACACTCAGATCCTAGTTCAAAGGGGAAAGTTCAAAGGGAAAAATGACTTCCCTAAAAACTTTCACAACCAACTCCTGATACAGTTATCATATATTTTTTTTTAAGATTTATTTATTTATTTTAGGTGAGTACACTGCAGCTGTCTTCAGACACACCAGAAGAGGGCATCAGATCCCATTACAGACGGTTGTGAGCCACCATGTGGTTGCTGGGAATTGAACTCAGGACCCCCTGGAAGAACAGTCAGTGTTCTTAAACACTGAGCCATCTCTCCAGCTCCCAGCTCCTAACTTATTATATCTTTTTTTTTTTTTTTTTTTTTTTGGTTTTTCGAGACAGGGTTGCTCTGTGTAGCCCTGGCTGTCCTGGAACTCACTCTGTAGACCAGGCTGGCCTCGAACTCAGAAAACCGTCTGCCTCTGCCTCCCAAGTGCTGGGATTAAAGGCATGAGCCACTACTGCCCAGCTAACTTGTTATATCTTTAGTGCTTATAAAGTTGCAAGTTTTATCCACACATAGATTTAATGAAGACAAAGTGAAACAGTGGAAACTGCAGACAAGGCAACACAACGGTACAGTTTCCCTTCTGCTTCATGATGCCTCCTGAAGGTTAGGGCACAATTGTGTGTGTCTTCCAGCACCAAAAAACAAAAACAACAAACAAACAAAAAACCCTGCCTGGTGCCCCTTTTCTGTAATTGAAGGAAAAGGGCTGTAAGTTCAAGGCCAGTCTGAGTTACACAGCTAGACTCAGATTTTGTTTTTGTACAGTGACAGGTTTCTGCAGAATGACTGGTAAACGACGTATCCCCCTTGTGACCACTCGGGGCAGGACGGGCCTCCAGTGTCGTGTATCTGCGCTGCATGTGAGAACCCTACATTTCGTTCCTCTGGATGTTACTCACACACTGACTGTGTGATCAGACTGTTCAGCACAATCCACCAACTCTGTCCACAGCGACCTACCTCCATGGGGAGACTCCCGGATATCCCAAATGAGAACCCGGCCATCATCTGAAGAGCTGGCAAAAATGTTGTCGTTCACTGGGCTCACTGACAAGCCATATACTGCATCTTCATGAGCAAACACATCCAGGGTCTCACTGCTGAGAAACAGAGAGCAAGAGAAAAGCACATAGACACATATATACACACAAACATCGTACAGAGGCCTTTGTTCCCTAGTTATGGACATCAACAGTGTCTCTCACTAGTCATGATGGTCATGATGGTTAAATGGAGAACATAAAAATCCCTTAGAACAATGTCTGGCATATGACAGTAAAAACTCAATAAATATTAGTTATTATTAACTGTTAATTTTTATTATGTATAAATAACATAAATATAAAGAGGAAAAACTCTTCTCCCTTATTATTTCTAATTATACGCCAACTTCGCAAATCTTTTTGTCTTTAAATAAAACTGAAACTATTATAGGAATCGGTTTGTTTGTTTCAGGAAACTAACATTGGTTCCGTATTATTTCCCTCAGAACCTAAAATCTATGTCAAAAAAGATATTCCCCCCCCCCAAAAATTGCCACTGTTCATCTAAAAAATAATGTCATCTTCACATTCCAATAATCTATTTACCTTTCAACATCATGGAGGATAACTTGCTCATCATTTCCTACAAAGGAAAAACATAGACATTTTATAATTCCTGCAAGTGGTCCCTTCCACCTGACAATATTGGATTTTAAAGTTTCCAAGAAAAAAAAAAAATCATAAATTGGCAAGTTAGCTCCATAAGTAGAAGTCTTGAAAGCCTGAATTCCTGAGCTTGATTCCCAGAATCCATGGTAGAAGGAGAAAACTAACTACTGAATTACTGAAAGTTGTCCTATACATGTGCACATACACACACACACACACACACACACACACACACACTAAATATCAACACACTCAAAATACAACATAATCCAAAATAGTTGTGTTAACTTAGGAAAAACTATGAAGATGATCTAAGAAGTCAGGCACAGTGGTCCCTGCTTGTATGTAATGCCTACCCTTGTAGAGGTAGGAGGATCAGGATGCTCAGGCCAGCCTAGGATACATACAAACTTGGCTCAAAAAGCCACATATTCTCTCTTTTAAAAAATATTTAACAGAGTTTTCTTTATAGAGTTTTGTTTTGTTTTAAAGCAATAAAGGATAGCTTGGCCACAGTTCTTAGAATGCATTATTCAGGGGATCAGACCAAAATAAACTACTGTCATTCAGGAAAAGTGAATGGCCACAGTTCACTCAGCCAGACTAACCCAAAGCATCCAGCCAAAGCAACCAGCAATTATAAGACCTGGAATAAAATATTTCTAGGCTTCAGCTGTCCACATGAACATAGAGATAACAACCATCTATTTTACTGGGGTATTACACGGATGCAAGCCTGTAAAAGCATTCAGAATAGGGCTGAGCACTTGAGAGGCCCTGGTAACTGGTCTGCTGTTTCTTCCTCATCCTTCATAGCATTAGAGCCTGCTGAGTGGGATCCTGAATGATGGTTGAGCTTGCTTCCATACCTTCCTCTTACGTGATGATTCTAAGAACCTAAAACACCAGATTCATGATATGTCTTCAAATGGCTTATAAAGCCAAAAACTAAAGCATGCATGTGTAAGTCAAAAGACAGATCCCACTCTCAAATGCATAGTCCAAAGCCACACAAATACAAGGCAAAAACAGCAGTAAGGTATAAGTCATCTCAACTTTCCAAGCCCTAGCTGTCAATTCTCCTGTGGGTATATACTAATAGCATAAACGAACTCATGCTAATGCCTTCCAGGTGCCAAACACAGTAGGGGACTGGACAAAGATTCTGTCTAGTCCTTTAAGACATGAGAAAAGATTCTGTCCAGTCCTTTAAGAATTGAGAGTCCAATAATAACACAAACTAGTAGTACAAGGAGGGTGAACTGTGGAAAATGGGACTTTTAGCTTTAGGGACAATTACACCCTTCATGTTCAGGGTCAAAGAATCAGACAAAGACACTGGAGCAACTGTAAACTCCTGCCAGTGGGACAAGGAGAAGCTGAATGTGTAGCTGGGAACTATAAACCCAGGAAGCTGAGGCAGGGAGATTACTTGAGGGAGGCCTCAAGTTCAAGGCCAGCCGGAGCTACATAGTGAGCAGTAAGCCACCCAGGCCAACTTGGGACCCAACAAGACCCTGCCTCAGAAAATTTTGCAAAAGTGGGGAGGGCACAAGGGGCAAATAAAGCAGCCCAATGTCACCTAAGACATCAAGTTGTTTAGTTGGCAAGGGGACTGAGGCTGGACAGGCCAATTGGATTAGACCTTACTCTGTGGACACTAAAGGATTAAAGGAAACCTGTAAAAGTATCTATTATCTGCTTATTGCTGAATAAGCTCATCCTTTCTAGTTCTTTCTGAACTCTAGCTGACTGGTTAACTAGCTGTTATGGTTCAAACTCCTCTCCAAGCTTACTGATTTAATCTGGCTTCTCTCAGCTTCTCCTGAATTGCTCTGCTTGGCCTTAAACTAACTCTGGGCAATTTGTTCTAATCTTCTGGCTCCTTATTCTCTGGCTTCAACTGCCTCTGCTGACCTGCATGAACTCATGAACAAACAACTCCACTACACTGCACTGATTCCCATTTGACTGACTCCCTCTCCCTCTGACCTCTTAAATAGCTTCTATTTCCTGCGCTGTTCTCCTAAGAGTTGGGCTTATCTTATCTCTGACTCATTCTGCCAAATCTTTCTCTTACTTGTCACTTTGTCTGTCCCTCAATTAGACATCACCATTTGGGATTAAAGGTGTGTAGTAAGGCTGTGTCTAAATTCCAACCAGAGGGATTAAAGATCTGCATTCCAGCCAGATCACATGAACCTAGTAGATCTTTGGATATGATCCCTTGCCAGAGCAGCCATGTTGCTGGATTAAAATTCCTCTACAAAAATATGGTCAATTTTTTTTAAATGATAATTTATGGCCAGAGAGATATTGCCATGCAAGCCTTGAGACCTGTATTGATCCCTGAACTCACATAAGGTAGGACCAAACCAACTCCACAAAGCTGTCCTTTTACCTCTGTACACACAATGTGCCCACACATATCATGCACACACAATAAATTAAAAATTGAAGAAGCTTCAGCAATGTTTAAGAAGTCATTCTAAGATACATGAAAATTTGTGTAAGCAATGACTTGAGGAAAAGTGAGTGATCAGGTCAGGTAGAAAGAGAACCAACTTCAGCAAAGTGTCCTCTGACCTCCACATGCTTGCCATGGTATGCACTCCCTGAATAATTAAGTAAATTCAATTAAAAGAAAAAAGGCATTGTTGTTTACATCATGCTTAATGTTCACAATGGGCCAGTACCTGAAGTAGGAGTTTAAGGCCAACCTGGGCTATGAGACCCTCTGCCATCAACCTACCAAACAGCAGCAGCAGCAGCCCAGATGAAAAGCAGGAAAGGCAGGGCATGCCTATCATCCCAGTACTTGGGAGGCAGACACAGGAGGTCAGAGTACAAGGTCATCCTCGGCCTGTACTTGTCTCTAAAAACAGTATGGTCAAATCTTTCTAGATGAAAATTTAAAGCTGGAAAGATGGGTCAGGAAAAGCAAAGGAACTTGCTGTACAAACATGGTGACTCAAGTCTTATTCCTAGAAGCTATGTAAGGATGGAAGGCATACATATACTTACATACACAATAATAATTAAAAATAAATAAAATAGAACAAAAATGAGATCTCAGAAGATATAGAACAGAATAGGAAACTTGCACTGTACGTGGTAAGGTTATTGCTTCCTGTGTGTGAGCAAGAAATTAGCACACTTTCAGCCAAGGAAGGAAGGGAGGAAGGGATGGGGACATGGAGAAAGGATCATGAATCCCTAATTCACACATCTAAATGCACAGAAGGAGAAATTATACAAAGCCAGTAATCTCACAGCTCAGTAAGATATGGGAAGAAGAATATGTTCTTACCACTCTTTTTACTAATTTCCCAAGGTAGAATCTGTCTTCTTACCTCCAGAGAATACTTTAGTGTTTCCACTGTTGAAAGCCAGGCAGAAAATGTTGGAATGGTGTTCTCCCTTCAGCTGTATGGGTTTGACCCTGGAATGGATAGCTTGTTCCATGTGCCATAGCAGGACTCTGCGGTCATCTCCTCCTTTAGCAGGGAGCAAGAATCTAGGGTTAAAACAAGGGCTAACTTTGGTTTTGCCACCTCAACTCCCATCCTTTCTGAATCTACACCTCCCCAACTACAAGTCTTCTGTAAATAAATCTGCACATAAATCTAGGATTTTTTTCCCCAATGAGGCACTTGAACTCTAAAGCACCCACATTTTTCCCAGGATTTGTTTGGTTGATTGTTTTATGTTAGTGGTAATAGAGATGAAATCCAGAGCCTTGTGCATACTAGGCAAGTGCTCTATCTACCACTGTGCTAAGTTTCAGCCCTTTCAAGTTCTGACTCTTAAACAGATAATACAGAAATTAAAATGGATAAGCCCTGACATTGAGACACTCCTCACCCAGTGCCACTTTGTTCTGCCTGTCTTTCTTGAGACTTAGCATTTAAATATTTATTTGCTGCAGTTTCTTCTTCTTCTTCTTCTTCTTCTTCTTCTTCTTCTTCTTCTTCTT
>JADRCH010000018.1:20322108-20394483 GCA_019843965.1 Rhynchomys soricoides | reverse complement strand
TTCTTCTTCTTCTTCTTCTTCTTCTTCTTCTTCTTCTTCTTCTTCTTCTTATTATTATTATTATTATTATTATTGTAAGGTTTTTGAGGAGGGAAGCCGGAAATAGTCAATAGAACCTGAACTAGTTTCTACTGCTTGCAACCAAAGAACTCTTAAGTAGTATTTCTAGCATAGCAATTTGCAAAGCAGTCTTTGATGTAGTCTTGGTGACTATGGGACAGTATACAGACAACTAAGGGCCTGCTTGACCCTAGTACTCCTATTAGGGTTGTTAAAATGCAGTTCTCATGGGAGCCCGGCTCTTACCTCTGTGTAACTTTCAGTGGTCTGAACTGCAAAAGCAGTAACATACTGTATGAACTAGCTCCTAGAGAATGACAATACATGTGTTCTACATATTTGCCAATGTGTTAAAAAGTGTCTGGAACAAACTACTAATGAAGATTACTTCTAGGAAAACAGAGTAAGGAAGAGATTGCATTTTACACTTTGCACATACGCACACGCACAAACATACACACACATGCACACACTATCAAGGTTCAAGTGTTTACCACTGAACTATTTATTATACCCATTCCTATTTGGCTTTTAAAAGATATAGGTGTAGGTGTATATCTGCATGTGGTTATGTGCACATGAGTACGGCTTCCTGCAGTAGCAGAGATGTTGGATCCCCTGGAGCTGGAGTTGCAGAGAGTTGTGAGCTACCTGACATGGATGCTGAGAACTGTACTCGGGTCCTCTTGAAGAGCAGCCAATGCTCTTAACTGCTATGCTATTTATCCCATGTCTCCTGATTGACTTTTATAACAAGCCTAAAACATACTCTTTTCCAAAAAATAAAAATAAAGAGATAAGCTACATGAGCAGCAACTAACAGTAGCTCTGAGCCTCTGGCTCTCTGTCTACCCAAGGTTAAATTACAAGGAATGGAATGGGCAAGCTAGTGGTGGAGCTGTGCTGCCCAGGTAGACAGTACACTTAGCACCACTTATAGCACACCTACACAAACAAGATCACGCCACAGAGCATTAAGTCAATGGTTTATAAGAGCTGATGCAGAAGTACCCAGAGGTCTTTGCTGGGGGAAGAATTGGGTTTAAAAGAGTATGGGCTCCAACATCCATTTGTGTAAAATATTTTTTCAGCTACATGACAGCAGGGATTTTGGCAGTTTTGTTGAAATGCTGGGATCTAAATGAATGTGGGGCTGTAGAGATGCCCCAGCAGTGAAGAGTAGGCACTGTTGTTACAGAGGACCAGACAGAGCTCAGTGCTAGCTAGCACTTACATCATATGGCTCAGGATCACCTGCGACTCCAGTTCCAAGAGATCCACTGCCCTCTTGTGGCCTCTCAGGGCACTTCACTCACTTATAAAGGTATGCATGTGCACATGCGTGCGTGCATACACACACACACACACACACACACACACACACACACACGAAATTAGAGATAAAAATCTTTTTAAAAAGTAAGCACTGACCATGATTATACAGCAGATTTTGCCTGCACCTGCCTAGCCACGCCTAGGTGATTGTGTGGGAGGCTGTTACAGTGCCCACTCTAACTGTTAGGCTGGTGCTGGACACTTAATGTGATAAAAAAAAGGAAAAGAACTACAGGAAAAAAATTGTAGACAATGTCTGCTAAGTTATTTGAATTATATAAAGGACCACTAAAACTGGACAATGAGAAATAATCTGAATCTTTGAAGTGAGTGAGGGGTCTGAACACACATTCACTGCTCTGTTCCTGACTGTGGGTTCAGCCTCCCTGACTTCCCCTCCATGTTGGACTGTATCCTTGAACTTTAAACCTAAATAAACTCAGTCTCCCTTTAAAAAAAAAGTCAATCTGAGTTTAAAATGACAAATACTTCATCAAGATAAGAAAGGGGAAATCAGCAACACCTGCTCATAGAAACGAATGAAAACAATCAGGTTCTCTCTGTAGATACTGGAGTGGTCAAGTCTTCATAACACCCAATGACAGCAATGGCTTGAGCATCTACTGATGGAGGGTAAACAACAGGGCAGCCACTTGGGAAGACACTGAGGTGGCTTCTTACAGAACTAAAGGCACTTTTATTATGCAACCCAGAACTCTGAGTTCTTCTGAATTTACCCTAAACTGCAGTATCATGAGGGGAGGGGAATGGGGTGGAAGGAAGGAGGGAAAGCAGAATTAGTGGGCTTTTTGAAGGTGGTATGGAAATCTAGTGCAGGGAAATCTATGAGCGTGATCCCAACAAGGAGGACTCCTAGTAATGGGGGCTATGGAGTCTCAACTGGCCGTCTCTTACGGCCAGGTCTCCAGAGGTGGGACTGGATCACATTCTTTTGAGTTGATAGCCAAGAGGGTTTCCAGAGAAATCCCCAAACAACCTCCACTGCTGCTAAGACAAAGGGTTGCTCTCTGCAAAGTACTATCAGGGGCCTATTGCCATGGATAAAATCCATACAACTCATTGAAAATGGAGAAGTTGAACTGGTGCCTACATAGAGCCTTCACACCCTGTTTTCATGCACGGTTTTGGTGCAGTAAGGCACTCTGCAGGCTACCATAAGAGAAACATGGACACCAATCCAGCCACCAAACCTTTGACCTACCATTGTTCCACCCACAAGATATGCTAGGGCAACACAGCACAAAACTTATGGGGGCAGCCAACCAAGTCTGACTTGACCTACGACCCTCTCCATGAGAAGGAACCCATAACCAGCACTGCTTCGGTAACCAAAAACCAGAGACTAGGCCCAGAGACCCAGGGTAAACCCAAACACTACTGGCCCAAAAAAGTATCCATAAAATGACTCCTAATGATAGCTATGCAGTAGCCTGCAGAATGCTATACTCATAGTCAGTGCCCCATCCAGTCATCATCAAAGAGGCTTCTGGCAGCAGATAGGACAGAGACCCATAGCCAGACATTATGTGGAGACACAGTCTAAATGGGAGGTCTCCATCAAATCCCTCCCCTCAGAGCTCAGGGAATCCCTCAGAGATTAAGAGCCAGAAGGGATGGAGGACACCAGGACAATAAGGCCCTCTGAATCACCTAAAGAGAGTACATATAAGCTCAGAGACTGATGCAGCAAGCACAGGGCCTTCATGGGTCTGCTCCAGGTCCTCTCTGTATATATTATAGCTTTTTATATTAGTATTTTTATGGGACTTCTGGCTATGAGAATGAGTGGGTCTCTGACTCTTTTGTGCTTGTTCCTGGGTTGATGTGTCCAACTTCCATGATAGTTTTTATGTCATCTTATTGTATTTTATTGTACCATGTTTGGTTGCTATCTTTTAAAAGCCAACTCTTTTCTAATGAGAGACAGAAGGGAGGCAGAGATCATGACTGGGAGAGATAAAGGGAGGGAACTATAATTAGGATACTAATGAGAAAAGAATCCATTTTCAATAAAAGGAAAACAAAAACAAAAAAGCAAACAAACTAAAAGTACATTTAACAAGTTACCAACATCTTGTCAAATCTGAGTCCCTTACATTTAAATAAGAAATTGTTATATTTTATAGAAAATAATGATGCTATGGTTATATTTTTCAAAAAGCCCTAATCAGTAAGGAATATATACTAAGATAGGTGATAAAGCATATACCTGCATGTTCTGTTTTGTTTTGTTTTGTTGAGACAGGGTTTCTCTGTGTAGCCCTGGATGTCCTGGAACTCACTTTGTAGACCAGGCTAGCTACAAATGGCAGCAGTGGGGTTACAACAATGTTATCAGGACTAGCTTTTGGTGGATAAAAGGAATCTAGACTCTGGTCCTTATGCTTGCAAAGGACCCACTGAGCCACGTCTTTAGCCCCCTCATCTAGTCAATTTTTAAAGGTAGAAATTTATTGTATAGTTCTACGCAAAAAGAATGTCTGAATTACAAACAGCCCAATCGAAAAATATGATCACTTAAGGTCGCTCATGAGCCTGCATGGGGCTACTTATAGGTTCAGCCTCAGCAAGTGTCCAGACCAAGTATGAAGAGCCAAGGAAACCAAGAGGGACTGTGTACAGAGCAGATGAAGTCCTTATTGAATGTGTATTGTGGACATAGGCACTGCCATGTCAAGGATCCCAATGTCTCAATCCATGGGAGTGGCAAAGCTTTTCCCCAGGGAGGCTCAGAGGATGGCAAAGCCTTCTTTCTGGTAATACTGACAGCATGTACAAGTGCTTAAGAATGGCTGGCCAGTGTATGCAAAAACTAGCAACTGGGGACTGGAGATAACAGCCCTTAAAAGCACTGGCTGCCCTCCCAGAGGACCCAGGTTCAATTCTCAGCACATACATGGCAGCTCACAACTGTCTGTAACTCCAGTTTCAAGGTATCTGGAGCCCTCTTCTGGTCTCTGTTGTGGGCATCAGTCAAGTACATGGTATAAAACATATATGCAGGTAAACACTCATAGATAGATAGATAGACAGACAGACAGACAGACAGAAGGAAAGAATTAACCAAACAAAACCCTTAGCAGTGGTTTCTTCCTGGATGATTGTAAGCTGAGACTGCTCCCTACAAAGACCTTCCCAGATTAGCTCGTGCTGTGCTGTGCTGTGCTGTGCTGCACATAAATATATGGAGGCTCTGGGCTGTTGTACTTTGGTGATGCTCCAAGGAGTGAGCACAGCCCACTGGGTCCCAACTGTCCCGTGTGTGTGTGTGTGTGTGTGTGTGTGTGTGTGTGTGTGTGTGTGTGTTTGCCCTTTCTTCATCACCCAATCAGGGTCCCCAGCCACTCAGGGTCACAGAGGCCCCGTCTCTCTTAAGTGCCCGAGAAAGCACAAAGGGTTCTCACAGAAGGCTAGGCCTTTAGTGCCACACTAAGGACAAGCAAACTCGGGTGTATGTTCATTTGTTGCCTGCTCGTTTTGTATGGCACTAGGGATCCAACCCATGGCCTCCCATAAGTGTTCCACCACTGAGCAACAGCCATAGCAAAGGCCAGGTTTCCAAGGACAGTTTCTCTGAGAACCAGAAGAAAGTACAGCTACTGAGTCTGGATTCTTGGGGTTCTTAGTTCACTTTGAACTAAGATCACTAAATAATAATAATAATAATAATAATAATAATAATAATAATAATACAGTAGCTTTAAAGTTACAGAAGGATACCCTTTCCCAGAAGGTCCTGAGCACTAACCAGACTATGCAAAACAAAACCCTATACCATTACTAAAGCAGTCATCTGGCATTCTTACTTTATAGTCCAGAACAGCTCAGCACAGAAGGAAACAATTGGCTTTGAGTTTCCTCAAAAAGCTAGGCAAGCACAGGCCAAGACCGAGGGAGATCCCTAAGACTCTAGGCAATGGATAAGACTGAAAACCAGCTAAATGCCTAGCAACTAAAGTCTGTTAAAATTACTGTTTAAGACCACAGGTAGTGAAGTACTCCCAGCATTCAGGAGACTGAGGAAGGAGGACTACCATGAGTTGAGACCAGCCTGGGATATGAATACTGAGTTCCAGGCCAACCTGGGGTACAGAGTGAGACCCTATTACAAAAACCCAAAATAGAGGCTGGAGAAATAGCTCAGCAATTAAAAGCAATTGCTTCTCTTCCAGAGAACCTAGGTTTGGTTTCCTACAACCATTTCAGGTGGTTTACAACCTCATGTAACTCTAGGGGATCTGATGCTCTCTTCTGGTCTCTGTGGGTACTGCAGCAGGTACACTTGACACATGCATGAGCACACACACAAACACATATAAATTTAAGCTGAGCCAGGTATGGTAGCACACACCTTTAATCTTAGTACTCAAGAGGCAGAAGACTGCGACTTCAAGGGCAACCTGGTCTACATAGTGAGTTCTTGGACAGCCAGAGCAATGTAGAGAGACCCTTCTCGATGATGATGATGATGATATAGTAACATGTACACACCTCAGATACTTTGTAATTTCTACAAAGTATCACCTATGAATTTATCCTTGCCTTTCTTTCAAATTCTTTTAGGTAATACAAGACTATGAATCACACGAAACCCATCCTAGTACTTGGCAAGTAGAGGCAGGAGGATCAGGAGTTCAAAACCAACCTGGCCTACAGGAGACCACAGGGAGCAACAATGATCTGAATACAGGTGATCTGGCTCCAGAGACTGCTCCTTAGTCTACCCCAATCCAGCCTATTGTCAGTGAAGAGCTACTGAAACCAGCCAGATTAAGTGGTCCGGTTGAAAATGTTTTTAAAAGACAGTCTTACATAGTTCAGCTTGGTCCCAAAACTTCAGGTTAGATAAAATGACCCTGAACCCTGGATCCTCTTGCCTCTACTATAGACAACCAATAAGATCTGAGGTTTTGTATGGAGCTAGGTCCCAGGCAGTCCTAAATGTTAGGCAAACACTCTACCAGCTGAGCTACACCACCTGCCCAAGTTTTTGTACAATGAATGATGGCTGCATTTTGTCCACAGGTAAGCTAGGTCGGGTGATCTGCCAATGCACTAGGCTATCTTGCGGTGACACTTCTTAAATGAGGAGTATGGGAAAGGGAATCAGATGGAGCACAGGCGAGTCTGAAGAGGTAAGGGTTTCATCCAGACTTTGCCACTCACTGCAGAAGTTGCTGGAGGCAGAACCAAGCCTTGTTGCACAGCCCTGTAATTAAAACTCCTGTGGAGGCTGAGACAGGAAGATAAAACGTTCAAAGTATTCCTAGGCTACAGACTAAGCCAGAGGTGGAACATCTACAGGTATCTGCTAGTGTTCTATCTTTACCGAGTACTTTTCTTTAGAAAGATAAATCTGTTTATCTAATTTTATTTCATACCTCCAACCAGGTAAGAGAGCAAAGTCACTCCTATTTTAAAGAGGTCAAAAAGTAAGGGCTAGGCATGGTAGCCTACACCTGTAATCCCAGCATTTGGGAGGCAGGAGAACTGAGGTAAATTTGAAGCCAGCCTGGGCTGTAGAATGAGACCCTGCTAGGGAAGAAGGGAAAAGAAAAGGAGGCCTGACTTGCCTTGGTTCCTGGTTTGAAGCACTCTACATCAATAGGTAGTGGGGATCAAAGCACTGCTTTCACTGGGTACCTAGAGCCCCATGAAACAAAGTGCTTTCTCTAGAATCAAGTAACTAGTGTGTTGGAATGTAATAAAGTTATGGCTTTAAAATCCGCACTGGATCCAATCAGTCCTAGACAATGTCTCTAATTCCTGGGCAGAAACAGATGAACTCTACCATGCTCAAGTGTCCTTTCTCCTCACACCAATCACAGAAGAGAATTAGAAAGATCCCTGGGGGATCATTTCTCCCATGGCCCCATTTTGCCCATGAGGAAACAGGTATAAAAGAGGCTAGGCTCACTAGCCCTAAGGTGCTACCATCAATCAGAGGAACGGGGGATTAAAGTCCAGCATGCCCTTGCTCTTCCTAAGCACCACCGGATGATTCTAGACACTAGAGAAATGGTTTCTGTAGTTTAAGGTATATTTTTTAAAAAAGAAAAAACTAGCACAATAAAACCCACAGCTTCATAGATATATAGTAATACAAAGTTTCCTTTCAAATACTGCTTTTAAGAGAATACACTTAGAGAGAGGCTAGAGAGACAGTTCTCTCCGTAGAGTGCTTGCCAATAGGAGGACCTGAACTCAGTCCCAAGCACCTACGTTAAAAGAATAAAAATAGACAATAACTGAGTGGTGGCAGCTTATACCTTTGATCCCAGCACTTGGAGGCAGAGACAAGAGGATTTCTGAGTTTAAGGGCAACCTGGTCTACACAGTGAGTTCCAGGGCATCCAGGGCTACACAGCTAAACCCTGTCTTGAAAAACCAAATTAATAAATACAATTAAAATAAAGTCAGTCAAGGGCTTGCCCTTTTCCTGCCTCCATCTTGGGCCCATGTTCTCCACACAGAAAGCCTAGTAAAGCCACAGAAACCACCTCTGCTACAGTTGCCACAGCCTCAGGTTGAGACAGGGCTTTCACTGAATGCTACAGTGATTAGTAGCAGAGCTGCTGAGATTCACACATACCACACACACAAGCAAGTGGCCACAGCAGCTGATGTCAGTGAGGAACCAGTGAATGCCAGAAGGGAAGGCAGGCGACATCCCAAAGGGGTCGACAGATCCCAGGGACTGCTAGAGGCACTACTCAGAAATCTAAGAACACACTCTGGTCATCACAAAACCTGATGTGTACAGGAGCCCAGCCTCAGACGACTGCATAGTTTTGTGGGAAGCCAAGACTAAAGACTTATCTTAGCACACATAGTTGGCAACTGCTGAGAAACAAGGTGGAAGTACTTCAAACATTCAGAAAAATAGACTCCAACTGCACAAGAAGAGAAAGGGGTTGCTGTAACAGGTATGGAAGTTACAAACATAGACTTGGTCAAGTCATATGTAAATGTTCTGAACGCAAAGGCTGTGGGAGCCCTGAAGACCAACAGTGGCGCCCGGTAAATGTTATTATGGAATTGACAACGTGACTATCTAAAAACAAGGACCCTTTGTTCCACATTTCAAAAGGGAAACTACAAGCCAGGAGTGTGGCGTTGGCCTCTGATCCCAGCACTCGGAAGGTAGAGACAGATGGATCTCTGAATTCAAGGCTACCCTGGTCTACAACCCTGTGTTCCAGGCCAACTAGTGCTACACAATGAGACCCTGTCAAGAAAAAAAAAAAAAAAGTGGAATTTTTTAAAAAACATCTTGGTTCTAAATTTTCACTATTTATATCACCAATAAAGTTATGGGTTCTTGTGGTGATTGGAGTTAAGAGCAGGTACAGTGGCAAACAATTGTAATCCCAGTGCCTGGCAGGTGGACATAGGAGGGTCCTGGAGTTTGCTGGCCAGTCCAGCATAGCCAAATTGGTGATCTTAAGTTTAGTAGGAGACTCTCTCAAACATTAAGGTGGAAAGTGATTAAGGAATACACCCAACATGGACTTCTGGTCGCCACAGGCACACGCAGAAAGAATTATCTTATGTCCGTATGGATGTGGCAGCTGCCAATAATAAATCTGATGGCCTAGCTTAGACAGGAATTAGGAGGTGGAACATCAGGGAGGCAGAAAGGATTCTGGGATAGTGCCAGGTGGAAGGTTCACCCAGGAAGATGTAAAGAGACAGACTCATGGTACCTGAGCACAGGTAAGCAGCCACGTGGCAGAATGTAGGCTAGAATAAATGGGTTATTTTAAGTTTTATCTAGTCAGAGAAGAGCCTAGCTATACGGCCAAGGTATTTGTAAATATATTTTGAGTCTGAGTCTTATTTCTGGGAGCATGGGGCTGGGAGAAAGAACTGTGTTACTTCTACAGACACAGGCAATCTACAACTGCAACTCCATATAAGCATGTGCACGTGAGCACACACTCTCGCACACACAAGTAGGATAAACAAAGTAAATTTTGAAGAAAAAGGAAGCTAAATAACAGCATGAATGATATCCTTTAAATATGATGAAAAATCAAAAAAGTACAGTTCAAACTTCTGAGATTTAGAAAACAAATTCCAGCCAGCTTTACTGTCTCCAAGAGAGAGCCTCTAATCTGAGGCAAAGACACTCCCAAATGCAAACACCGTAAGTGTGGAATAATCTCAGAAAGTACAGGAAAGCTATGTTAACAAAGTTAAAAGGTTACAAAATAATCAGTACAAGTTATTGGTAATTTTTTTTTCTGGTTCTTAAGAGGCAGAATCTTATGTATTCCAGACTAGCCTCTGTTAGAGAGCTGCTTTTGTATACTGTGTCCTTCCTTGCCTGCCTAAGGCACCTTCTGATTGGTTGTGGCCTATAGCATAAGGCAGAATAGTGAGGTGGGACATCCAGACAAAGAGAGGGACTCTAAAAAAGAGTCAGGCGAGGAAAGATTCACCATGAGATGGAGGAAATTGGACTATGAAACCGAGAAGAGGTAACCAGCCATGTGGGAGACCTTAGACTAATATAAACAGGATAATTGACTTACAAGCTAGTTGGGAACAAGCCTAGCTTAAGGCCAAGGCATTAATTCATAAATAAACCTCCGTGTCATTATTCAGGAACTGGAGTGGACATAGAAAAGCCCAAACAGTTACAAGCCTCAAACTTAGTATGTAGCTATGTGAAGCTTATCTTGGACTCCTAAGCCCCCTGCCTCCATCTGTCAAGGGCAAAGATTACAAGCGTGCGTGTGTGTGTGTGTGTGTGTGTGTGTGTGTGTGTGTGTGTGTGCGCGCGCGCGCGCGCGCGTGTATGAGCTCTCACGTATGTATATATACATACACACCACCTTAAGCAACCTACCCAACATAATTTTAAAATACAAAAATTATTCACACTCATTGATTCAAAATTACATTTTTAAAAATTTATTCTAAAGGAAAAATTAATTTCCAAGATGATCTAGCTACAAAGAGTACGAAAAAGCTAAAATTAAGTATAACAAAAATCGATTACATTTAAACACAGATGTTTAACAACATATAATGTTGTCATAATGGGCTTCAAGACATCTGATCTCAAAGTGTGTTAGGGTGGACTTCAGAAAGTCTGCAAAGCCAGAACAATGTTTCTTTTTCCCTTTGAGTGTACTAAGGGTTGAACCCAGAGACTGAAGATGTTAGACAAATACTCACCACTAAGCTAAAGCACTCTCCCCTTTGTACCTGACAGGATTCTCACTAAGATGACTGGTCTTAGAAATCTTCCTGCCTTGCCCTATCAAACAGCTAGGATTATAAGAATGTTTCAATAAGTCTGACAAATTTTTATTTGCTTTTAAAAAACATTGTGTGAGTAGGCATTCGAAAGAGTGTGTAGAGGGCTATCTTAGTTACTATTCTATTGCTGACAAGAGACACCATGATCAAGGAATCTTATAAAAGAAAAGTATTTAACTGGGACATGAGTACAGTTTCAGAGGGTGAATCCTTGACCATCAGTGGTGGGAAAGGTGGAAACAAGCAGGCAGGCATGGCTCTGGAGCAGAAGCTGAAAGCTGACATCTGATCCTCAAACCTGAGACAGAGAGACTAGGACTGGCCTGGGTTTTTGGAAACCCAAAGCCCACTTCCCAAAGACACCTTGTTCTCCAACAAGGTCACAGTTCCTAATCCTTCCTAAATAGTCCACCAGCAGGGAACCAAACATACAAATATATGAGCCTGTGAGGGCCATTCCCTGGACACCACAGGCCTACAGACATACCATAATATAAAATGCATTCAGTCTAACTCCTAAATTCTGTAAGTCTTTCACAGTCTCAAGACTATTTAAAAGTCCTAAGTCTCTTCTGAGATGCAAGGCAAACTCTTTTTTGTTGTTGATTTTGTTGTTGTGGTAGTGATGGTGGTGGGGTTTCATGTTTTGTTTTGTTTTAGACAGGGTTTCTCTGTGTAGCCCTGGCTGTCCTGGAACTCACTCTGTAGACCAGACCAGGCTGGCCTCGAACTCAGAAATCCACCTGCCTCTGCCTCCCCAGCACATGAAGGCAAACTCTTAACTGTAACCCCGGGGGGGGGGGGAGGAATCAAAAAACAAGTTACATACTTCCAACATACAGTGGCACAGAATATACATTACCATTCCAAAAAGAAGGAAAGGGGCATAGTTAGAAAATAATGGACCAAGGCAAGACTGAAACTCCATGCCTGATGTCAAAGGGCTTATATGGTTCTTCGAATCCCCCACTCCTTTCAGCTTTCTTGACTGCAACATACTTCTCTCTCTCTCTCTTGGCTGGTTCCACACCCTGTCTGCAGCTCTCCTTGGCAGGTATCTCATGGCTCTGACATCTCCAACATCTTGGGGTCTCCAGTGAAACCCAGGCTTCACCTTCACAGCTTCACTCAGGGGCCTCTCTGGGCCCTCTATGCAGGGACACCCCTGCCACACACCAGGCCTCGGCAGCTTTCCTGAACTGTGGAGGAAAATCCACAACTCTTTTATTCCTGTATCCTTGGCTTTTAAGCCAGAATCACTTTGGTCAAAGCTGCCACGTTGGCATGGAATAGAATCTGGCCCACTTGAGGAATTAATTTGCATAGATTTGACTTGCTGATGCTTTCCCCAGTGGAATTACTTTCCTTCCCTTTAGAAGACTCTTCAGGCATTTAACACCTTGGAAGCTTAGCTGGGTGAGGTCTTGGGTACCACCCTCTATCCCCTTTAGTTAATAAGCCATTCTTTAAACTCCTCATCTCCCTGAGCTCAGGCTCCACCTCTATATCTCCTGGTGCTCTTTGCCTCCTAAACTATACATTTAGAATTTTTTTTGGCCCAGCTTGCTCTTTTTCATTACAGATCTACATAAGAGTGATTACTAATAACCACATGACACAGTTCATACTAGACTGTCTTGAAATCTCTTCTGCCAATGACATTAGTCCAAAACTCTTCAAAATTTAGCATCTGGCAGGACAATGGCAAAACACTGCCATGTTCTTTGACAAATCGTCACAGGAATGCTCTCTAGCCTAGCTGCTAATATCATTCTACTATGAAATCGTGAGTTGGGCTTCATAGTCCATACTGCTCTCAGAACTACTGTCTTCCATACGCTTACTGCATTCAACCACTTTCCTAAGACAAAGTCTACATTCCACCAACAAGCAGTACAGTCAGGCCTGTCACAGCAACAGCTACCACTCCCTAGTAGCAACTCTGTCTTAGTTACCGCTCTATTGCTGTGAAGAGGCACCATGACCAAGGTAACTTACAAAAGAAAGCATTTAATTCGGGGCTGGCTTACAGTTTCAGAGGGTAAGTTTAAGACCATCATGGCAGAGTGCATGGAGGCAGGCAGGTATGTGGGGCTAGAGCAGTAGTTGAGAGCAGGTAGCAGCTTTTGAAACCTCAAAGACCACTCCCACTGGTACATCTCCTCCAACAAGACCACACCTCCTAATCCTTCCTAAACAGTCCATCAACTAGGAACTAAACATTCAAAGACAGGAACTTATGAGATCCAGTCTCATTCAAATACCACAAGGTCAGAGGACAGCCTTTAGGATTTGGGTTTTCTCTAAGCACTGCACAGCAAGCCCTTCTAGCCACTGAGCCACCTCACTAGCCAATTTCTTTTTTATATTGTATTGATAGTCCAAAAGCAATGATGGATAAACTGCTGATACCTTAGTGCTGATTAGTGCAATGGTATTGTGCAGATCATCAGTGTATTCGTTCTAATGTTTTATACTTATTTAATTTTATGTGTATGAGTCTTTTGCCTATAAATATGTCTGTGAACCATGTGTGTGTCTTGGTGCCCTTCAGAGGTTAGAAGATGTCAGACTGCTTGGAGCTAAAGTTATGGATCGTAGTAAGTCGGCAGGTGGCTGCTAGGAACCAAACCTGGTCCTCTACAAGAACAGTAAATGCTCTTGACTAGAGTCATCTCTCTAGCCCCTCACTAGTTTATTCTCATCTAACTCCTAATCACTTGCAGTAAAACAAAACAAAATTTAAAAAAAATACCACCTTCATTCAACATGTCCTTGATGAAATAATTAAATCAAATTTCAACCACAGACATACCCTAATACTCAGTATAATAAAACTCAAAGTTCTTAATAAAACACAAGCACACAGAACAGCAGCAAGCTCCGCATCATATGCTAAGCTGAATGTCTTTCATTTCTACCTTTTTTTTTTTTTTTTTTTAACTGAAACAGACAACTACGGTGTAAGACTCAGGAACTTGGCAATATTTTTTTTTTCAAATGAACAAGATAGGGATTTGGCAATATTTTCTCAAAATGAACAAGATAAGCCTGTGATTTCAAGGAAAATAACTACCAGCTATCCATAACCAATGGTAAAATTCAACTTTTCAAGTGAAAAGATATTCCAAAAACTTGTATTTGCCACAGTGAACTCAACTACTTGTTATTGTTTGGAGATATTTCTGATGAAATTTATGACGATTCTAACAAAATGATTTAACTGTTTTAGTTTAAGGTGTCAGTGAAATGGCTCAGTGGATAAACAAATGCACTTGCTGCTGAGCCTGATAGTGGGGGAGGAGGATCAAGTCCCTCCACTTCTCCTCTATCTCCTCTAACATTTTGCATGTCCAAATAAATAAATAAACACGTGCATTTAAAGAAGAAATGTAAAGGCTAGCAGTGTGGCTAGCTTGGTTGAGTGCTTGCTTAGGATACATGAAGCCCTGGGTTGAATTCCCAGCATAATCGTGGTATAGTGACACATCTCTGCAATGCCAATACTCAGGAGATAGAAGCAGGAGATGAAAAGTTTAAGGTCATCCTAAACCAGCTTGGGATACATAAGAGTCTGATTTAAAAAATAAACAAAAACAAAAACAAAAATTAGCTGGGCAGGGATGGCGCATGCCTTTAATCCCAGAACTTGGAGGTAACTCTGAGTTTGAGGCCAGCCTGGTCTACAGAACAAGTTCCAGGACTCTCAAGGTTACACAGAGGAACCCTGTCTCAAAAAAGCAACAAAAAAATTAAGACTGAGTAATGGTAAGGTACAAACCTATAATCCCAGCACTCTAGAGGTTAAGGTAGGAAGACCTTGAGTTCAAGGCCAGCTTTTGGGAATAAACAGTAAGTTTTAGACTAGTCTTGGCTACACACAGAGACCTTATCTCCAATATAAATAAACAGAAATAGAAAATCTCTCTCTTTCTCACTGTTTTAAATGAGTATTTGAACTTTCTCATTTTTAATTTTAATTCTAGTGCAATAAAATCATAAAGAAAACTCAAACTGTAGTTTTCCTGAGATCTTCAATGATTTCAATGTAAAAAAGTCTTGAGACCAAAAGTTTTTGATAATTTTGTTTTACACCAATTTTTTAAAATCCAAGTCATTCCCCCCACCTTCCCACCCCTACCCCCATTGGTACTGGGCATGTCTATAGACATTTTTTGATTGTTACAAAATGGGAACTACAGTTACCACAAGAATACTGAGTAAAGGCTAGGGAGGCTGCTACTTTGCACAGGATGGCCCACCATAACAAAAACATATTCAGTCCCAAAACAGCAACATTGCTAAGTTAAAAGAAAAATAGTCTTCAGAATGGTCAATAACATGTGAAGAAAATATTCATTTTAACTAGAAAATGTTGCAAAACAGTGGAGATGATCTCATTCTATTTTTAAAACACATACATAAATCTGGGCATGGTGATATATGCCTGTAACTCCAACATTCAAGAGTTTAACAACCAGCTTTAGCTACACAGTGAGCTCAAAATCAGCCCAAGCTTCATGAGACCTCACCTAAAAATAAAAAAATTAAAAATAGAGCTGGCATGGTAGCACACACCTATATATGAACACTAGGGAGGTTCACAAGAAAGAACAGAGTATGAGGTCAGCCTGGGCTACACAATGAGCCCCGCCCCCACATTAGGGCTTACTAGGCAATGGTGATGCCCACCTGTAAGCACAATGTCCTAGTTACTTCTCTACTGCTTGATAAAACACCATAACCAAGGCAATTTAATAAAAGCAAGCTTTTGATTGGTCTTACACTTTCAGTCCAAGATGAGTGAGCTAAGAAACAGCAGAGAGCTCACATTTTGATCTACAACCACAAGGGATAGAGACTAAGACTGGGAATTACACAAATCTTTTGAAACCTCAGAGCCTACCTCCAGTGACACACTCCTCCAACAAGGCCAGGCCTCCTCATTCTTCCCAAACACTTCTACCAACTGGGAACCAAATATTCAAATATATGATGAGCTATGGGGACTATTCTTATTCAAACCAGTACGTAATCCACTCCTAGCACTCAGGATATGGAGATAGAAGGACCAGAAATTTAAAGGCAGCCTCAGCTACAAATATAATCTGAAGCCAGCCTGGGCTACACAACAAGACACTGGGGTTTTTTTTTTTGTTGTCTTAAAAAAATAAAAAAAAGTATACACACACACCAAAAAGGCTAAAAATATGATCCAGATATTAACAATAGTCAAAGTAGAAAGAATTACCTTTCCTTTTTTTTTTTTTTTTTTTTTTGTTCTTATTTAAGTGTGTTTGTGCATTTGTATGCCATATTGGTGCAGGTGCTGGCAGAAGCCAGAAGTGATCCCCTTGAGCTGGAGTTTATAGGCAGTTGGAAAATGCCTGATATAGGTGCTGGGAACTGAACTCTGGTCCTCTGGAAGGACCAGTAGAAGAGCAGCAAGTGCTCTTAATCACTGAGCCATCTTGCTACCCAGCCCCTAAAATTACTTTTTCTTTAAATTAAATTCCCTATCATTAGCAAATATTTGCAAAAATTATAACTAGAAGCTGTGGATAGAACTCAATGAAAGAATGCTTGCCTGACATTCATGAGGCTGGTTTCAATCTCCAACACACATTCTCTCTCTCTCTCTTTCTCTCTCTCTCTCTCTCTCTCTCTCTCTCTCTCTCATGCATGCATGCATGCATGCATGCATGCAACAAAAACCAAAAAAGGGTGGGCAAGATGGTCCAGAAAGTAGAAATGCTTGCACAGAAACCTGATGACTGAGTTCAACCCTCAGATCCTCCAAGGTGGCAGGAAAGAACTGATTTCCAAGAGTTGTTTTCTGCCCTCCACATGCACACCATGACACTTGAGTGTCTACATTCATTTGTGCACACAAATGAACAATTTTTAAAATCATTTATTTTTATGTGCACTGATTGGTGTTTTGTCTACATGTGAGTCTGTGTGAAAGTATTGGATCCCCTGGAACTGGAGTTACAGATAGTTGTGAGCTCCCATGTGGGTGCTGGGAATTGAACCAGGGTCCTCTGGAAGAGCAGTCAATGCTCTTAACCACTGACCCATCTCTCCAGCCCCATAAATAATTCTGTTTAATGCACACAGTTTTAGTCCCAGGATTCAAAAGGCGGAGGCAGCTGGTTATCTGTGAGTTCAAGACCCGCCCAGGCAACAAAGTAACACTTTGTTTCAAAACAAACAAAATAAAAATAACAAATGGATGGGAAGATTCTTATAACTGTCATATTCTGATAACTATTGTGAATGTCTTATTCAAAAGAAAAAAAGAATTAGAATAGAGCTAGACACTGAAGACAGTTTTTTCAGTACCTAAACAGTAAGGATCCAAGAGGAGTTATTAAGATAGTAGCCGTTGCATTGTAAATACTCCCAGACCACAGGGCCATTATTCTTTCCAGTCTCAACTCTTCTAATGCAGGAAACTATAAATTCTTCTAATTACACCAGATATTCCATCCATACCTTCTGAGCAGTTTATGATATCATTTTTGTATGTGAGATCACTGCCTACACTTTTACAAAACTTTTTGCAAAGAACAAATTAACACCATAAAGCTTATCTTTTAACAATTCTAAGATTGAATCAATACAGACCCCACCTGCCACTACCCACCCACCAGCACTCGGAGACTAAACCAAAGCTGCCAAACATCCAAACGTTAGTTGTTCTTCCCACAGCCCATTATAAAGCGGGTTATTGAGATAAAACACAGGGTAAATGTTGGGGGTGGTCTTGTGCACTGTGTGTTTAGATTCTGAGTTCATTGCCCCAAGATCAGGTTGCAATCTGGACATGGGCATTGTATTGACCAATGTGCTATAAAGAATGCTCCCCAATAATCTCTGATTGGACAATAAAAGGCTAGAGCCTAGGCAAGGGCAGGAGAGAGAGGTAGGACTTGAGATCAAATAGAGGGTCTCAGATAAGACCACAAGGAGAAGGAAAAAGGTAGAGGAAGAAGGAGGTTGGCATGAGGCAGGATGGACCATGAGCACATGGCCAAAAGCAGCTCACACTGAGGACACACATGAAACAGAGCATGACTCAGCTGGTAAGTAATGAGGCATTTATCTGGTTATTAATAGTCTAGCTCAGTCTCAGAACCTTCCCAGTTTAGGATTGTAGCTTGCTAATAAATTTTGATGTCTTTGTGCTGTTTACTAGAGAGCTAAACAGGAAAGAGTGGCACAGAAATCCCCCATAAAGTTACTTCTATAGGTAAAGATACTTGCTGCACAAACCTGGAGACCTGAGTTCCATCCCTGGGAACCATATAGAGGTGAAAGGAGAAAACCAACTGTGACGGTTTGTATATTCTTGGCCCAGAGAGTGGCACTATTAAGATGTGTGGCCTTGTTGGAGTAGGTCACTGTGGGCATGGGCTTAAGACCCTCACCCTAGATTCTTGGAAGTCAGTCTTCTACTAGAAGCCTTCAGATGAAGATATAGAACTCTCAGCTCTGCCGGAACCAAGCCTGCCTGGGTGCTGCTATGCTTCCTGCCTTGACGATAATGGACTGAACCTCTGAACCTAGAAGCCAATCAAATGTTGTCCTTATGAGAGTTGCCTTGGCCATGGTGTCTGTTCATAGCAGTAAAACCCTAACTAAAACACCAACTCCACAAAAATTCCCCTCTCACCTGATACACGTTCCAGGCTCCACACTCAAGCATCATGCCTATAGTGGGACGCATGCATGCATGCACACAAAATAACTTTTAAAGTATTTTTACTAAGCCATCAAACACAGTCAACATATCTAATACTAAGAAAGACTATCCTCAGAGGTTCAAAATAAGTAGTAAGGCCAAGTGGTACAACTAGAATTTAGATAAAGACTTGAATGGGAATTCAGAATAAAGGAAGCTACATAACAGTTTTGACAGGCTCCTCCTAAGCAGTGTGGGAGGGCCCCAGCACAGGAGGTAAGATGATCATCAATTCAAGGTCATTCTCAGCTACAAAATGAGTTCAAAGCCTACCTGGACTTCATAAAACCAATCTTAAGAATGAAAAACAAATTCCTCTTCTTGACCAATATTCTAGGAAAGAAACAAAGACCTTCAAAGTAAGATGTATAGCTCAGCTTCACACTGGAGACTCAGCAGGAGAGACTGCCCAACTCTATCCTGCAAACTCTCCCCTTACGGGACACCATCAATGTAATACAAACAACTATGCTTAGGACAGTCAAACTACAGATGGGCTACACTGGCAAAGTAACCCACTTAGAGAGCTTGCCACTATGAGCAGGTCTTTATTTCTGTTCATTTGTGAGGTCCAAATGAAACAGCAACTGTAGCAGCAGTAGGACCTCTAGACAAGAGCCAGGACTAAGCCACTATGTCAGCTCATCAGTATCCATCCCAACCCTGGGAGATACGTTGACCTTACTACATGGATGAGGAGAGACACAGGATGAATGACTTGTCAAAGGCAACTAAGTTAGCAAGAGTGGAGAATCTCAGTCTCTTTCCATAACTATGAATCCCTACAATGATGTTGGTGGTCCATGTAAATGTAATAGACTAAATAGTTATCTCCCTTTATAAAACATGACCAAACTAAATGTCTCTCCCCATTCGCAATTCTTCACTTTGGAACAGCATAGCTGCTACCTGAAAAGCTCCCAAAAGTGATTTTTTTTAACATTTAGTCACAAGCACCAGAATGATAATCTCACTGAAATATAAAACTTAATATATATGGGCCATTAATCCACTAGCTCTACAGAATCCAATGCCTCAGACATCAATGAAGGAGAAATAATATCACAGCAAACTCTCATTACTAAAGAGCAGAAACCCCCTTTTTCAACTGCTAAGATTCTATTTGCCCAAACCTTTTCACTTATAAACTATAAGAGGTGCCTCAGCAGTTAAGAACACTGGCTGATCTTACAGTGGACCTGTGTTTATTTCCCAGCACCTACAGGGTGGCTCGCACCCCTCAGTAACTTCAGTTCAGAAGATCTGACTCCCTCTTCTGGCCTCTGGGCACCAGGCATAAGTGATACAAACACATACATGCAACAAAACATCAATACACATAAAATAAGATGTAAGGAGGCAATTTACAATCCATGTCTGATACCTATTTCTGATTGGTCTTCCACACAAATTTCAAAGATGTTCAACTTGGAGGGTACTCACAATCACCCAAACAGTTATGGATGATTCTAAGTAGCCATGTGGATGCTAGGAACTGAACTAGGGTTTTCTGAAAGAACAACCAGTGCTTTTAGCCACTGAGCCTTTTCTCCAGCTGTGTAATGCTTACTTTTTTAGATCTAGTTTATGCTTTTGATTAGCATATATATATATTATTTTTATATATGTGTATATATTTATAAAATATGTAAATTTAAATAAATATATATTGCATTATTATTCTTGCAAGCAATCCTTAAGATATTACTAAAGCTAGCATTACGTATCTGTAGGGATACCCCGGATTTAACCTGTTAGCTATGTGGGTGCACTTTGGTGTAGTTTATTCACTTGCAGTTGTGAAGCTTGAACACTGGTCTCATGCCTGCTAGGCAAGTGCCTTACCACTGAACTACATTCCTGGTTCCAGTATGTACATTTTCATTACCTCTTCAGTTTTTCCTTTTTCCTATTATGCGCTATTTTATAGGTTTGCTTTTTTTCTTTGGAAACATGAACCTAGACTGACCTTGGATTTCTGAACCTCCTGACTCTGTTTCTCAAAGTACTAGGATCACAGGCATGAACTACCCTGACAGCTTTGCCCTGTGCCAGTTTATGTAGTGCAAGCGCCAGGGCCCTGGGCTTTGTGCCTGGCTAGGCAAGCCCTCTGTCAACTGAACTACATCCGTAGCCTCGCACTTTCATGACTGGCAACTTCACTGACCACTCATTACCATCTGTCTTGCACTTAGGACAAGCTATTATCTTATTTTATGAATAGATAATGAAGCAATTTACCTAAATCCACACAATCTGTGACTACAGCTAAGACTTCTAACTTCAAATCACACGTTACCTACCCCAGGTGTTTTCCATATAACGTTGCCTCTCATTCACCAGTCATAAAACTAGCTACACATGCAATCCCAGCACTTTGGCAGCAAGGCATAGGATCCAGAGTTTAAGGCCAGTGTGGGAATGAGATAACTCAAAAATACTAAGGGCTGCAGGGCATGATGATGAAAATCTTTACCAGCACTCAGGAGGCAGAGTGGTGGATCAAGGTCAGCCTGATCTACACAACTCTTTTTGAGTTCAAGGCTCAAAAAATAAAACAAAACAATCCACTAAAGGCTCAGGATATAGCTCAGTAATAGAGCACTTGCCTGGAGTGACCAGAACCTGAGTTCAATCCCCAGCATGGCAACAAAACCATCCTGTCTGCCTAATTTGCAGAGGTCTATTACCAACAGTGTTAGGCAACCATGAGGGACACCATAGAAGCAACAAAAAGTTAAGAAAGCAAACAGGTTTTTATTATGATTCTGTGCAGCACTCAACATAAATCTCACAACAATCCTTCAGGAAGGCCTGGAATTCCCACTGAACAGACCAGGAAAAACACCACCAAGAGGCTCAGTGATGTGATACCATGCAAGAAGTGTGGCATTGTGGCACAACTTTTAGTTAAAATCATTGCTAGGCCACTCAAACTTGTGACTTCACAGGTTACTTTTATTTTCTGGTCAAAATAATAATAATAATAGTAACTTTTTAGTGAAAATATTTTAATATTCCTTAAATCCATTCATGGTTGAAGCACACACCTATAACCCTGTCACTGGGGAAGTGGAGACAAGAGGATCAGAAGTTCAAGGAGAATGTGTGTAAATCCCAGACTGGGAGAATTGAACAGAGAGCCCTGAAAACTAGGCCAATCACTCTACATGTGTACATACAATTAAGCATTTTTGTTTGTTCGTTTTTAAGTAAAGGCCCTTGCTAAATTACTGATATTGGCCACTTTCTCCTGCTTTAACCTCCCAAGTGGATGAAATTTCAAATGTGTGTCACCATGGCCAGTTTTCACAAGTTGAAAGTACCAAATAAGACTAGAGAGATGTCTCAGCAGTTAAGAGTAAGGCTGTTCTTCCAGGATACCTGGGTTTAATTCCCAGTACTACGTGGTGGCTCACAACCATCAGTAACTCCAATCCCGAGGAGCTCCAAAGGCACCAGACATAGACATGGTACATAGACGTGCGCACATGCACACAAACCAACTATACACACAAATAAATACAAATTTAAAAAATAAAAAATGAGTGTCTACCACCCTCTCCCTTGCTGTAACCTCACTGTACTCTCTCAGACAGTCTAGCTAACAGGAAAGTGATGTATCCTTAAGCAGTAACCCTTTATACGGCCACAGAAATCATAGATATTTTTGTCCTAGGTCTTAATTAATTCTATCAAATCCTTTGTATTAGTTACACAAATGTGGGCCCACCCAAACTATTAGTAAATGTAAACAATTAACAAGAGAGAGTCTGTCAGAGTCTCACATCTCTCTAAGGGCTTTCACTAAGCCAGAACAAGACACAAAAACAACAAAATGCAGAAAAGTGTCATCCCAGAGTCTGATATCCCTCCTTACTGGGGAAAGAAGCACCAGTCTCACAATAGTTTGTGATTACCCCTCAGGTGATAATAAGGGACAGTGCCCGGTAGGAAAAAATGACAAAGGGGAGGGGCTCTCATGCCTGTAATCCCCAGCATCAAAGGCAGAATCAAGGAGCTCGTTGATTCATACTACATACTCATACTCAGCTACATACTGAGTTCCATACTAGCCTGGGCTATGAGACCCTGTCTCAATAAACCAAAGGGGAAAAAAGCATGTAAATATGACACTTAAAATACAGTTAAACTTGGAAAGATCACTGAAGGACTCTCAAGGGAAAACATATTTTTTAATTAGCTTTAACAAGTTATGGAGTATTATGAATCCCCAAGGGGGCTTTCTTATCAAAAGCAAGCAGAATGTTTCGTTAACACAAGCTGTACTTACAATGCAAGGTGAACTGCTTTTAACAAAAACTTGTGTTTTGGGAAATAAATAATATATGAGTCCAATTGGATGGGCCAATAGAACTAACTGCTGGAAGGACTAAGAGCTGGGACAAGAGTAGACAGAATGAAAACAAAAACAAAACAGGAAGATCGGGCTAGGTGGCGTGGGGGGAGGGCAGGCGGGCTGGAACCTAGGAAGTACTGACTAAGGCAGATGGATAACTCAGGACTAGAGAAGGAAGTGAATACCTAAAACCAGCGCCTGGGCCATGCAACCAGTCTTTCCTACACTATAAACTAAAGAGCCTAGCTTTGAGACTCACAACTACAATCCCAGCACTCTCGAGGCTGAGGCACCTGGGGCCAGTAAGAACCTCAGTGTGAGTTCCACAACAGCCTGGGAGAACAGTGTAAGATACTCCTAAAAATAAAAAGAAATAAAGCAATGTAAGCTCACCACTTGGGAGGTAGAGATAGCAGGGCTAGGAATTCAAGGTCATCCTTGGTGGTATATTGAGTTCAGGCCTGCTTGAACTACACAGACTCATTCTCAAACAGAAATTAAAGAGATTGGCCAAGACTAGAGATAATGGAGCTCAACTGAGAACTAGAGGATGTAGAGGCACGGGTTACATAGCAAGACCCTGTCCCAAAACAAAAACAAAAGATCCTAAGGGAAGGGGCACAGAATAGCACTGGGAGTACAGACAGCTCAGTGGCCCTTCCGATGCTTTTGAACATTATTAACTCTTACTCCTCTGTTTCTCTGTCTTCTAAGATTAAGTGAAAATGTACAGGGTGGTGCTGGAGCACACCTTTCATCTTAGCAGAAGCAGGAGAATCAAGGCCGGCCAGGACTACACAGAGAGAAACCTTGTCTCAAAAAAGAAAACGAAAAAGTGTAAAATGCATTAACTTTGAATGGGAGAACTTTATGGTGTTTGCATTATATTTCAGGTTTATGTCTAAAATGTGTTAGGCTGGGGCAATGCGTAATTAGTTATGATTAATTAGTTCATGGTAAGAGTATCCTCTCAGTCCCTCATTCCGTGGGTAAAGTGACTGTTTGGGTGAATCTCTCTGTTGTAATACATTAATCTCAGGGGAGAGTTGTATTACAAACACAAACAGCCTTCAAAGAAGGGGTCTTTTTCTCCATTTTTGCACTTGAATTTTGTTAGATAAAATCCTACACCATGGTGTGTGGAAGAAAAGCTTTTTTTGAGACAGGGTTTCTCTGTCTAGCCCTGGCTGTCCTGTAACTCATTCTAGTTCAGGCTGGCCTCGAACTCAGAAATCCGACTGTCTCTGCCTCCCAAGTGCTGGGATTAAAGGCGTGTGCCACCACTGCCCGGCCACCACTGCTTAGCTTTTTAATGTAGAAAAGCTTTTTAATGTAAGAAAAGCTTTTTAATGTAGGGTCTGCCTTGAAGCAGTATATCAGGTTTCTTGGGGCAGGGAGGTCATCCAGGGTCTAAACTTTATGCAAGGGGAAAATGATCTAGTGTGAAAAGATGGGGTCAGTTCTAAAGAAACCCCCGGTTTATCATGAAATAATCACAGACCTCTTATCTCCGCTACCCACAAACTGGACCATACTCATGGTGGCACTTCCGCCTGATACTTCGAAGACAGATGCTTTGCCATAACCGCCGAAGTTGCTGGAGAGTAGCCCACTGACACAAATCAGCCATTCGGGGATCCACCTAGGTGAAGTTAAGTGCCACGTCCAGTGTTGGGCTCTCCTTCAACCTTCCCAGTGTAGGAAAAGGAGCGGAGGAAGGAGGCGAGCGGGAATGCCCGATCTCGTCTAGGCCCTTCGCAGCGCAGCCGGGTTTCAGGGAGCCGCCCCTTCCCCGGCGAGAGCCCAGCCCCACCCGCTCTCACCGGGGGCTGCGACCCCAGGGGAGGAGCGGGCCGCAGCGAGCGACACGGGCCGAGGCGTACGCAGGCGCCGCCGCCACTCCGGCCAGGCCTCCCCTGGAGCAATAGGCTATCGATTCAGCTGCCTGTCGCTAGGAGCCCCGAGAGAGCAAGGCCTACACCGCCCGGCCGGAGCCCCGGCCTCGATTGCACCACTTTCCCCACCCCAGCATGGAGACCCTGGAGGCAAGTAGGCCCAGCTGAACCGGTGGGGGAGGAGGCGAGCAGCCCTGCAACAGGAGCTGCGGGTGAAGGAGGTCCTGAAGCCCGCCTCCCGCCAGTATGTCTCCAGGGGGTCGTCCCGAACCCCTGTCTCTCGAGCAGCGCACCCAAGTTCAGGCTGGTGTCCCTCGGTCTCCAGAGCCCTCGCCACTCTCGGAACCATAATAAAAACAAGACGCGGAAGAGGCTACCGCTGCGTGTTGGGAGATGGGATTGGGCCCAAAGAGAGCCCGGGGGAGGGGACGCCTCTCAGCTACCCGTCACCACCCGCCCGACCCCGCTGGCCCCACGGTGTCCGGCTCTGTCACTGCCGGCCTCCGGCTCCGAGGCCCCATTTCTCCACGACACCGAGGACTGGGGCTCGAGCTTCCCCTGGCCTTTGGCGCGCCTCGGCCTCCCCCTACCCCGGCGAGCCCTCCCCCCAGTACCCCCCGCACCTTTTAAACTACGCAGAGGAAGAGTTTGCCATCCAACTTAGTCAAACCGTAACCTCATCCCCCTCCCAGACCCACACTTGTGGGGCAGGCATCTGAAGGGACCACTTTGCACTTGGGATAAAGCGCATTAAAGACCTGTCAACCATTTTAGGTCTCTTTTTTTTTTTTTTATAGACACATCCTCTCCTTCCCCCTTCTTCCTTCCCTCCCCCTTCCTCCCTCCCCCTGCAATGGTATTAATTTCACACCAAATCTTCCCACCGTAGGAGAGGGGTTGAGAAGGGCGGGGGTGGGGACGCAGGGCAGCAGGAGGGTGGCCAGGAAGGGCAAGGGGCAGCTGGAAGGGGAGCGGGAGGCGAGGGGAGGAGAAGGAAGGGGGTTGATTTACCTGAGACCAGCCACTGGCCTCCATTGTTGGAGAATTCAATGGCATTGACACAGCCGAAGTGGCCGAGAAGGTCCTTCTTGTAGAGGTTTCTGCAGCCCCGCAGGCGTCTCCTCTGAAAGTCCTGAGTGAGCAGGGGGTCCCCATGCAAGCCCCGCTGGGACAAGAAGCCCACCACTGACCTCATGCTGCCCCCCAGGCCAGCTCTCCTCTTCATGCTGGAACCGCCGCCGCCGCCGCAGCAGCTCGCGCCGCCGCCCCTCCCTCGGCCGCACGCCCGGCCGCCGCTCCCCTCCCGTCCCTCCCCGCGCGCGGCGAGCCGGAGGCTTCTTTAACCAGCCATGGCAGACGGAGCGAGGTGTGCAGACGGTCGGCGGCGTTCGCGGCTTCCTCACGGTCGCGTCCCTCCCTCCCCTTCCCTCCTAGGCTCCGCCTCTCCGCCTCCTCCAGCAGCTGATCTCCAGCTGCGGTCGCGCTTCCGCGGTGCGGGGCTCTTCCGCCGGCCGCCGGGCTGGAGAACGCGGACGCCAGCTGCCCCTCCCCCGCGGACGGCTGCCCGGAGACGGCGGGCGGCGGCCTGCAGCGGCTGCTGCCCGCGCCGAACCACGGTTGGCTCAGGATGGCGGCCCCGGTGCACCCCGGCGCACCACACTCTGTGAAGTTGGACACGCGTAACAATCAGAGTGGCAGCCGGCCTGCGGGCTCACCCTCCTTCCCTGGAGGGACAGCCGCTCGCCCAGCGCTGCTCGTCGCCTCCTGGGTCGTCCAATTCCCTGTCCAAGCGAGGGAACCCACGATTGAACTGGACGTCTGGAAGGAGGTTGTCTGTGGGTTTTTGTCAGTGCACCTGCCCCCTCCAAAAATGTATCAGCACCCTTCTCTTCTCCAATTCAGTTTTCTAATTGATCCCCCCACACACAAACACACACACACCAGCCTATCGGTTTTTTTAAAAAAGGCAGAATTGTTCAAGCTGATAGGACATTTGGAATACAGGTATGGGGGAGGAAGGGGAAGAAATGAGCTGATATAGTAGCCTTGTGGTAGAGCATGTGCTTCAAGCTCTGGGTTCAACCTCTAGCACTAATAATCCCCAGCCCCACTCCCAAAAGAAAGTGAGAAGAAAATTGCCAAAATCAAATTGAGAAAGTCCTCTGTCCATTGGTTCCAGATGCATTTGCAAGCGAGGAGAAACATAGGAACATAGCAGTATCTTGTTTCATTGGTAGGGGTGAGGCTAAAGGTCTTGAGAATGGAGCCCTGAGAATGCACAGTCAGTTAACCAGCAGCCACAGTATAGGCCAGAAGTAGCTGCCTTTCAATAGTGCAGGAGGCCCCAAGTTGACCTCAGTGAGGAAACTGGGGAAGTGCACTGGAATTTTACCAGGTGAAGTTGAAAGTCCCCTTTTCAATGGAGTGCTTTTCCAAGAAACTATCCTCTATCATTAATGGTAATTAACTAACCTGAAATAGGCAGGTGTCGGGTTTGCCCTTTCAATTTACCAGGAATTACATCCTCAGGACCAGAGATGGCACAGGAGTGGTTAAATACAACCATTGATGAAAGATGAACTAAAGAAATTCTTAAGATAAAGATGGGGAACTAGGAAGAGGTTCACCTGTCAAGCAAAATTAACTTTTTGCAAGTAGTTAATTTGAAAGTTCATATTACAACATTCTAAACTTACTAGATCACCAAACCCAAAAATGAGAATTCAAATGGAATATAATCCCTTAAATATGAAAAATAAATAATGCTTTTTTAAAAAAAATTATCATGTGCACACTGTGGTTTGTGAATGTAATCCAAGGATTTGGGAAGAGGAGGTAGGAGAATCAGGAGTTCAAGGTCAGCCTGTAGGCTATAGGAGACCCTGGTCTCAAATAACAGCAGCTGGGTGGTGGTGGCTCATACCTTTAATCCCAGCAAGAGGCAGGTAAGCCTCTGAGTCTACAGAGCAAGTTCCAGGACAGCCAGAACTACACAGAGAAACCCTGTCTCAAAAAAAATAAATAAATAAACAAAAGCCAGGCAGTGGTGTCGCACGCCTTTAATCCCAGCACTTGGGAGGCAAAGACAGGTAGATTTCTGAGTTCGAGGCCAGCCTGGTCTACAGAGTGAGTTCCAGGACAGCCAGGGCTACACAGAGAAACCCTGTCTCGAAAAACAAACAAGCAAGCAAACAAACAAAACCCAGTAGGTTTTGTTTATTTTTTGCAAGGTTTTTCCCATCTCAGTTCCTTTGCTTGACATGCTCCTTTGTATTAATAAGCCATTATTTATCCCTGCCTTATTTGTTTAGGGTAGGGGAGAGAGGCCTAATAATGAAGTGGCCTTGCTATGTCAACACATGACACTCTCTTCTCCCCTCTTAAGTACATATTTTAATCCACAATTTTAAATATGATTCTTTTTTCCCCCCAGTCCCTGGAAAACCTCAGTCTAAAAATAGTTCAGGATCTGGTCACAAGCTAGCTCAATTCTAGGGCTTTGTGGGAAGTTCCCTAACTGTTGAGTGAGCAACTAGAGCAAAAATGTAGGACCACCTAGTCTTTATCCTGCAGTTATTCTGGATAGATTTTATTATCTCGTTTTGACAAATCTAGGGATTGAATCTAGAGCCTGGTCATCCTAGGCAAGTGTTCTACCACTGAGCTATATCCTCAGCCTCTCTGGATCATCTATATTTCTATAAGTAGGGTTTCCAGAGAAAAATTAAAAAGCATTCATTCAGTTCAGTATGAATTTCAGATGGTGAGTTGTGTTTTAGCATTAATATATCCACGAACTATCGGACATACACTTTTTTAAAAAAAAGATTTATTTATTATAAGTAAGTACACTGTAGCTGTCTTCAGACACCCCAGAAGAGAGGGTCAGATCTCATTACGGATGGTTGTGAGCCATCATGTGATTGCTGGGATTTGAACTCACAACCTTTAGAAGAGCAGTCAGCACTCTTAACCGCTGAGCCATCTCTCCAGCTCAGGCATATACTTTTAAAATAATTATTCATTGTTCATCTGAAGTTCAGACTCATTGAGTATCCTATAATTATTTGTTAAATTAACTCTATTGAAACAGTTTACTTCAGGAGGTGAAGCACCACATTATTTATTTGCTTATATTAAGAGTGTGGGGGGAAGGGGCTGGAGAGATAGCTCAGTGGTTAAGAGCACTGACTGCTCATCCAGAGGCCCTGAGTTCAATTCCCAACAACCACGTGGTGGCTCACAACCATCTGTAATGCCCTCTCCTAGAGTGTCTGAAGAGAGACACAGTGTACTCACATATATAAAATAAATAAATCTTTAAAAAAAGAAAGAAAGGATGGAGGGGGCTGGAGAGATGCCTTTGAAGTTCCGAGCAATAGTTGCTCTTGCAGAGGACCCACAACTAATTTTCATCACCCTCATGGCCACTAACAACCCACTGTGACTACAGTTCCAAGGACCAGATGCCCTGTACTGGCAAGTACTTTTACTTGTCAAGCTATCACAGGATCCCAGTTGTTTCATTTTGTTTTGTTTTTTATTTATTTTTAGCCAGGTGTGGTGGTGCATGCCTTTAATCCCAGCACTCTTGAGGCAGAGACAGACATATTTCTGAGTTTAAGGCCAGCCTGATCTACAAAGTAAACTCTAGGACAGTCAGGACTACACAGAGAAACGCTGACAGACATCCCTTAGGGCCCACTTGTCAGTGTTTCCATAACTTCAAGGACTTTGACACACTGATCTTTATAGGGGAACTGAGTAAGCTACCATACCCTGCTCTGGTGCTGAGGATCCAACCCAAGGCCTCCAGCATGCAAAACTACACGCCAATGCTAAATATAATCATTGAAAAATTACCATTATACGGACTGGAGAGATGGGTCAGCAGTTAAGAGCACTGACTGCTCTTCCAGAGGTCCTGAGTTCAATTCCCAGCAACCACATGGTGGTTCCCAACCATCTGTAATGGGATCCGATGCCCTCTTCTGGTGGTGTATCATATACATAAAATAAATAAATAAATCTTGAAAAAATGGAAAAATTACCATTATATAGGTTTATGTAAAGCTATTAACTATATATATGTTGTTTTGAGTTTGGGGTATTCTTGAAACACTATGAAACCTAGGCTGACCTTGAAGGGTCAGATGTGATGTCAACATGTCTGATGACATATTTGTCAAAAAGAAAAAATGACTTCAGCTATAATCCCAGCACTACAGAAGTGGAGACAGGAGGCTTGAAAGAAGTTCGGGGCCAGTATATTCTATTTAGTCAGTTTCAGACCAGCCAAGACAACACAGAGACCCTTGCAGAATAAATAAATAAAACAGAAAACATACTATAATGGAAATACTTCTAAATATCATTTTTCAAAATTTCCTTTGGAACAGCTTTTAAAAAGCAGTTGTTTTCTCACTTGTCAAAATGCCAACCCTACATTGGAACAGATTTTAAAAATATTGTTTCTTAGTATCTACAAAGTAGTGTACAACTGACAGCTGCCTTATTATCATTGACAAAGTTGGCAGACTGTTAATGCTCGACTTTTTGTAAAAGCGCAAGTTATTTATAGATTCTGACAAGGATCCTAACACTGGACGAGAAACACCTATCATAGCCGTGGAAAAAACTAATCCCTGCATGATCGACCCATATTTCACTGTAGACCACTGTATTGCAGCGGCTCTCAACAGTCCCAACACTGCAGTCCTCTGAGACAGCTCCTCATGATGTGCTGACCCCCGACCATAAAATTATTTCATTGCTACTTCATAACTGTAATACTTACACTGGATATTCCGCATCCGACCCATAAAGTGGTGGAGACCTACATGTTGAGAACTGTTACTATTGTAAAAGTCTTGCTGGGGGAGGGGTTAAAGAGATGGCTCAGAGGTTGAGTACACATTGTTCTTGCCGAGCACCAAGGAACACACCCTGTAGACCAGGCTAGCCTTGAACTCAGAAATCCACCTTCCTCTGCCTCCCAAGTGCTGGAATTAAAGGCGTGTGCCACCACTGCCATGCACATACCTAAATACAAACATAGTTAAAAATAAAATCTTCTAAGGAAGAAAGAAAAACCCTACTATGTAAGATATATGTGTCTATAAAAATTAACATCATTTCTTGGGCCCCCCAAAAATATTACTTGGGAAGCACTAGCTCCCATCTGTACTATAAAACTCTTAGGTCTTTCAAGAGTCCAAAATGGCTCAGAACCATCCAGTCAAAATAGAGATGAAAGCATCTATATAATAAATAGCAAAGCTAAATTTATTTTGTCTTTTTCTTATATTTAAAAACTACTGTAGCTCGGTGGTGGTGGTATACAAATAATCCCAGCACTCAGGAGACAGAGGCAGGTGAAGCTCTGTGAGTCCCAGGCCAGTCTGGTCTGCAGGACGAGTTCAAGGACAGCCAGGGCTACATATAGATAGGGAGAGAGAAATGTCTTCCACATGTGAATGACTCATGCAGCCTGTGGATATTTTCTTCCACTCTGCTGTGAGTGTATTGGAGAATGAGGTAGCTCAGGCTTTTTCTGTGTCACAGAAGAATGTGAGAGACACACACAGTCAAGGAGTTGAAACCAGAAAGGTCAAACTGGAACTTTCCAATATGGCTCTGCCACTCATCAGCTGTGTAGTATTAGGAGAATTCAGTAACCATTGAGCTGGCACATTTTAAAGTGGAATGCTATTGTGAAGTGGAGGTAAAAACTTCTTGTAACTGCACTAACAAGAGACAAACGAGTTTTAGATGAGTATGATAGTAAACACTTGAAACATCAGGATTTAGAGGGTGGAGCCATGAGGATTAGGAGTTTAAAACCAGCTTCAGTCACAAAGTGAGTTGAAGCCTACTTGACCTATATAAGACCCTCAAAAAGTCTTTTTAAAAATCAAAACTAAGAAAACCTGTAGCAGAGTTTGGTGGCACACAACTGTAAGTCCAACATTCAGAAGACTGAGACAGGAGGATGGCAAGTTGGAAACAAGCCTGAGCTATTATAGTGAGACCCTATCATAAAACCAAAACAATACAAAGAAAAGGGTTTGTTTAGCTACAGTAATATTTCTAAAGTTTTGTAGATGGAGCTAGAGCACACTTCCAAGCCCTGGTACTCAGGCTTGACCTCTCTGCTGTTTCTCAGGGATCATGGAGATCTGCCTGAATTCCAGCTCTTCCCACTGCAAAACTCCCATCCCTACACCACCTCATCAAAGACGCTTCCCCATTTGATTTCCTTGTCGGCCTGTTCCATTACTAACCTGCCCCTCTTTCTCCACTGTGCTAATACATTTGTATGTTACTGGTCCTCCTCCCAAAGTTAATAAGTATGTTAAAATAATTCCCAGTTAAAAAATATTTAGCACACTTTAATCCCAGCACTGGGAAGGCAGAGACAGGCGGATCTCTGAGTTTCAGGCCAGCCAAGCACTACACAATGAGACTTTGTCTCAAAAGGGGGTACAGGGTAGTGGCTGGAGAGATGGCTTAGCAGGTAAAAGCACTGATTGCACTTTGAGATGACCAAGGTTCCATTCCCTGTATCCACATGGTAGCTCACGGTTATATGTAAGTCCAGTCTGAGGAGATCTGATAGCGACCTCTTCTGGCCTCTATGGTATCATGATATCAGGCATGTACCTGGTGCACAGACACATATACAAATAAAACACTTACACACATTAATAAGCTTTTTTAAAAAAAACTAAGGATATGTGTGTGTTAGTACTATTTTAATAAATGCAGTTTTTCTCATAACCCAGCTAGCTCCCAAATAATCGAGACTGGACTATTATAGTTATTTACAACTTTAAGGTCACAATAACTGTGCACTATTACTCTATTTTAATCCTTTAAGGTAATCAGGCTACATCCCAACCAAAATCCCCATACTTACATTTTATGGTTTTCTTTGCTCCAGGTGTCTTTCTATGATCTCTCCAGGACTCTCTCTCTGTGGAGAATCCCCTTGGCTCTCTCTTCTTTCCCCTCCCCTGACTGGGAGGAAGTCCTGCTCTATTCTCTCCTCTGCTCAGTCATTGGCTGATCAGCTAGCTTTATTGACCAATGAAGTAATAATTGAGGAGCAATGTTAGCACAACATTAGACAGGACAGTCTCAGAATAAGGATTGCAACCAGATAGCTATGTTGGATAACTCTGGGTTTGATTAAGAGACTCAACCTCATTAAATGTCATGGAATAACCATAGAGAATGAACCTGATATCAGTTTCAGACCTCCACAGGGATGCACACCCCATGTAATACACCCACACATGTAAACACACACTTGTTGGGGATTGGTTCTAATGCTTTGAATTAATCTGGCCCCCCAAATTGGGAATGTGCATGTCCAAACACTGACAGTCCTTGTCCCCAATTGATTTTTGACCAATCAATAAAGAGCCAACAACCAATGGCTGGAAAGGTAGACTGAGACGGGATCTTTAGATTTGCACAGCTAGGAACTGGGAGAAAGGAAGACAGAGAATCGTCATGATTTGGAGGGAGACGGGTCAGATTTAGAGCTGCAGAAGGAAAATCATCCAAAATGTAGGTGAGAAGGAATGTGGCCCCCGGAAGGGCTGCCCAGAAGCATCTTGGGCAGCAAAGACTAGGGTGCCACTCAGAAGGAGCCAAGGCAACAAAGATAAAAATCTAGAATACAGAAGGGAAATGTGTGCTAGCCACGGGGAGGATTAGAGCTGCCAGCCTTTGAGCGAATCAAGGCATATTAAAATTAACTGGTGTGTATGTGTGTTTCCTTTGTGAATCCAGATTGCTCCTACACACACACACACACACACACACACACACACACACAAGAAAAAAATAAATCAGAAGAGATTTTTTCCCCCTTAACACACACATACATAAGTTAGGAGTCAAAACAAAATGGCTCACCAAATGGAGGCATTATGGCTCAGATGACTGTGATTCTATTCGTGGGACTGAGAGGTATAAGGGGAGAACTGACTCCTGTGATTTATCCTCTGACTTTCCATTCATGGTGTGGCACTCGCAGCCACCCCCAGGTACACATAAATTAAACAAGTTTTAAAAAAGAGAGCTGCATAGCTGTGCCTGCGCTGGTTTCTGTAGGAGGTCATGAGGTCGTTGCATTTAGAGACCAGTTCCATTTTAGCCATCATTTCCTTTGCCCTTCCTTAGAAACCTCTTCCTTGCTGCCGAGCAGTGGTGGCGCATGCCTTTAGTCCCAGCACTTGGGAGGCAGAGGCAGGTGGATTTCTGAGTTCGAGGCCAGCCTGGTCTACAGAGTGAGTTCCAGGACAGCCAGGGCTACACAGAGAAACCCTGTCTCGAAACCCCTTCCTCTACTCTACTCCGTTAGCTACTGGCTGAACCACATCTTCATTCCTGAAGGACCTAAGTCCACTTCAACAATCCTTACCTTTCTCCTTGCTTCCATTCTCCGTTAGTCTTTCCTGTTAAACATGGAAAACGTCATAGGCTTCGTTATCCTTCTCTCCCTTTAAGTTGCCCTTAAAAATGTTTTTCACACAATATATGTTGTCCATGCCAGGCGGAGAAACCCTGTCTCAATAAATAAATAAACAAACAAATAAATAAATCCAAAACCAAACCAATATATTTTGTTCATATTCTTTCTCCTCTCCCAAGAGAGGGTGGGAAGATTGTTAAGAACCAGAAGTGGTGGATGACTCCAAGGAAATAGCATCTTCCAGACACCACAGGAGTGATGGATGTATAACACCATACTATGATGGCGTACACAAGGCCGGAGAATCTCTTTGATTCAAGAAAAATTTGGGTACCAGTCTCTCTCTGGCAACAAAAATCCAGAGGCCAGAGAGAAGGCCTAGCCATTAAGAACCCCTGATGTTCTTCCAGAGACCCCAATGTTGGGGTGATCTTTTCGTGCACTGTGTAAAGATTGTATTATTCAAGTGTTGATTTCTGTGCTGGCAGAGAGTTGAGTGCAGGCTGGATTTTGATATTGTTAAACATCACCTGTCTTAGTGTTTTGTAAACACTCCCTCGAACACTTTCTAGTTGGTTTTGTAAAAAGCTAAATGGCTTAGCAAAGCAGGAGAGATGTGCCGGGAGAGTTAGGAACTCTGGGAAAGAGTCTGAGGGGGGAGGTTCATCACAAGACATGGAGAAGAGACTTGTCAGCCAGATGAGGAGCAAGTCAGATGTTTGAAACTGAAGAGACATAACGAGCCACATGACAGAACATAGGTTAATATAATGGGTTAATTTAAGTTGTAAGAGCTTGGGACAAGAGTAAACTAAGGCCCAAATTTTTCGTAAATAATATAAAAGATCTCTATGTCATGTTGGGGAAGCTGGTGGGTTATAGAAAGTCACGTTACAGCCCAAGTTCTGTTTCTAGCACCCATGTTGGACAGCTCTCAACCACCTGTAAATCCAGCTCCAGGGCATCCAAGGCCTTCTTCTGATCTCTGCAGGTGCCTGCATTCTTGCATTCACACACATAAACACATACACACACACACACACACACACACACACACACACACTTTAAAAAAAAAATGAAATCCAATTTCCGTATTAGAATTAGGATCAGTCACCTCAGAAAGCCAAGCATTGGTTCAGGGCCTGACAAGCCCAAACTGGCCAGGTAGCCTCTCAATTTCTTATTCAATGGAACTGCTATGTTTCAAGACAGAAGCATTTCTCTGTTGAAAACAAAGACCTACAAAGCAGAAGGACTCAAAGTTGCAGAAATGGAAATGGCCATTCTGGAAGCAGCTATTAGAGATAATTCATTTCCATCTGTAATCCTTGCTTCCTGGATCCATGGATTCTGCCTGTGGAGAAGCAGCAACATACATAAAAACATTTATATTCTTTTTTTCAAGTCAAGTTTTTATTAATTCTTTCCTTTTTTAAAAAAATAGATTTATTTATTGATTTTATTTATATGAGTACCCTGTAGCTGTCTTCAGACACACCAGAAGAGGGCATCAGATCCCATTACAGATGGTTGTGAGCCACCATGTGGTTGCTGGGAATTGAACTCAGGACCTCTGGAAGAGCAGTCA
Organism: Rhynchomys soricoides; assembly: GCA_019843965.1. Classification (NCBI taxonomy): domain Eukaryota; kingdom Metazoa; phylum Chordata; class Mammalia; order Rodentia; family Muridae; genus Rhynchomys; species Rhynchomys soricoides. The sequence goes on along the minus strand of JADRCH010000018.1, from coordinate 20,358,723 downwards.
GTGCTCTTAAGCGCTGAGCCATCTCTCCGGCCCAACATTTATATTCTTACTAGACAGTTATAAATTTTAAAATAAGAATCCCAGTCACTCAAGCTGCTATTTCTAGCACTGGCATTAAAACCACAGTCATCGGTCAGCTAGTCCAGTATCTCAGCAGATTCTGGGCGATGATGCATACGGACAAATGGATGAGTTCTACAGATGTAGGCAATCGTCCAACGCTTTCCCCACTCTCCCCTGCCTGTCCTCCCTTCTCCATCTTCTCCAGAGATGCATTGTTACCTATGCTTTACCTTGAGATGTATTGTTACCTATGCTTTACCTTGAATTTAATTTTGTTTTCTGGGACAGGGCTTCTCTGTGTAGTCCTGGCTGTCCTAGAATTCACTCTCTAGACCAGGCTGGCCTCACAGAGATCCACCTGCCTCAGCCTCCCAATTGCTGGGACTAAAGGTGTGCAGCACCATGGCCTGGTATAAATGTAATGTTTTATAAAGCTGAGAATGCTTGTTTGTTTGTTTGTTTTCACAATGCTGGCAATAGTTGTAGTACCTCTATGCACAAGAGAAAAGCCACTTTCATTGGCTCTGGAAGTTTGTGAAGAGATTTGGTTGTCAATGGATCCTAACTGAACTGACCCGCTATCCTTAGTCCAAGTTCCAGGGTTATACTGTCAATCCATGCCCTATCTTTCACTAGAGATTTAACAAGACTGTGAAGGTTATTTTGCTATTCTGAGAGATGCATAAGTAAATTTTGTGTTTGAGCTTCCCCCCTCCCCCCCCCCCCCAAAAAAAACCCAAACCATCAGTGGGGATGAAAATCAGGGATTGTCTTAGTCCTGCCAGGGAAGTCTTGGTTTTCTTTGACTTGAACTGAATGCTTAATCACCTGAATGTCTCATTTCTTCAAGTCTTCAGTGTGTTTATATGAAGCCACCTCCAATCTACCATCGTAGGAACTATTATCATAAATCAAATGTTCTCCAAAGCACTCATTTTTATAGACGCTTCCATACAGTTGACTAAAGGTGAGAAGTCGATTGCTAGTGGTACTGGTCTATCCCATTTCCCATTGGTAAGCTATTCAACACTGCATTTGAGCATAAGGGTATGTGTAGAAGGCATTGGAGAGACCAGAAATGTTAATAACAAGGGGCTGTCTCTTTAATGGAGGAAATGAACACCTGTTTTCCATCCAGAGGGCTGGGATTGAATGTTGTTAATGAGCTGGTGACCTTTGCTATCTGTAGACCCAGACATCACCCAAATCCCCCCAGAATATTTATTCCAGACTTTCCCTCCCTAGATATTTATTTTGAGGCTTAGGCTGTTTCACAGTCAACAGAACCCGCCATTAGGGGAGATATCACATGTACTTTATGGCCTGGTGACCTCTATGCTATCTTGGTCAGAAACCACACCAGATCGTAGGCTCTTAAGATGTAGAACCTATCTTCAAAGTCACATGTACTTTACAAAAAGAGTTTGATGTCATCACACCCTAAGCTCTATTGTGCACATGAGATTGGGATGATTGTTATCAGGATACTTTTTTCCAAAATTGTATTGCACTTAAATATGTCTATAATAAACTGCCCGGAGTCAGGCTCCAGAGGTTTAATCCAGCATAGCTAACTAAGTTGTGCTGAACGCTTTTCCTTCTTATGTCACCCTGATCATTTCCTTCCCGACAGTATGGCTTGCAGGAGACCCCCCCCCCCCAGGTATAAGTAAGTCAACTTGAAATCTCAACTTAGAATACAGGGTTGGGAGTATAGCCCAGTGGTAGAGTGCTTGTCTAGCAGGTACAAGGCCCTGGGTTCAGTCCCAATACAGAGAGGGTACAGAGTTGTTGCAGATATAATAAAGGAGAACGAAAAATGGAAAGTAAAGAGAGAGGTAGTAACTAAGAAATTAAGGAATAGGTGGGGGTTGGAGAAGTGGCTCAGTGGTTAAGAGCACATTACTGCTCTTATAAAGGACCCAAGTCTGGTTCCCAGACCTATGTGGGCAGCTCACAAATGTCTGGAACTTTAGCTTCAGGAACTTCTTGACACCTCTGACTTCTGAGAGTACCTGTACTCACATGCATATAGCAACCCCTGAAACACACACACACACACACACACACACGTGGAAACTTAAGGGTTTTTTGGAAAGTTAGTTGTGTTGGGAGGGGTTTTATTGGGGAAACACATGGAGTGTTTTCCTGAAGTAGACAGAGGTGAAAGACTTGTGAAGGAACATTTCACTGAAACAGATGCAGGAGGATGCTCTGCTAAAGCAAGCCCATGAAAGGACACGTGATGAAGGATTCTTCGCTAACAGCACACAAGTATTGTGTAGTTGAGCTACGTTTGTTGCGATTCCATAGAGAGAATGCACCAAAAAACTTCTGTTGGTGTGCTGCAGTTTCTTGCCCCTTCTGCTGATTGGCAGAGTGATGTCAGCCAAGAAAGATGCATATGCTGAGACAATACATGGGCTGAGAGGCAAGACCCTTAGAGGACGTGTGATGTTCAGAGGGTACAAATAGGACTTGATAGACAGTGACAGAGGCTGAGCTTGGCTTGCTTATAGATCTAGCTGTGCAATGCTTGTGGGTCTTGAGTCTTCGCTGATCTTTGCTTCCCTGAGAGAGGCACAGCAGAGAATTTCTCCTGGCATCCCTCCTGGGTCCTTCCTGCTGACTTGAGCCAAGGCTGAGGCCTGTTGTCTCTGCTAGTTAGTACCACTGCTGCTGATTTGTATTTGCTATCCCGACTCTACCAAACTGGACTGCTGGTGTATCTGTGAAGTGTTTGCAGTGGATCGAACTTCCACTGCTGTCCTGTGAACTGAGCTGCTGATTTCCAGACAACACAGATGGGAGTTGCTCTAAAGCACTAAAGAACCTTTCTAAACAGGTTCACTCCCCGCACACCCCCAACCCCGTATCATTTCTTTCCCACTACCTCTGGTGGGTGGTAGGCAAAAGGAAGGTTAAAGCATTTAAGAACCATCATTATAAATAGACTTTGAAAAAATTAAACCTACAACACACACTTAAAAATAATTTTTCAAAGAAAGAATTAGATGGGGAAATAAAGGTTAAAGTTGAGATCATTGAAACCAAACAGCTACAAAAAGGCTTAGATAGCAGAAGTCCAGACCCAGAGGAGAGTCTGATGTTCTCTTTACCCCAAGTAGTTCAGAGGGGGTCCCTGCATTGTTGCAACCCTTGAGAATGGCTGCAAGGTGACAGACAAGTGGAAGAATCTCAGGAATGTGATGAGGCATAGGGAAGTCCCAAGCATGGGTAAAAAGCTGTTGCCTGGGTGTCGACAAGGAGCAGGAAGTAACCGGAAGGAAGGAGTCTTTTCTCCTTTCATTATCCCTTCCGGTCTTCCAGCGTGGACAGCCCCTACCAGAGCCAGCAGCCAAGGAGCACTGCAGTCCTGGTCCAGCTCCACATAGCAGACCTCAGAAGACAGCTTTGAAGGGATGATTCCTTCATAGTTAGACAATCATTGTTCGGATTACCTACAAAAGTTGAGAAAGAGTTGGGCATGGTATAGCACAGGCATGTGATCTTACAAAGGGATTGCAAATTTGAAGCCTGCTGGGCCACATAGTCAGACTCTTGAAGGGAAAAAGAAAAGAGTAGAAAGATCGTGGAGAGACAGCAATTTAGGACATTTCACACGATTTAAGCTTGCTTTTTTTCTATTTTTAATGACAGTATCTCACCAGGCAGTGGTGGTACATGACTTTAATCCAAGGACTTGGGAGGTAGAGGCTAACATATCTCTGTGAATTCGAGGCCAGCCTGGTCTACAGAGTTAGTTCCAGCACAACCAGGGCTACACAGAGAAACCCTCCCTCAAAAAACCAAAACAACAACAACAAAACCAGTTCTCCTGTAGCAAAGTCTAAACTGGAGCTCCCTTTGTAGCCCAGGATGATGACCTTGAATTCCTTACCTTCCTGCCTCTACAGTCACGGGCCACCATGCCTGTCTGAGCAGGCTCTATCTTTAATAGCTAGATGAATGGTGGAGAGAGCAATGTATACGATGTGGAGAGTGGAGCGGAGGTGGCTTCTAGCATATAGAAGATCTGCTGAGGCCGATCAGTTTGAGGAACCTGGGGTCTCTAAAGTGCAATTCAAACTGTAGTCTTTTGACTGGGCTGAGAGTCAGCGGTAACCATGGACTTTTCCATGCCCACTCTTGCTTAGAACAATGACACAGGCTTTTAAAATTTTTATTTATTTATTTATTTATTTATTTATTTATTTATTTATTTAGGTTTTTGGTTTTTCGAGACAGGGTTTCTCTGTGTAGCCCTGGCTGTCCTGGAATTCACTCTGTAGACCAGGCTGGCCTCGAACTCAGAAATCCGCCTGCCTCTGCCTCCCGAGTGCTGGGATTAAAGGCGTGCGCCACCACTGCCTGGCTACAGGCTTATTACCCATAATGCCTAGACCTTAATCTAGGCTTGTTCACAACTAGCTCAATTATCCCGTTTTTATTTTACTAATCTGAGTTCTGCCACATGGCTGGTTACCTCTCTTCTGTTTCATATGCCTAACTTCTTTGGCGTCTCATTGGCCGATCTCCTGTGCCTGACTTTTCCCAGAGTCCCTCTCTGTGTGTCCTTGAAGACCCACCTTACTATTCTGCCTTTTGCTATATAGGCCATAGGCTTTTTATTTGAACCAGTCAGAAGGTGCCTTAGACAGGCAAAGAAGGACAAAAATACATCTTCACATGGTGTATAAAAACATCACTCCAACAGTCAGCCTTTTGTCACTGTGAGAAAATCCCTTATATAATAGTCCATAAAGGAGCCAGGCATGTTCCACCATGCCTGGCTCCTTTATGGAGCCAGGCATGGTGGAACATGCCTCTCATGCCAGCACTCAAAAGGTGGAGACAGGCAGATCTCTGTGAGTTTGAAGCCATCCTGATCTACAAGTTCTAGGACAGCCAGGGGTTACACAGTGAAACCCTGTCTCAAAAAAACAAGACAATCAAAAAAAAAAAAAAATTAGCCAGGCAGTGGTGGCACACGCCTTTAATCCCAGCACTCGGGAGGCAGAGGCAGGTGGATTTCTGAGTTTGAGGCCAGCCTGGTCTACAGAGTGAGTTCCAGGACAGCCAGGGCTACACAGAGAAACCCTGTCTCGAAAAACCAAAAACCAAAAACCAAAAACCAAAAAATAAATATATTTAAAAGGACAGACAGACAGACAGAGAGGCAAATAGATTTGAGATATTAGACTATTTGCTCTGGGCATGCTAACTCACACCTGCAATCCCAGCATGTGGGAAGCTGAGACAGAGGGATTGCTATAAGTTTGGGACCAGCCTATATCATAGAGTGAGTTCCACAAAAGTCTTGGCTACAGAATGAGAGCCTATCTCAAAAATAAAAACCAACCTCTCCTGCAAATTTATTGATCTCATTTTTCTTTACAGCTGAACATTCCATTTTGTATATGAACCAGATTTTCATCATCCGTTCATCTGTTGATGGGCATCTAGGTCCCTGCTCTAGTAAATAGGGCAGAAAGAAACATGGATATGCAGGTATCTCAAGAAAGGATATGGCATTCTCTGAGTATGTGCCCAGGATAGGAATAGCTAGGTCATATAATAGTTCTATTTTAAAAGTTTTGAGGAACTTCCAAACCGATTTCCATAATGACTGTATTAATTTCACTCTCACTTGTGATGAATTAGGGCTCCTCTTTCTCCTCACCCTCTTCCACATTGGTTGTTAGATTTCTTGGTCTAGCCATTCTGACTAGGTGCACTGGTATCTCCAAGTAGTTTTAATTTGCATTCCCCTGATGACTAAGGACGTTAGACAGTTTTAAAAATAGGCTGAAGATATAGTTCAGTGGTAGAGCATTGCCTAGTGTACACAAGGCCCTGGATCATCACTGTTAAAAACAAAGTTACTAGTCATTTGTGAGGTTTTGTTTTGCTTTTTCTTTTCTTTTTGGTTGTTTTTTTTTAAGATTTTATTTATTTATTTTATATGATGAGTACACTGTAGCTATTTTCAGACACACCAGAAGAGAGCATCGGATTCCATTACAGATGGTTGTGAGCCACTATGTGGGTGCTAGGAATTGAACTCAGGACTGCTGAAAGAGCAGTCAGTGCTCATAACCGCTGCCATCTCTCCAGCCCCAAATTTTTATTTATCTATGTGAATATTCTGTAACTGTCCTCAGACACACAAGAAGAGGGCATCAGATCCCATTTCAGATGCTTGTGAGCCACCATATGGTTGCTGGGAATTGGACTCAGGACCTCTGGAAGAGCAGTCAGTGCTCTTAACCACTAAGCCATTGTTCCATCCTCTTTTTGGTTTTTGGAACAGGTTTGCTTTGTTTTGTTTTGTTTTGTTCCTTTGTGTAGCTTTGGCCATCTTGAAACTTGCTCTGTAGACCAGGCTGGCCTTGAACTCAGAGAATCATCTGTCGGGTATTGGGATCTACTACCACCTGGCAGTGAGGTTTTTTTGTTTGGTTTGTTTTTAAGTAATTTTTTTGGTTGTTGTTTTAGCTTTAAACAAACAAACAAACAAAACTTATGTATACAACATATGCCTGCAGGTCAGAAGAGGGCACCAGATCTCATTGTAGATGGTTGTGGGCCACCATGTGGTTGCTGGGACTTGAACTCAGGTCCTTTGGAAGAGCACTTAACCTCTGAGCCTTCTCTCCAACCTCTCTATTTGGCAGTTTTATTTCATTGGCATTTAGTTTCTGCAGTTCTCTATAAATTCCTGATATTAGCCCTTTGTCTGCAGTCTTGCTAGATTTTCTCCCACGCTGTGGGCAGTCTGTCTGCTCTGCTGATTGTTTCCTTCCTATGAAGAAACTGTTTTCATGTAGTCCCCCTACTTGTTGGTACTTGGAGTCAGTTCCTGTGCTGTTGAAATTCTGTTAGTCAGCTCTTGCTTGCCTCCATGTCTTGAGGAGTGTTCCCAATGCTTTCATCTAGTAGCTTCAGCATTTCAGGGTTTTAATTAAGGCCTTTGATCCATTTCAAGTTGGCTTTTGTACAAGGTGAGAGATACCAATCTAATTTCATTCTATTTCAGGTGGAGATCCAGTTTTGCTAGCATTGTTTGTTGAACAGACTACCTCATTTTCCCATATATGCTTCTACCTCCTTTGTTAAAAATCAGGTAATTGGAGTTTATTTCTGGGTTCTCTACTGTATGACATTGGTCCATGTGTTTCTATGTCAGTAGCAGGCTTAGCATGCATACAATCAAGTGAGCTCACCTGATCTCAGGAAGAAGAGAAAGCAAGTGTGGGCTTTCATACGGATCTGAGCCTATAATGTACACATGAAAAAGCATATGTGGGCTTTTGTACATGGATCTGAGCCTATAATGTACACATGTACACGTGTAAACTAATGAGTGCTAACAGCACTTGGAGAGGAGGGCAGGGAGGGCTGCTGGGTGATGAAGGACAACACAGAAGACAGGAACTGTGAAAGAGGACATAAGGCCTATTGTTTTTCTAGCTTTAAGTCTGGCTGGCGTGCATGCGTGCGTGTGTTGGATAAGTTCATAAAAAGGTAATTGATACTGAAAGTATAAAACCCTGAGTAAAACTCACTGGCTTCAGAGTGGCAGCCATAACTTTATAGAAGTTCACTTAGATGGATGGAGTTTGGGGCAGGGAAAGTGTTGGTTTGAATAGCTATGTTCATCTAGTCATGTGATGTTTTAATTTGTGATTTCATTGCATAAAAAGTTAATTTCATATTAAAAAACAGAAAAGTCTCTTTTAATTCATGGGACCAGTTTCTGTCGACTGTATCCACTGCCTTTAGGCCTTTGTGAAGGAGAAAGCATGGCAGAGAACATGTATCTAAAGACTGTTTTACCTCATGACAGCTGGGGAAAGGGGAGAAAGATGGGATTCCCAAGGGTTCAAAGGGATGGCATCAGTGGACCTAGCTTCCCCACTCACTACCTCTACCTTTAACAAGTTCTATCTTGGCACCAGGCTGAAGACTAAACGTTCAATATATGGACCTTTGGGAGACATTCTAGACCCTAGTAATAGTGATCTGTCTGTCTGTCTGTCTCTGTGTCTGTCTCTGTGTCTCTGCCTCTCTCTGTGTCTCTGTATCTCTGTCTCTGTCTGTCTGTCTGTCTGTCTCTCTCTCTCTCTCTGTCTGTGTATTAGGTTTCTCAGTTTATTTTTAAGCCCTCTAGTCTCTTGTATTGGTATACCTGTTTTTACGCCAGTAACAGGCTTAAAATATATAATATAAAGGGAATCTGCTTAATTCCAGAAAGAAAAAAGGTTCTTGACAGTAAAAATAAACATATATACATACATAACATATATACATATATATGTCACATGTTTCTCTTAAAATAATTTTATTTTATTTAACATATGAGTGCTCTGCTGCATGCACACCTGCGTGCCAGAAGAGGGCATCAGATTAGCATGTGGGTCCTGGGGATTGAACTCAGGAAGAGCAGCCAGTGCTCTTAACTACTCAGCCATCTCTCCAGCCTGTGTTTCCCTTTTAGTACTAGTTTTTGGCTGTTGTCTTTCTCCTGGAACTCACCGTGTAGCCTAGGCTAGCCTGCAAACCACAATGATCAGTCTACCAAGTACTGGGATTACAGGCCTGAGGTATTGTATCTGGTATGTTAATTTGCCACCCCTCCCCCCCCAAAAGGTTCTTGCTATGAAGCCTGGCCTGACTTAGAATTCACTATGTAGACCAGGCTGGCTTCCAACTCACAGAGATCAGAGATCCCATCCTTTCTGCCTCTACCTGCTGAGATTAAAAGGTAAACTACCATGTCTGGTATGGAGCAAGATTTAAATAGATTTTATTGTTATAACAGAAACCCCAAGTAGAATCGATATTTCTGGTCCCATTTGTCACCGTGGAGACATGAAGAGGTCAAGACTGCCAAAGAGGTAGCTGGACTTGAATGACATGATCCCAAGGAAGGCTAGCCGGGAAGGTAGGACACTATGTAGCCCAAGTCGACCTTGAACTGGAAGTATTCCTGCCCCTGCCTTCTAAATGCTGGGTTTATAGGCGTGTACCACTTCATCCAGTCTTCATCCAAAGCTCTGCGGAAGATTTTTCTCATCCGGGCACTTTGGTCAGCTCGATCCTAACAATCATTTAGAGCATCAGCTTTGGACTGGAGATTCAGGGTCATCCTCCTACAAAAAAAGATCCAAATATGAACCAGGGTGCAATTTTATTACAGGATGTGGCTGGTAGCTGTCTTCTAGAAAGAAATAGAAGTTTCCCATAAAATATCTCTACAAATGTCTAATAAACTAATGGGATTAAAATTTCTAAGAAACTAGTTGTCCACTTACCTTCTGTTGCAACGGTAGTCAGTGACATTTGCCGTGTACTCTTCCTTTTTTGTATCCAATCAAGCCATGATGTTTTCTGCCACTCACTTTGGTCCTGGTAGGCAGAAGCGAGTGTCTGGGGAAAGGCAGCAATGGGGGAGCCAGGAAGACAGTGGTTGATCAACTTTCCAAAAAAGACTGGCATGCTATCAAAGTGCTGGCTGAGTCTGATATTAGAAATCCTGAAAAAACAAGTACATGGAGGTACCGAGATAGTATCTGATGGCCTCAGAGGGTGTGTCTGAGGAAAGCCTTCCAGATCTACAGAATAGCGAAGTTACCTTTAGAAAATTGAAGCTAGGATGGTGGTGGTGTCTCAGGCCTTTAATCCCAGCACTGAGAGGCAGAGGTAAGGTGGATCTTTGAGTTCCAGAACAGCCAAGACTATGCACAGAAACCCTGTCTCAAAAAAAAAAAAAAAGAAAAGAAAGAAAGAAAAGAAAAGAAGAGACAATCCAGGCTATGCCTGGAGAGATGGCTCTGTAGTTCAGATCACTGGCTGGTCTTCCTGAAGAGCACCATATAGTGGCTCACTACTGTCAGATGCCCTCTTCTGTTGTACAGATATACAGGCAGACAGAACACCCATATACATAAACAAATAAATCTTCTTTTAAAAATAGAAATATAAGTTTGAGCTAATTGCTGAACACGTTCAGGGCAAAAACAGTCTGATTGACTTTCACAGCATGGATCTTTAATGTATTCCCAGGACTGTAGTAGAAAATATTAAAAATATTAAAAATCCTGGTGTGGGGCTTCTACCCTGCCTTTGGTGATTGAATTCCCGGATAAAAAACACACACAGCCTTTATATTTAATATGCCTGCAGCAGCACGACAGCTGGGCAGCTGCCTCGCCTCCATGCTGTTAGACTCTACTTTCCCATCACTAACCCCGAGTTATTACTGTTCACTATGTTCAATCTGGGCTGCTTTTAACTCCAGTTGGGCAGCCCTAGGGCCAAGCTCTCTTGACCCTCATCCCATGATAGCTCCTTTCTCCTTTCCTGCATGATATTCTACCCGTTGGCTGCTGGCTTCTTCCTCCTCCTTCCCTCCTCATGGTCCTCTCTCAGCCAAGCCCACAAAACCTCAACCTTACCTATGTCTCTTCTGCCCAGCTATTAGCTGTTGGTATCTTTATCAATAACAACTAACTGGGAGCAGGGTCACTCAGCATCTTACATTCAGACTCTCCTGTCTCTGGGGCACCCATCTTGGGGGCCCCAAATTAGCAGTAGAATACAAGCAGCATTAGGCCAAACCACTACAGGGAACAAAATATGTTTCATGGTCAGAAAATAGCAGCCTATAATGGAATCTCCTGTGGATGGCAAGACAACTTGTTCGTTTGTTTGTTTTCTTCCTCTGTTCTGTGTTGGTTTTACTAAAAACAAACAAACCATTAACACCATATACTGGAGCCCCCAATGTACCTCAAAAGCAGGTCTGCCAGATCCAGCAGATGATAGAAATTCCAACCGCAGAGGTACAAATGGCTTCAAAGAATGGCTAATAAACTGACAGCAGACAGCATTGAGGAAGACCAAAGAGGGCCACCAGGTGTATCCTCTTCATTTTGTTTTCTCTAGAAAAGTAAGTGCCGAAGCTGTGCAGCTGAGACAACTCCTGGAGCTTCAGCATGCATGTGGTAGCTCTGGAAAAGATGTCGCTGCTAAGACAGGTGCTAAAGCTTTGGTTGTTTTTAAGGTTATTATTTTTATCTTATGTGTATAAGTGTTCTGTTTGCATGTACATAGGTGCATGCATGCAGTACCTGCAGGGACCAGGAGATAGCGCTGGGGTTACAGAGAGCTGTGAAGGGCTGTGTGGATCAGAGAGGTGACTCTGGATTATTCAGAGCAGCCAGGGCTTTCAGCCATTGAGGTCGCTCTTCAAACACAGGTGCTAAAGTTGAATGAGCTGTAACACCAGTCCAAGAATCTGTCTAAAATTCAGATTTTGATATTATATTTTAAAAATATTTATTTATTATGTATGTATATATATATGTGTGTGTGTACAAAGATCCCATTACAGATGGTTGTGAGTCACCATGTGGTTGCTGGGAATTAAACTCAGGACCTCTGGAAGAGCAGTCAGTGCTCTTAACTGCTGAGCCATCTCTCCAGCCCCTTGATATTATTTTTAAAAGATTTATTTTTAAATTATGTGTATTTGTGCATGCCTGTAGGTGGGTATGTGCACATGAGTGTGGGTGCTGGACGAGCAACCACTGAGTCATCTCTCCAGGCCTAAAATTCAGATTTTTTTTTTTTATGGTGATAAATAAAAAGAAAACCAAACAATTTTTACCAAAGTGAATATTTAAATTGTACTTATTAAAGGGAAAAGAAATGGTAAAATCATGAGTCTCATGCAGACATGGAATGAATATGGCTCAAAGACTTTTCTTTAATTCACTGATGAATGAGGGAACCAGGAGATATGTCACAATAAGTTCAAAGGAATGTCCAAAGACCAGACAAATATATAAGCCACTCAGCAATGCTGAAATTAGTTTCCCTTCCTCCTTGTCTTCCGTTTTCCTTACTTTTCCTCTCCCTCACCCCCCACCCTGCTTCCCTTTGGCAACATGGAGATTACATCTCGAACATCATTCAAGGGAAGCAAGTGTTCTACCAGTCAGCTACAGCCCCAGAGAGGAAATCAATTCTCTTTGTTGATCAAAACTGGCCTATTGCACAGTGGGGAGAGGGAAGTCATCAGAAACTCCCCGAATGGGAGTTTATTTGCGTGTCTGAAAATAACTATTTGTATTAATATCAGCTTTCCAAGAATCTATGTTGTCAGAACTTTTCAACATCTCCAAGAAAAGTACAGGTCCCTTAGAACCTGATAAACAGGGCAGGGGAAGGGAATGTAGTTTTCCACTTCCAAGGAAAAAGATTCCCATGGAATTGGTCCACCGAAGTGATTCCCATCCCTAGCCTTCAGGGAAATGCAAATTAGAGCTACTTGAGATCCCCCCCTCCCCCAGTAAGAACGGGGCTCATCAATAAATTGATGACATACATTGGAGATAATGTGAAGACAAAGAAATACCCTTATTTTCTATTGGTGAGGTGCAAATTAATACAGTCATTGTAAAAATCAGCTTTCAGATTTCTTAAAAAAATTAAAACTAGGGGGCTGGAGAGACGGCTCAGCAGTTAAGAGCACTGAGTGCTCTTCTGAAGATCCTGAGTTCAAGTCCCAGAAATGGCATGGTGGCTCACAACCATCTGTAATGAGATCTGATGCCCTCTTCTGGGGAAGAGCGAGCGGCCCAGGTGAGTGGGCAAAGCAAGTGGGGCCAGAGAGAGAAGAAAAAGTGTCTGAAGACAGCTACAGTGAACTTACATATAATAAATAAATAAATCTTTTTTAAAAATCCCTTTTTTAAAAAAATCAAAACTAGGATTACTATATGACTCAGATATTTTGCTCCTGGGCAAATATCCAGGGATATTTGCACCCTGTGTTTATTGTTGCAAAGAATTGGAATCAACTTAGTTCTCAATCAACAGATGATTGGATAATGAAAATTATATATATATATATATATTATTCGGCCCCCAACGAAAAACAAAATCACAAAAATTATCAGAAAAATGGACTGACTTAGTGTATGATAGTAGTGAGGTGGTGTGGCACAAACCTTTAATTCCAACACTTTGGAGGCAGAAGTAGGTTGATCTCTGAGTTGGAGGTCAGCATGGTCTACAGAGTGAGTTCATGGATAAGTGACTAGTTAGGGTTTCATGGCTATGAAGAGACCATGACCAAGGCAACTCTTATAAAGAACAACACTTAACTGGGGCTGGCTCACAGGTTCAGAGGTTCAGTCCAGTATCATCATGGCGGGAGAGCATGGCAGCATGCAGTAGACATGGTTTTGGAAGAGCCAAGAGTTCTACATCTTGATCCAAAGGCAGCAGAAGAGACTGTCATCTGCTGGCAGCCAGGAGGAGGCTCTCTCTCTATGCTGGGCAGAGCCTGAGCACTAGGAGCCATAAAGCCCACCTACACAGTGACACACTTCTTCCAACAAGGCCACACCTCCTAATAGAGCCACTTCCCAAGGGCCAAGCGTATTCAAACCACCACAGAGAGCAAGGGCTACACAGAGAGACCCTGTCTCAAAAAAGAAAGAGAAGAAGGAAGGAAGGAAAGAAAAGTAAAGAAAAGAAAAAAAGAAAAAAGTATATTAACTGAGGTTACACAGCCTGGAGGATAGGAAGAAAAACACATGTTCTTGCTCATATGTGAGATCTAGCCAATAGCATATGTGAGCAAATGTACATATTAGTACAATATAACATAAAAAGAACAAAAAGGCCTAAATATAGGGCATGAGGAAGGGCTGAATGCAGACAATGAACACAAGTTATGAAAGTGGATATAAACCTAATTTTTTTCTAGTTCGGTCATGGATATTTTGCTTTTGGTGGCACATTAATACATAAAAATATATTTGATAGTGATTTACAGCTTCACTTCCAAATGACTGCTCTAACTGTATAGAAGTTCTCTGAGTTATGAATAGTCTTTGGATCTGGTTAATTTCTCTGATTTTTTTTTCATTTGCAACTTTTTAATATTAAAGTTAAATTTTTACTAGATTTTTTTCATTTTATTCTATGTGTGTTTTGCCTGCATGTGTAGATGTGTATCCTGCATGTGGGTAATGTCTCCAGAGGTCAGAAAGGAGCATCAAACCTAAAAAACAAACAAACAAACAAAAAAAACCCAAAGCCGGGCAGTGGTGGCGCACGCCTTTAATCCCAGCACTTGGGAGGCAGAGGAAGGTGGACTTCTGAGTTTGAGGCCAGCCTGATCTACAGAGTGAGTTCCAGGACAGCCAGGGCTACACAGAGAAACCCTGTCTTGAAAAACCTAAAAAACAAACAAACAGAAAGGAGCATCAGATCCCCTGGAACTGGAGTTACAGAGGGTTGTGACCCACCTCCTGGGTTCTGTGAATCAAACTGGGGTCGTTTGCAAGAGCAACAAATGTTCTTAATCACTGAGCTATCTCTCCAGCCCCATAATAGAGTTTAAAATAACATTTTATCAATACAAAAGTGATTCACACTTGTTCTTTTTATTATGCCCTACCATGAACCTTTTTCTTTACTGCAAGACAGTAATAGAATTTTAATATAAGATTCATAACCAAGTCTGATGTATGCTGAGCATGGAGGTATACACCTGTATGTGGTTGGAAATGTGATCTCTCAGCTTCTTACTCTGGACAACTGCTGTTATGTCTCCCCCCACCCTCCTCTATGGACTCTCCTGCTGGAACTAAAAATCAAAATAAACTCCTCCATAAGTTGCTTTTGCTTATGGATTGTTGTGGATAGCCCTGGGGATGTTTGTATTTTGATGCTAATTCTGCCCTCCTGGGAGGGGCTTTGGACAAGGAGTGAGTTACATACTCATGTGACTTCTTGTGAACCAATCCCTTAATGAATAAAGGAGCCAATCACTGGGTGAGTAGGAGGGACTTTCAGGTTGAAGAGAGAAAGAGATGAAGCAGGAGAGAGGTAGGTCCATTTGGAATGGTGACACCAGAAGGGGTAAGATGTAGCTTCGAGAGTTTTCTGGTATCATAGCAGATCCCCAAGGATTCGCCTCCAGAGGATTTAGATTTAATTAGGCTTACAAGATTAGGTTTTAGTTGATTTGCCCAGGGATTGAGTTACCATTGTTTCTGAACTAAGTTTGTGTTGCATTTTCCTTCACTCAGTGGCTTGTCTGGGTTCAAGAGAGAAAGGAAAGAGAGAAAGTGTCGGTTTGCCTGATGTGCACCACAGAGGCTGTGCAGATATTGAAGTATGGGGCTGGCGTGGTAGTGACCTGCCAGTGGGAACCTAGCAAGCTGGGTGGAGAGATCGTGGAGCTCCACGAGATAAAAGCAGGTCAGCCATTGCTTGCCAGTGCACGGCCGGCCAGGCCGAGGGGCTGAGAGAACCAGGGTGTAGCGCAGGAGCTTGTGCTAGATTCCTTCTTTTTAATATTTCCTGAAACAATGGATTTTTTACAGTTACAAAAAGTAACTAACATACCAGGTATGGTGACACATACCTATAATATTAGCACTTGATAGATGAATGCAAGTGAATAAGGAGCTCAAAGCCAACCTCAGCTACATGATGAGTTCAAAGCCAGTCTGGGCCATTTGAGAACTGGTCATCCTACCCCTTCCCCCAAAAAACCACAAATGTAATAATAGGGGTCTGGGGGAGATAGCTCAGTTGGTAAGGAGCTTGCTGTGGAAGTAAGGACCTGGGTTAGAATCTCCAGTATTCACATGAAAGCCAGGCATGGGGCCAGCATTTGGGAGGTAGAGGCAAGTGGACCTCAAGGCCAGCCTGGCATAGTGAGTTTCAGGCCGTCCAGAGCTACATAGTGAGACCCTGTCTCAAAAACAAAACACAAATCTAGATGTGGCTATGTCATAACCACAGCACTAAAAGTCAGAGGCAGGTGGCTCCCAAGAGCTTTCTAGGCGGCAGCCTTGCTACGAAGGTGAACTTCCGCATCTGTGAGAAATTGTGTCTCAAGACACTAAGGTGGAGAGAGATAGAGGAGGTCATCCAGGGGTTGATAGGTAAGCCTGATGACCCTGAGCCTGACACTCAGAAACCATTTAAAGGTGGAAGGA
The DNA here is from genome assembly GCA_019843965.1 of Rhynchomys soricoides. Lineage (NCBI taxonomy): Eukaryota > Metazoa > Chordata > Mammalia > Rodentia > Muridae > Rhynchomys > Rhynchomys soricoides. The sequence goes on along the minus strand of JADRCH010000018.1, from coordinate 20,342,629 downwards.
GAGTACTGATTTTTGCACATGTGCCTTGGTGTGCACGCACTCTATTTCCCACTAATATGAAGAGATCCTGCTCTGGTTTCCCCATGTGCACAGCTGCATACACACACCACACCAAAAAAGGTGAAACTGACATAAGCCTGTAATTCCCTCCAAAAGGAAAACTGCCTTTTACTATTTAATCTCTGACATTGCCTGCTGATTTTGAGTCAGGCAGAAATCTAAAAAATGATTTTTATTGAACCCTCATTTCTCAGTATAGTACTCCACTGTTAACTAGATTGGATTTCCTGTCTTCTCAATGGAAGAGGAGTCTTCTACAGGGGCAGGAGGGACAGTGATCGGAGCTGTGGAGGAAGTATGGTGGTCTAAGGCTTCTGAAACATACTGAACTGTTAAACAAAAAACCAAGCGGCCTCCCATGGTTTGTTGGTTTTCTTTTGAGATAAAGTCTCTTTACATAGCCTGGCTGTCCTAGAACTTACTATGTAAACCAGGCTGGCTTTGAACTTGCAGAGATCCACCTGCCTCTGCCTCCTGAGTGATGGGACTAAAGGCATATGCCACCATGCCCAACTCAGGAGGCCACTGTTTTAGAGTGAGCTCCTGAACCAGGTCCAAACAGACCAAAGTGGAGTCATTCGTGCTAAATGCCACAAAGCCAAATGGAAATTGCAAAGACTTAGATTCCCCAAACAGATCAGTTTTTCCTGATTTGTTGGATTCTGGTTTGTGGATAACAGGGGACACTGTACTAAGGAAGTCCTCTCTGTTCTAGCACTTAGCCCTTAGAGCAGAGCAAACCCAGGTAAACTAACACTGGGGCTCGGGATCTTATTTCTACTGTTAGTTTCTTGTTCTTGCTATATAAAATCTACCGTTCTTCCATTTCCCAGTGGGACCCCAAGTAAAAGTCAATTTAGTCCATACTAAATTTATTGTAGTTTTTAATTTGATAGAACTAAATTATTCTAATTTCTGTCCCAATTTTACCAACTTTTAAGTCTTCAGAAGTTTGGGAACAAACTAAGCTTCCTTTTTGTTTGGATTTTTTGTTTGTTTGTTGGTTGGCTGTTTTTTTGAGACAGGGTTTCTCTGTGTAGCCCTGGCTGTCCTGGAACTCACTCTGTAGACCAGGCTGGCCTCGAACTCAGAAATCCACCTGCCTCTGTGTCCCAAGTGCTGGGATTAAAGGTGTGCGCCACCACTGCCCAGCTATAACCTACTTTTAATAAGGATTCAACTTCTCTTCAAGCCTGCCACCCAGCAGAGATAGTGGTAGAGAAAAGTTATTAGGATGTGGGGGGGTGGGCCTGTTTAGCAGTGGTTCTTTGGGGGTGAGCTCTATCTCCTTGGGCAGCAGTTTAGTCCCATAGCAAACATGACTTAGCAGCTACAGACCAGTCCTCTAGGCAGGCAGACACCAGGCACGAACCAGCAGCCACAGTCCAGGCCTTTCAGCAAGCAGACACCAGGCAGCTGTAGTTCAGTCCTAAAGAAACAGCCAGGCTCTCCAACCAGCCTGAGGCTAGGCCACAGAAGTGGCAAGCTGCCACAGGAACCTCATGAGAAGTTCTTGGGCCAGTTTCTCTCAATGGCAACATCATCACAAGTTGAGCTCAACAATGCTATGTAAGGTGAACCAATACATGCATGTCTTTAGCAAAGAACAGCAAGGCACAGCAAACCAAACCAATGCTCAGTGCTCATCTCCTACTGTCTGTGGGGTCACATTTACACTCCTTCACCAAGAGTCATTGCACGTGTCTGCTGTATCCAATCATCCTCTCACCCGTGTCTGCTTCAGGAAAACAGTCTTTGATGTGTCTGCTTTAGCAAGACACCCTTTCACCTGTGTGCCCCAGCAAACCATCATTTGGAATAACTAGCTTTCCAAAGAACTAGAAGTTTCCACTTCAACAAGGTTTCTCTGCATAGCCCTGACTGTACTGGAACTCGCTGTGTGGACCAGGCTGGCCTGGAACTCAGAGATCCACCTGCCTCTGCTTCCAGAGTGTGAGATTAAAGGTGTGTGCCACCGCTAGCTGGCTGAATTTTGTTTTTATTTTGTTTTGAAACAGAGTCTCACTTCTGGCTATTCTAGGACTTTTTGATCCTCCTGCATCAGTCCTCTATGTACTGATATTGAAGGCATGTGCCACCATTCTCAGCTCTCAAGCTTGCTCTTGCCTGTCCCCTTTATAGATGACAAGTTTGCTGAATTGGTTCTCATTATCACCATTTTCTAGCTTTTGGACAATCAGTGGTTTGATCTCCTGTTCTCTGAAAGGCTGAGTTTACAGCAGACAACTATGTATGACCAGGTATGAGGGCTGAACTCTGACTCACAAGCTCTGCAGCAATCAGCCAGCATGGTCAGGACTTGGTCAATGAGTTAGCATTCCTACATTTTACTTACACTTCTACTTAAAGACAAGCCAGAGAAAACCAAATCAACCACAGAAAAAGCCAGTCTCATAGTTACAGCAGCAGCATCCCCTTAACGATGATCTCTGGGCTGGAGAGGTGGCTCTGTGGGTTAAGAGTACTTACCGTGAGAACACCAAGGCTTGAATGCAAATCCCTAGCACTGACCTGAACCCGTGTGACTATGCCTGTAACCCCAGCACTGTGAGAGGTTGAGACAGGAAAATCACTGGCCAGAGAAGGATTTGGGGACTGGAGTTTCATATGCTTATGAGCTGCCATATGGATGCTAAAAATTGAACCAGGATCCTCTGCAAGAGCAGCAAATGCTCATAATCATTGAGTCATCTCTCTAGCTACCCCACCTTGAAGTTTTATATATTTAATGGACTTTGTGGGGGCATGGTTGGGTAAAGTCTTGCTTATGTAGCCCTGGCTGGTCTGGAACTTGATATATAAATCAGGGTGGCCTTGAATTTGTTGTAATACACCTGCTTTAGCTTCCCCAGTGCTGGGATTATAAGTATGTACTACAATACTTGTCTTCTCCTCTTCCTCCCCCAGACCCCCCCCTTGTGTGTGTGTGTGTGTGTGTGTGTGTGTGTGTGTGTGTGTGTGAGAGACAGGGCCTCTCTCATATAGCTGAGGCTGCCTGAACTTGGTCTTCTTGCCTCCATCTTCCAAGAGCTGGAATTACAGGCTTGTGCCCTGCCACCCAACTTCAATCTATCACCTTCAAGTCTCTTGGGATATTTCTTCTGTGGTCTACATGTCTGTGGCCTTTATGTCATCTGGCCACTCTTTGCCCTCCACCTCCAGCAGATCTAGAACTAGCCTTGTATTGCCTTTTTGCAAAGCTAGATTCAGAATTCTTTTTCTATTTCAACTCCTCCAAGGAATCCACCAGAATAAAAGCAGACAGAATGACTTTACTGAACTTTGTCTCTGGCAGATCAAACACCTTAAACTTTTCTCTTTTCCTTAACAACTCTCTTCTATAGATGTATTCTCCTTCCAAGAACTTTAGACCCTCGCTGATTCTTCTCTGATTTTCTGAGTCTGTATCCCCTCCTTTCTTCCCTTCCTTCCTCTGTCTCTTTCTTTTAAACCAACTCTCTAATGTTGGCCAAGCTAGTCTCAAACTCACGATTTGCATGGTCCATGGCCTTGAACTTCTGACCTTCAGTCTTCCTCCTCCCAAGTGCTGGGGTTTTAAGCTTGTGCCACTTACTTTATATAAAGTCCTAGAGTTTCCTGTCTCCTTGTCATCTTCAGCTCAATCCCTTAGTGACTCCCTCCAAAACAAAGAGAATTCAGATTTAACCTGTGATTGTTCAGTGACTTACCCCTCTGTATGGTGTATGAGAATATTACCATGTCTAAGAGGATTTCGTGGAGTTCTAAAATCATTACAGGTATTTCCCCCAAATTCTTGTATCTTAATCAGAAGATAACCTCTCACTTCTAACATTTTGTGTTTGTGTGTGCTTCTTGAGTGGACAGAAAAAGATGAAAATTTATAGAAAAAAACCCTCCTCTTCCTCCTTCTTGATATAGAGTTTCATGTAACCCAGGCTCGCCTCAAATTTATCATTGTAGCCTGAGGTCTATCCCCATTATTGCATAAATTGGGTGTAGTGGCCCAAGCCTACCTGTAATCCTAGCATTTGGGAGATGGAAGCTGGAAGATCAGGAATGCAAGGTCACCCTTGGGTTATATATTGAGAGTTGGGAGCCAGATTGTGCTACACAACACCTGCCTTAACCCCCCTTAAAAAAATCAACCCTAAATGATTTTTTGTTTGTTTGTTTGTTTGTTTTGAGACAGGGTTTCTCTGTGTAGCCCTGGCTGTCCAGGAACTCATTCTGTAGACCAGGCTGGCCTTGAACTCCGAAATCCACTTGCCTTGGCCTCCCATGCTGGGATTAAAGGCGTGTGCCACCACTGCCCGGTGAATGGTTTCATATACAGATAATGTTGTGGTTGTTATCAGCCAGGAGAGATGACTTAGCAGTTAAGAGCACTGACTGCTCTTCCAGAGGACTCAGGCTCAATTACTAGTCCCCACACAATAGCTCACAACCTTTTATAATTCCAGTTCCAGGGGCTCGACGCCCTCTTCTGGCATCTTCAGGTATGCACTTAGTGCACAAGCATACAATGGAGGCAAGGGGTGTGTGTGTGTGAGGGAGGGAGGGAGGGAGAGAGAGAGGAAGGCAAAGAGAGAGAGAGAGAGAGAGAGAGAGAGAGAATTATTAATGCCCATAATATACAATGCTAATGAAGAGCGCATTTTGTAAACTGTTTCCTTCCTTATTTTCTCGCTCGAATATAAGAAAATTAATGTAGTAGAGAAACGCTACCGGGGTAAAAGAGAAAATTATATGTCTTATGCTGTATTTGTGTGTGAAAGTTCAGTAGGCTTCTTCCTTCAAAGCCAAAACCAAAAGACGAAGCGCCATCTCAGAAAACACCACTTTTCTGAAGACATTAAGTCTTCGCAATTATAACCCATCCTTTAACAGAGAACCTGGAGAGGAAACAGGTACCCTAACGGCTTCCGTACAAAATGGCGCGGCCCATAGGCACACACAACGGACAGCCACTGGGCCGGAAGTGGCTACGGCTTTTATGCATCCGGGTGGGTGCGTCCAGACCGCCGCGGGGGTTCCAGCTTGTCAGCGAGGGGTGCCGCAGGTGTTCGGTCGAGGCCGGAGGCCGCAGGTAAGTGAAGCTCGGGTTAGCAAAGTCTTCTCTGGGATTGTGTCTCGGGCAGAGGGGTTTCCAGCGTGGCTCGAGAAGGTCGTAATGCTGAAGGTACCACTTTGCGCGTGGGCGACTGTTGGGCTGCAGTGGTGCCCAGGCGTTGTTGGCACTGCCCCTCTCCCCGCCCTGAGGCGCGGCCTCCTGGCCCCTCACTCGGTGTGGGCGGTTGAACCCTCAGGTTCGGGGAAGACTCGCCCCGCCATTGGTCCCCAAGCCTTCCCGGGCCGCCCCTTTCCATCCGCCCGTCTTCTTGTCACTAGAATCCGCCAACCCTTCAAAGGCTTCCTGACCTAGTCAGTTAAAAAGCAGCCCCCGTCGCGGTTCCTCCCGGCTTCGGGGGACCCACCCCACCGCTGGGGTACCAGCGGGGCTCTCTGCCCGGCGATTTGCTGGGAATCACCTCTGGCTTTGGCTTTTCACATCCACAGGGCAGATGAAACTAGAACTTTAAATCTTATTTATTAAAAATGGACATCTGTTCATCAAAATTCAGATAACTCAAGTTTTTATAAGCTTTTGATACACGATTGGACGCAAATTCCCTTATGTAACCCTTCCTTGGAAACACAAAACTGTTTTGTTTTTAGTAACTTTTAAAAAGACGAGAGTAGGGGGAAGGGGAAGGCCTCTCACTATGTAGCCCTTTCTGGCCTGGAACTCTGAGATCTGTTAGTCTCTGCCAAGTACTGGAATTAAAAGCTTGTACCACCACACCCGGCAAGACTTATTTTTGTTTATGTGTGTGCGTTATCTGGAGCGGTAGTTACAGACGCCTGTGAGCTGCCTGGTGGGAGTGCTAGGAGCTGAATTTTCGTCCTCTGGAAAAGCAGATGGTGCTATTGATTTATTTTATTGAAAATACATCTTTTTCTCTTCACACAATATATTCTGATGATAGTATCCACTTCCTCTACCCCTTCCAATTCCTCCTCACCTCCCTTCCCATCCGGATCCACTCCCTTTCTGTCTCATTAGAAAATAAACAGGCTTCTAAGGGGTTATAATAAAATAGAACAAAGTAAAATGTAAGATAAAACAAAGCCACCAAATCAAAATTGGACATGACAAACGGAAGACAAAGACACCAACCTGCTTGTTTGAATACTCATAAACACACTAAACTGGAAGCTTAACAGCAGAGGACCTGTTGAACACCTGCACGGGCACAAAGCCTTAGTCTCTGTGAGTTCACATGAGCTTTGCTTAGTTCATTTAGAGGGCCTTGTTTTCTAGTGTCCTTCATCCCCTCTGGCTCTTACACTCTTCCATCTCGATTGGGGGTGCTGGTGGGGGTCCCTAAGCCCTGAGGGGAAGGATTTGATGGAGGTACCACATTTAGAGCTGAGTGTTCCAAGGTTTCTCACTCTGCATAATGTCTGGCTGCGGTCTCTGTATTCACATTCTGCTACAGGAGAAAACTCTAATGGTGGTTGACAAGGCACTGATCTATGAGTATAGGAGAATGTCATTAGGAGTCATTTTATTGCCTCCCCCCTTAATGAACAGTAGTATCTGTTTTCACCCAGGTCCCTGGATTATCTAGTTTCTGGCTCTTGGTCACCACAAGCAATGTTAGGTATAGGTTCCATCTCATAGAGGGGGTTTTAAGTCATATCAGATATTGGTCTGTTACTCCATGAGCTTTGTGCCACCACTGCCCTAGCATATTTTGGAGGTAGGACACCATTGTAGATCAGAGGATTTGTGGCTGGCTTGGTGTTTCTCTTTTGGTAGCATGCAGAGTACCTTCCTTCCTATACCAAAAATACTAGGCCATAGGGGTGAGGACTCTGTATAGGTGCTAGCTTGTTTCTCCAGGTTCACTGAGTTCAGCAGTGGGGCTTTGTTGTTGGTTTGTGGAGAGCAACCCATAGTCTTAGCAACAGACTCAGTTCTTTGGGGATGAGACCCCTTTGGCCAACAATTCAATTAGGTGTAACCCAGTCCTAGTACTGGAAGCTTCATTTGGTGACAAGATAATCTGACTGGGACTCTGTCTCCCCCATTATTTGGCCACTATATTTAGATTATCTTTATTTATTGTAGGAAGCTTCTACTGTATTAGGTTTCCATACCCCCCTCAAATGGCCCTTAATTTTAGCTGTCTCCCCCATATTCCCCTCTTCCCACTTGATTCTCCTGTCCCAGCCCCCACCTCACCCATCTGTAACTATTCTGTTTTCTTTTCCTAACGAGGTCTACCCTTCCCCCTATGCCCCAACTCTATACCTACAGTGGTTCTGTGGAGTGTAGCTTGGTTATCATTGACTTAACTAATGTCGTATCCATGCCGTATACAAGTGCTAACTGAATTGCTTATAAACAATAATGGATTTTATTATTATATTTTCATACATATATACTACATTTTTATTTGTATTGTAATGATAAGAGAGATAGCAACTAAAAAGTTTTGATAATTATCTAAATTAAAAAGTGTAGGAAAGGGGGCTGGAGAGATGGCTCAATAGTTAAGGCACTGACTGCTCTTCCAGAGGTCCTGAGTTCAAATCCCAGAAACCACATGGTGGCTCACAACCATATAATAAATGGATGGATCTTTGGGCCAGAACAAGCAGGGCCAGAATGAGAAGAAAAAAAAAAAAGGAAAAAAAAAGTTTAATATAGAGAAGAAATTATTAAATTTGGTCAAGTTTAGTTTGTTTTCAAAACACACTTTAAGTATACTTATTTTAGTTGCAGTCCATATAAATAATCTTTAAAAGCCATGCAAAATATTTAGACAAAACATCCTCTTTTAATACTCTCTTCCATCTATATCTTTACTTTAAAAAAAAATGTTTGTGGGTTTGTTTTTTGAGACAAGGTCCTACTGTATAGTCCTAGGTGACTTGGAACTTATAGAGATGTCGCTGCCTCCTGAGATAAGGCCTGAACCACCATGCCCAGATGGGTTTGTTTGTTTGTTTTTAATTTTTATTCTTTTACATACACACCTTGGTGTGTGTGTGTGTGTGTGTGAGAGAGAGAGAGAGAGAGAGAGAGAGAGAGAGAGAGCAAGCAAGCGCATGCCCAAGCACTCAAGCTCACAGGACAGAAGAGAGCCCATGTCCTCCAGAAGCTTGGAGTTACATGCTGTTGTAAGGTACCCAGTGTAGATGACAGAAACTGAACTTGGATCCTTTGAAAGAGCAGCAAGTCTCTTTCTTTCTCTTTTTTTTTAATTTTATTTTTTAATTTATGTATATGTGTATTTCATCTGCATATGTATCTGGAAAGCCAGAAGAGGGTATTGGATCCCTTGGAGTTGGAGTTATAGGTGGTTGTAAGCTAACATGTGGGTGCTGGAAATTGAACCAGGGTCCTTTGGAAGAGCTGCCAATGTTCTTAACCACTGAACCATCTCTCCAACCCAAGCAGTACTGAGTCATTTTTCCAGCACTGTTTAAAATTATTTTGCTGTTGTTTGTTTTTTTAATAGGGTCTTTTGTGTAACAGCTCTAGCTGTCCTGGAACTCACTTTGTAGATCAGGCTGGCCTTGAACTCACAGAGATCCACCTGCTTCTGCCTCCCGAGTTCTGGGAATAAATGCTCCTATTTAAAAAAATGTTTTAATAAAAAAAAATCACATTTATTGCTGGACATGGCAGCACATACCTTTAATCCCAGCAGTGGGGAGTCAGAAGCTTGTGGGTCTCTCAGTTCCAGGACAGCTGGGGCTCCATACATAGTGGAATCCTGTCTCACAAAAATCAGGTAGGAGGCTAGAGAGAGAACTCAGTGCTTTTCTGGAGGATCCATACTGGATTCCTAGCACTCCTGTGACCACAGGAGTAACTCCAGTACCTCTTCTGGTCTCCTCAGATGCTGCACACATATTGTTGTTTCTCTTGGTTGTTTTTGAGACAGGATCTCCTCTATGTTTCCCTGGCTGCCTTGGAACTCACTCTGTAGACTAGGCTGGCCTTCAACTTACAGCCTCTGCTTCCTGAGTGCTGGGAATATAGAAATGTGCCACCGTGCCCAGCCCACACATATATATTTGTAAGAGTTTCTATGGAGAGGGTTGGATCTGGGAGGAGATGAAGGTGGGAGTTGAGTAGGATCAAAGCACATTCTATGAACTTCTCTGAGAACTAATAAAAAAGTGAAAAAAACCATATTAGACTTACAAATGTGTGCTTTTATAAATATGACATGTACATACTCTGTAACTTGATTTATTTTTAAAAATGGGTACTAAAATGATTTCGCCCATCTGCAGAGACAAGCCTACTCTTTCTAGTTGTTCTTTCAACTCCACATCATGCTGACATTCCATAGCATGTGAAATTCTGTAGGTTATTTCTTGTTTTCCAATCTTGCTTACCCAGTGCCAAAAGCATCCTTCCACATGTTTCTGTGTGTCCATATGAACAGTTTTGTTATTTTGTCTTTTTTTTTTTTTTTCCCCCAGAGCTGAGGTCCGAACCCAGGGCCTTGAGCTTGCTAGGCAAGCACTCTATCACTGAGCTAAATCCCCAACCCCATAGTTTTGGAGATAGATCTCTATAGGTAAAATTGCTGGATGGGAGGCTGTGGACATCTAATAATGCCATATTGCCTTCAAATTGTGTGTCAAAATACCTGCTTTTGTTTTTTGTTTTTGTTGTTGTTGTTTGTTTGTTTTTGTTTTTTCAGGACAGAGTTTCTCTGTGTAGCTCTGGCTGTCCTGGAACTCATGCTATAGACAAGATGGTCCTTGAATTCACAGAGATCTACTTGCCTCTGCCATCTAAGTGCTGGGATCACAGCACTTAGACGTGCGTCACCATGCAGGCTGGTATCACTGTTCTTGTCAGTCTGAAGGATGAAAATGATTTCTCATTGCTTTTTTGCTTTATAGTCTTCTAATTACTCGTGGGGTTCAACATCTTTTCAAAGTTGACCATTTGTATTTCTTTTTTCTTTTCTTTTTTTTTTTTTTTTTGAGAAATACTATTTTGCATTGGACTGATTTTTTCTTACTGTCTTATAGTGGTGTTTTATAGAGTCTCAATTTTATATATTTTCATTATTTATTTTTGAGACAGGATCTCAGCTCAGGCTGGCTTTAACCTCATCATCCTCCTGGCTTTACTGCCAGTGCTATGATTACAGGTATGTAGCTCTGTTTATTTTCTTTTACTTTATTTTAAATTTTTATATTTTTAAAAGATTTGTTTTATTTTTGACTATAGCTTTGTATGTTCATGTGTGGGTATTTGTGCATGAGTGCAGGTGGACAAGGAACCCAGAGACATAGGATGCTTTGAACTGGATTTACAGGAGGTTGTGAGTCGCTAGACATGCATGCTGGGAACCAAACTTAGGTCTTCTGCAAGAGCAGTGCAAGCTCTTCACTGCTGAGCCATCTCTCTAGGCCCTTATTTTATTTTATTTTATTTTATTTTTGAGACAGATCTCACTATGTAGTTCTGGCTGGTCTAGAACTTGCTATGTAGTCTTGAACTCACAGAGATATGTCTGCCTCTGCCTCCAGAGTACTGGAATTAAAAGTTTACACTACTATATCTGGCTTTATTTTCAAATTTATTATACATACATACATACATATGAGTTTAAAGATTTATTTTATTTATATGAGTACACTGTAGCTGTCTTCAGACACACCAGAAGAGGTCATCAGATCTCATTACAGATGGCTGTGAGCCACCATATGGTTGCTGGGAATTGAACTCAGGACCTTTGGAAGAGCAAGCAGTCAGTGCTCTTAACCGCTGAGCCACCTCTCCAGCCCTTATTATATTTTTAATTGTATGTATATGTGTGTGTGTGCGTGTGTGTGTGTGCGTGTGTGTGTCTGTACATAAGTGTAGATTCCCAGAGAGTACAGAAGGGGGGATGGAATCCCCTAGAGCTGGAGTTACAGGTGACTATGAGCTACAGGTGACTGGGAATGGGTGCTAGGAACTGAACTCAGGTCCTCTGGAAGGGCAGCAAGTAGTTTTAACTACTGAGCCAACTCTCTAGACCCCCAGATATGTATGTTTTAGATATTTACTCTCAACACACTAATTTTTAAAGTTAAAGCTTGTCCTTTAACCATTCGAATAGTCATAGAAACAAGGTTTTACATTTTGTTTTCCTTTATTGGTCTTTGCTGTGTGTATTTGTGCTGTGTGGCAATTGGTCTCTACCCTAGTGGATTTCAGCTAGGAGATGTTTGCCTCCCAGAGACCACTGGGCAACATCCAGAGAGTTTGAGTTAACTGAAGTGGTGCTGTCATTGGCCTCAGTGAGGAGGTGCCAGGGATTGTGGTGCTGCACATTTTGCAGTGCCCAGGATAGCAGCCCCTCCCGCCCCCAGCACAGTTCTTCCAGCCCTAAATGTCTGCTATGCTGAGGATGAAACATTCTGTGTACTCTTAAGACAGAGAAAGCTCTTTCCTGTGTGCTTTGTTTGTTTTAAATGTATTTATTTACTTTATGTATGTGAGCACACTGTCACTCTCTTTAGACACATCAGAAGAGGGCACCAGATCCCATTATAGCTGTGAGCCACCATGTGGGTGCTGGGAATAAACTCAGGACCTCTGGAAAAGTTGTCAGTTCTCTTAACTGCTGGGCCATACCCTGTAGTTTATTTTTAAGACTGTTTTAAATTTAAATGTTTTTACTACTAAACAGTTTCATACATTTGTATAACAAATTTGAGTCATTTTATCTCCATTCCTGTTCTCATCCTGTGAGTGCAAGTGAGTTCCAAGTGTTGGGAAGACATTCCTTTGAATTTTTTTTTGTTTTTGTTTTGAGACAGGGTTTCTCTGTGTAGCCCTGGTAGACCAGGCTGGCCTCGAACTCAAGAGAGTCACCTGCCTCTGCCTCCTGAGTGCTCAGATTAAAGGCCTGTGTCAGCATGTGTATCCCAGGCAAGCCTTGAACTCTCAGCTTCTCCCTCTTGAGTGCTGGGATTGCAGGTCTACAACATCAGGTTCAACTCTCCTAAAAAATTTTAGATGTTTTAGTTTTTCTTTTCTTTGTCTAGACTTGGTGTGTAGTGTGTGCTCCTGCTTTCCGAACAGTGTTTCTGTAGTATTTGGTCTATTTTTTTGAGCCATTAATCTAAAACTCCATATTTATCATTTATTAATTAATTTTTTATAGACACACAAAATCTGTTTCTGATCTGTCTATTATCTGGCCTGTTTTCTATTTGCTGAACTAATACTACAACATCCTTGTCAAACTTGATGTTAATGCTTTTTGGTATCTGGTAAGGTAAATTCTTTGATTATCTTATATTATTGAAGGTCTACTCCATCTGCTCATATGTTCTTTTACTTTTTAAAATATTTACGTGCATGCGTGCAGGCCCTGTAGTTAAAGGTAGTTGTAAGCTGTCTGACACAGGTTCTGGAAACTGAGTTCAGGTTCTTGAAAGAGTCGGAAGCACTGTCACTGCTGAGTCATCTCTTCATTCCCATGGCCTTATTTTATAAGTGGGTTATTTTTGGTTTCTTTTTCAGATTTAATTTTAGAACCAATTTGTCAAAATAGTATTTTAATGGCTTTATTGCAGTATAATTCATACGTCATGCAATTTGTTACCCATTGCATACAAATTGATGTTTATTATAGTCCTAGAATTAAGCCACCCTCACCACAGTTTAGTTTTAGAACACTTTTATTACACCCTCATAAAACTTGATCATTCCCCAGTCCCCAAGTTCCTTATGCCCCATTTGTAGACAACTCTTCATCTCTCTGTCTTGTCTTTTGTGACTAGCTTTTTTTTTAAAAAAAACAAAACAAAACAAAAACAAAAACATGATTCCAAGTTTTGTGCCTAGTAGAACATATATCAGGGTTAATAAATGATAACATTTATCATTTATTGCTAAATGTCTATTCTATGACATATTTCTTTCTTTAAAAAAATTAAATTGTGTTTGTGTGTTTTGTGTGTGCACTCTCGAAAATCCCAGAAGAGGGTATTGGATCCCTGTAATTCCTGGAGCTGGACTTGCAGGCAGTTATGAACCACCTGATAGGGGTGATGGAAATCAAACTCAGGTCCTCTGAAAGAGCAACAAGTGCTCTTAGCCACTGAGCATCTCTCCATCCCTAAGGCTGTGTTAACATACCACAAACTGGAAGGATTGAAATAATGGAAAGTGATTCTCCCACAGTTCAGGAAACTAGAGGTGCATAATTAAGGATTAAGGTGTTAGGAGGACTATACTGTCTCTTTGGTGCAGAGTTGGGGAGGGGAGAATCATTCCTTGCCGCCTTCTATCTTCTGGTGATAAAGACCTGCGGCTTTCCTTTGTTTGCATGACTCTGCCGCCATCTTCTCCTGACTTCTTCCCCATTTGTCTGTCACTTTGACTCTGCCTTTCTTTTGCTGTACTAGTCACACTGGATTAAGGCCCACTCTACACCAGTATGACCTTGTCTTATCGTGACACATGGAAAATCCTATTTCCTAATAAGGCACAGGCACAGGTTCTAGGGGCTAGAACTTCAACATAAGACACAGCTCAGCTCACAACCTGTAGCTAAGTTGCTTCATGTGTCTTACCAGTTAAGGCTTTGGGGTTATTTCCACCTTGGGGCTGTTAGAGACAGTGCAGCTGTGCACTTTCTGTGGATGTGTTTTCATTCCCTTCCGTGTGTGGGGCTGTAATGGAACTGAGCCCTGTGGTGTCTTTATGCTTAACTGTTGAGGACTTGTTTTCCAAAGCAGCTGCACCATTTGGCATTCCCACTGACAGTGTGTGAGTTTCTCATTCCTCCACGATATTGCCAGTTCTTTTTATCTGCCTTTTTGAGAGTTATGGTAGTGGTTTTGAAGCATTATGTCATTGTGGTTTTGAGTTGCATTTTTCCTAATAGCTAATGATGTTGAAGAGCTTTTCATGTGCTGTTTGGTCATTGCTCTGTTGTCTTTCAGATCTCTATTCATAGTCTCAAATGAGGTTTTTTAAATGGTTGATTTGTCTTTTTATTATTGCGTTTTAAGAGTTTATATTCTAAACACATGACCTTAACAGATACATGGCTTGCAAATATTTTCTCCAATTCTTCGGGGTTTGTTGGGGATGTCTGGGTAGCTTATTTCTTTCCTTTTCTTTCTTTTTTTTTTCTTTTTCTTTTTTTTTTTGAGATATGGTTTCTCTGTGTAGCATTGGCTGTCCTGGAACTAGCTCTGTAGACCAGGCTGTCCTGGAAACTTCCAGAGATCCATCTGTGTCTGCCTCCCAAGTACTGGGTCTAAAGGTGTGCGCCACTGCCACCTAGCTGCCAATTTAGGTTTGTTTTTTTTTTTAAGGTTTTTAAAAATTGAGGTTTATGTTGAATTTGTGTTTTATTTTGAATATTTTTAGAAAATAGTTACTGTAATTTGGAGATGGTGTTTTCCAAAGGCCCATGTGGTAAAGAAGTGTTCCCCAGTGTACTATTGGGAGATGGTGTGATCTGTGGAAGGTGGGGTCTTGTGGGAATCCTTAGGTCATTTGGGGTATGGGAAGATGATCTGGGAGACCTCGGCTCCTTTACCAGTGTGTCTCTGTCTGTCTGTCTCTCTCTCTCTCTCTCTCTCTCAGATAGGATCTGTGTCCATAGACCTGGCTAGTCTAGAATTTGGTAGGTAACCCAGGCTTCAAACTTGCTGTCCTTTCTCAGATTTAATAATTCTGGGATTGTGGGTGTGTACCTAGTTTCTATGAAGTATTCTTACTGACTTTAGAGTTTACTTTGTTTTAATTCTAGGCTCTGGTATTTCCTGGACATTCTCTTTGTTTTCTGTGTTAGAAACACATGGACTGTGTAAATGACTTCTGTGATTGAGTCTACTTGCTTCTAACAGATTTTCCTAAATCTGAATTAGTCTTAGTTGAGCTTCTTGCCTCTGGATTTCATTTTAATGAGAATGATGTGAACTTGGACTCTATATCTATCTTAAGTACAAACTTGGGTGCTGGCAATTAAACTGGTCTTCTACAAGATCAACAAGTGCTCTTTACCACCGAGCTGTCTCTCCAGCCTTGTGCTCTCCCACTCTTTGGAGACAATTCCTACTTTTCCCCTCTCTGCTTCCCACATGCTGGGATTACAGGTGTGTGTCACTACTTATCTTTCTTTCCCTGTCTTTCTTTCTTTCTTTCTTTCTTTCTTTCTTTCTTTCTTTCTTTCTATTTTCAGTGCTGGAGGCTGTACCTAAGACTTTGAATATGCTGGGCAAGCCATCTACCGCTGAGCTATAGCCCAGCCCATAAAGTTTGTGTGTGTGTATGTGTGTGTACACATGTGTGGGCTAGGGGAAGTGGGGACAAGTTTTGGAAGTTAATTCTCCTTTCACTATGTAGGTCCAAGGATTGAACTCAGGTTACTGGTCTTGTCAACAAGTGCTTTTACCTGCTGAGCCATCTTGCTAGCCTTCACTCTGATTCTACTTTGTATTGTTAAGAGAATCCTAGGCAGTTGTTAGAGTGCAGGTGAATTTGTGGAAGCAAGAAGGAAAATAGAGGGTCTGGAGAGAGGGCTTAGTGGCTAAGAGCACTGACTGCTTTTCCAGAAGTCCTCAGTTCAATTCCCAGCAACCACATGTGGCTCACAACCATCTGTAATGGTACCCAATACCCTCTTCTGGTGTGTCTGAAGACAGCAACAGTGTACTCGTATACATAAAATAAATAAATAAGTCTTTAAAAAATAAAAAAGAAAGGAAAATAGAACTGGAATAACAAAGTATGAAGATATGGTGCTACACATTTGTAATTTCAACACTTAAAGGTAGAGGCAGGAGGATCTGGATTTCAAGGTCATTGCTAGTTATATAATAAGTTCAAAGTCAGCCTGGCCTGCATGAGACCCTGTCTCAAAAATAAAATAAAATAAAATAAAGTAAAATAAAATAAAATACAAAACAAAAGTATAAAAATTGGGGGGGGAATCTAAATCTTAATCGTTTTGGGTCAATATTTTTTTTTTTTTTTTAGTTTGTGGGTACAGAGATTTGGACTTTTTAGGGGAAAACTTGTCTATGTCTAAATTTGTATTCTATTTATAAATATATTTTTGACATTTGTTTTGCAGATTGTGGGATCAGTGAAATGCTTTCCTAAACAGTGAAAGACTAAAGATGTCTAGACAAAATTTAGTGGCTTTGACAGTGACCACCCTTCTGGGTGTAGCCATGGGGGGATTTGTCCTGTGGAAAGGCATCCAGCGTAGATGGAGTAAGACAAGCAGAGTGATGCAGCAACAGCAGCCGCAGCTGCAGCAGCCGCAACCACAGCCACAGCAGCCACAGCAGCCACCACAGCAGCAGCAGAAGCAGCAAGTGCCAGGTGGGAGGGAGTGGGCCCCTCCAGAAGATGACCAGCTACCTTTTGGTGCCCTGAGAGGACCCAGAGCCTCATGGGAGGAGAGAATACTCCAGGCAGAGGTGGTGACAGTATCTCAGGAGGCAGAGTGGAATCAAATCCAGCCCTTTCTTAAAAGAGAGTTGGAAGATTTTCCAGTACTTGGAATTGACTGTGAATGGGTGAGTTAAAGGCATGAGTTAAAAAGCTGAAAAAGAATCTTTCTGGTTTTCCGGATTTGGGCCAGGGTGGTCAAGAATAGACTGAGCTCAAAGAGAATTACTTTGTGTTGGACTTGCTTGTAAGTATACCTCAGCAGATGATGCTGATGTCCTCCGGACAGGGGTGACCTTATAGTTGTTATTCTGGGGTCAGGTGGGCCTCCACGAGTTTCACTTTTACTGAACTGCACAAGCTAATTAGCTTCTCCAAGTCTTTTTACTTATTTGTAATAGGAATGTAAGGGCACCTACTTCTAGTGACGGAATCTAAGTATTCAAGTGGATAGTGGCTAAGAAGGCCTACATACAGTTTTAACTTAACAGCACGTGTTCATCAAATACCACCTAGGTGTGATGGTGCACACCCGTGATCTCAGTACCCTGAGGTGCTAAGGCAAGAGGATCAAGCAAGCTCAAGGCTATGCTAGGCTACACTGTGATTTGAGGCCAGCCTGGGTTGTAAAGTAAGGCTCAGTCTTAAAAAACAAACAAACAAAACCCACCACCATACTACCTACCTAGTTTAGTTTTTGTTTTAAGTTTGTTTTTGAAGGCAGATTCTAGGCTGGCCTTGACTTTGATGTGTAGCTGAGAGTACCTTTACTACTAAGTACTAAGTACTAGGCTCAAAGGTGTTTACTGCCCCACTGGTTTGTTAATATGTTGTTTTGTTTTTGTTTTTGTTTTTGTTTTCCAGTTTTTCGAGACAGGGTTTCTCTGGGTGGCCTTGGCTGTCCTGGAACTCACTCTGTAGACCAGGCTGGCCTCGAACTCAGAAATCCCTCCCAAGTGCTGGGATTAAAGGCGTGTGCCACCACTGCCCGGCTTTGTTAATATGTTTTTTAAAAATATTATTTATGGGTATGTGTATGCCCATGTGTGTGCCACCATGTCCTCTGTATGCCACATTAGGGGTCAGACCCAGGGATTCACAAGTGATAGTCAAGTGATCTACCAACTGAGCTATATCCCTAGCTCTTCAGACATTTTTTTCCTTTTCTTTCTTTCTTTCTTTTTTTTTTTTTTTGAGGTTTGTTTTTCTTAAGTTTGTGTTTTTGTGGTTTGTGTGTGTGTGTGTGCATGCATATATATATGCATGTGTAACCTATGCACGCTGAAAAGTCTAGATCCTTCTGTTTTCCTCCATTTCTGAGTGTTAGGATTATATACTCTTTTATTCCTCTTTTAAAAAAAAATTATGTCATTTTATGTGTATTTGTGTGTGTGTGCAGGTACCAGCAATGGTCTGAAGAGGGCTTTGGATCCCCTGGAGCTACAGTTATAGGCAGTCATGAACAGTCCCACTTGGGAACACAATTTGGGTCCTGTGCAGGAGCAGCAAGTGCTTTTAACTACTGAGTCATCTCTCCTGTCCCTATTCCTGAATTTTAAAGTCATTCTTGCTTTTGGGTGTAGGTTGGCTCTTTTGATATAGAATGTTGTCTGTTGCTATTGACTGGCCTAGTACTCACTACATTGTTAAGGCTTGTCTGGAACTTGCAGCAGTCCTCAACCTCCTGAGTGTTGGGATGACAGTCACACACACTATGCCTAACCCTTATGCCCAATTTTTTAGAAGTTATTTCTGGTACCTATTGATAATAAAATACTCATTGTTCTGAAAAAGTCTTTTTTTCAAAGTCTTGTAAAAATATTTTCTCTGAGTGTGGTATTTTAGCTTTGTCATTTTCAAGACTGTATTTCATTGTTTTCTGGTTTCCATTGTTGCTGCTGAAGATAATTGCTACTCTACTTTATTGATTCTTTGTAGGTAATTTGATTTTTTCATAACTCTGAAGATGTGCTATGAGTCTAGATTCAACTTGGGATTCAGAAAGCTGTCTGGATATAAGAACTTCTTTTTTATCATTTTGAAATTTTCTTTTAAGATATTTTATGTTATTTTCTTTTGTGATGAGAAAGAGAGAAACACTCACACGTGTGTGCGCACACACACACACACACACACACACACACACACACACAGAGTTTTTTATTATAGAGCCCCAGTTGGCTTGGCACTTGCTTTGTAGATCACATTGGCCTCACACTCACAGAGATCCACCTGCCTATACCTCCCAAGTGCTGGGAATTAAAGGTATGTTACCACACAGCACCAGCTTTCTCCTGAGGATATATACAAACGGCCTGCTTGGTAAAACAGTGCCTAAAAAGAAATTCTAAAGCTTTGGTGAGTTAAATCACCAAATTTAACTCTGCTGTGCTGGATAGAAAGGGAGAATTTAAGGGCAAAGACTCTTACATTTTGTTTTTAGTAGCAATTCTTTGTGGTGTTGACTATTTTCTCTTGGTAATCTTGATTGTCTCAAGTATGATATATTTCTTATCCAGGAACATATGACACTGAAGGTATTTATCATGTCATTTTCTTTGTGTGAGAGCTTGGTCTGTATATCTCCTCTTCCCGAAAGGTTCTAAGTCCCTTAGGCTAAGGGCCATGCCATCCATAATTCTGTAGGCATTGTGTGAGCCTCAAACACAGGTCCAAGCAGCCAGGCTTCCTCAACCTCCCCACTACTGACATGGTTGGCAGATGATTCTGTGCTGTGAGTAGCTTGCAGGATGTGTACTGTTGGATGTCCGACAGCATCTGCATTCGACCTGCTAGATTCTTACCTAGGCTCTTCTTCCACTGTGATGACTAGAGATTTCTCCAGACTGAAATTTCCCTTCAGGGGTGAAATCACTCGCCCTTTAGAACTACTGTTATAGACACTAGGTAGTTTGAGTTTTAATGCTGTTATCCCATCATATTTGGTAAGATGTTTCACCTATAGGCTGAAATTTTCTTTTCCTGAAAAATGAGAAGGAATTTATTAGGTTTCATTTGTTCTGTGGATTGCTTTCAGAATCCTTAAACCCTTAAAAGGAATCCCTTAAAATAGGAACAAATTTTATATGTATGTTTTTCTGAGATAACATCCTTCCAGCATTTTCTCACACTTATCTATGAGCCTCAAAGGATTAAAGATAATATGCATAGTGATTTTCTTCTCTTAAGATATAAAGGTCCGCCAGGCAGTGGTGGCTCACACCTTTAATCCCAGCACTTGGGAGGCAGAGGCGGCGAATTTCTGAGTTCGAGGCCAGCTTGGTCAACAGAGTGAGTTCCAGGACAGTCAGGGCTACACAGAGAAACCCTGTCTCAAAAAACAAAAAACAAACAAACAAACAAACAAAAAGATATAAAGGTCCTACCTGTGTTCAGCATTTGTGCCTGCCTGCCTGCCCGCCCGCCCGCCCGCTTTCTTTCTTTCTTTCTTTCTTTCTGAACTCCATTTGTGACTTTGCCCCACCAGGATCTGTTACACTGGCAGAACTGTACTCTTCTGTGATACTTGTTTTGTGTTTTTGAAACAGAGCTGTACTATATAGCTTTGGCTGGGTTGGAGCTCAGTATGTAGATCAGTCTGGCCTTAAACTCATAGATTACCCCATATCCCATGCTGGGATTAAAAGCAAAGGCCATGCCCAGCCTCTACTTCCTTCTGAAACCTGCCTCTTGAGGCAGTGCTGATAAGGCAAGTGAGCTCAGTTGCTAGCCTGTGCCATAGAACATCCGGGTGTGGTGCCAGTTGGCTCTCTGCTCTCAGCCTTTCTTCTTAGCCTTTTAAACCCAGCATGTTTCTTCTGACTGGAAGTGTGTACTCCAGAGCTCCTGAGTCAGCTGGTCACTGTTTATAGACTGGTCATCTTCTGAAAGTGTGTACTCCAGAGCTCCTGAGTCAGCTGGTCACTGTCTATAGACTGGTCATCTTCTGAAAGTGTGTACTCCAGA
>JADRCH010000018.1:20153476-20322098 GCA_019843965.1 Rhynchomys soricoides | reverse complement strand
GGTCACTGTCTATAGACTGGTCATCTTCTGAAAGTGTGTACTCCAGATCTCCTGAGTCAGCTGGTCACTGTTTATAGACTGGTCATCTTTCAGGGCCTGGAGTTGGCTCTGTGAAGCTTCTTCAGACTGCTGCTTTATAAGGCCCCATCTCTCTTAGAACAGACTCTCGTTGCATTTAATTTCAAATCCATTCTACTGCTCCCTTTGGTAAGCTAAGGATGTGTCTCTTATATTGCTTTGTTGTTGCTGCTGCTGCTGTTTTTGTTTTGTTTTGTTTTTGTTTTGGTCAGAGTTTCCTTTTGTCATGCTGCTGTGCAAGGATGTGAACTATGCTGTCTTGTTCTTTTACAGGTGAATTTGGAAGGCAAAGCCAGTCCTTTGTCACTCCTACAGATGGCTTCCCCAAGTGGTTTCTGTGCATTGGTTCGCTTGCCCAGGCTGGTATATGGAGGCAAAACACTACCCAGAACACTTTTGGACATATTGGCAGATGCCGCTATCTTGAAAGTAGGAGTGGGCTGCTCAGAAGATGCCAACAAGCTTCTACAGGATTATGGCCTCATTGTCAGGGGATGTCTGGACATCCGCTACTTAGCCTTGAAGCAGGGGTACGGTTTGCATGCATGCCAGGATTCCTGTGGGGGCAAGGATTGCTCGTGAGCTGTAGTTAGCTGTTGATCAATAATGAAGCATTTAGAATTTGTTAGAAACCTAAAGGCTTTGGAAATGCATATTGAATTTATGAGGAGACATATCAGTGCCTGAGAAAGTTTAGTTGGTTAAAATTTCTTTTTTGATGAAACTCTAAATCACCTGTAAAGGGGAGGTTATAAACCAGTGGTGCACTAGCTAAGTTAAAGCTGTAAGCCTTGTTTGTTTTTCCCCCCATGTAAAATCTGTTTTAAATCCAGAAAACTAGATATAAGAATCTATGTTTGTGTAACTTTTCAGAAGTTACATGACCTGACCTCAGAGTCCAGAGTTGTAGGTGACAACAGTGGGCCAGGTTTGGTCTTTCCCTTTTTGATGTGCATACTCAGTTTTTTAAAAATAACTTAATTACATTGGAACACACATAAAAAGTAACTTAATTATTTTTATTTTATGTGTATTGGTGCTTTGCCTGTATGTATGTCTGTGTGAGGGTGTCAGATTTTTGGAGTTACAGACAGTTGTGAGCTGCCAGTAGGTGTTGGGAATTGAACCTAGGTCTTCTGGAAGTGCAGTCAATGCTCTTAACTGGTGGGCCATCTCTACAGACCTGTGCATACTCAATTTAACTTCTCAAGTCCTCACCACTCCTTGGTAAACCTAGCTTCTAGTCAGCATTTCAGTTTGCAAACCCTGCTTTAGGCCCAAATAATTGTCAGCCTTGACCTTGACTTGGAGAGAGAGGATTCCCATTTTAGCTTTTCCTTCTGGGGAACCAGTTTTGCCTCATCTTTCTGAGGATCACATGGAATCCCTCAGGTACACACACAATTCTCATCTATTATTTATTTTCTTAAAATTTATTTATTTCCTTTTATGTATTTGTGTGTTTTGCCTGCATGTATGTTTATGGAGGTCAGAAGACATCAGATCCCCTAGAACTGGCATTTCAGAGTGGTGTGAGCAACTATGTGGGAGTTGGGAACTAAATGTGGGTTCTCACATCAAATGCTCTTAATTGTTGGATCATCTCTCCCAGAAACCACTGTCCTCATTTATGCTGATAGGAACTGAAGCAGCCTCTTGTCCTGTCTTAAATGACACTGTTACTATAAGCTGGGAGAGCATCATAATCTTAGAGAAGGCTTAATTAAAACCTGTGCCTGTCTGAATTTTTGAGCATAAGTGAATTTTTATTTTGGTTTGCTATCTTTTTTACTTTTTTAGTGAAGTATATTTTTTCCTAGTGTTATATGAAAATATTATTGTAAAAATTAAAACTCTTCAAAGTTTGAACTAAAGAAGAAAGCTGCATTATTTCTTTTTTGCTTGTTAGTTGATTTGTTTTTGAGACAGGGTTTCTCTGTGTGACAAAACAGCCCTGACTGTCTGGAGCTCACCAGGTTGTAAACCAGGTTGGCTTCTAATTCACAGAGCTCTGTCTGCCTCGGCCTCTGGAGTGCTGGGATTAAAGGCATGGGCCACCACCACCTGGGCCAAAAACTGCATTTCACTAGGCCCCTCTGCATTCTTCTGTGTATAGTGGGTAAGATGTTGAGTCAGGAGCATACAGCATGTCTGGATTGTTAGTTCTGTTGGTTACCAGCTGTATGACCTTTATAAGGTACTAAATCTCATTGTTTCTTATCTATAGAGATAATAATCTTAATTTATAGGGTTGGTGTGGGGATTAAATGATTAAGCAATATGAAGAATTGAGGAATATTGTATGCTATATACAGCACTATATGGATTTTAATGTTAACAGCCATTAAAATCATAGCACTATAATTTTGACATAATCATCTGATTGATTTTCTGATATCTTTCTATACATTTGGAGACATAAATGTATGTAAATTGAAAGTACATTGAGTTCTCCGAGTAAATGCAGAATAACTGAGTGTCAATTTGGCTAAAGATGGGCTGGGTGTGGTGGTTAATTCCTATAATATCAGCACTCAAGAGGCTTAGGCAGGAGGGCCACAAATTTGAGACTAGCCTGGGATAGATCATGGTCCCCTGTCTCAAACCATCCCCCGAAAGAATTAGGCCAAAGATGAATATTATCATGAAGTTATAAGTATACAAATTGTAGTTAGAAATAAAATGAAATTGTGCATGTGTTCAGGTGCACACACATATGTCCATGTGTGGAGGCCGGAGGTCACTGGACAGTCTTCTCATTTCATTTTGTGGTTGTTTGAGACACGATCTTAGCATATAGCCATAGCTGACCTGGAACTCACTATGTAGACCAGGTTGGCCTTGAACTTGAGACCTACATGCCTGTTTTTGCCTCTTGGATGCTGGGATTGAAGGCATGTACCACCATCTCCAGCCCTCCACTTTATTTTTGAGACAGAGTCTCTCACTGAATCTGAAGTTCACAGATTTGACTAGATTGACTGGCCCTCATGCCTTTGTCTCTGCCTCTTAGTGCTGGGATGACAGGTGTGTTCTGCCACACCTAGCCTTTTTCATGGGTTATGGGAGATCAAGCTCCTTATGCTTACATAATAAGTACTTTACTAATTGGGTCGTTCTTCCAGAACAAGAGTGAAATGTATATTAGACCTTTAACTTTATTTGGATTTTTTTTTTTAATGTTTTCAGTACTGAGAATTGAGCTTCAGTACTTGAATTAATTAGAAAAGTGCTATATCATTGAACTGTATTTCCAGCCCAAGACCCTTCATTTTAAAGATTTATTTATTTTATATATGTGAGTACGCTGTTGTTGTCTACAGACACACCAGAAGAGGGCATCGGATCTCATTACAGATGGTTGTGAGCCACCATGTGGTTGCTGGGAATCAAACTCAGGACCTGTGGAAGAACAGTCAGTGCTCTTAAGCACTGAGCCATCTCTCCAGCCCAAGACCCTTCATTAAATGGAAAATTCATTTAAATGAATTTTTTTATAATTAAGAAATTATTTACTATTCCCCATTATTGACATTCCCCAGCCCCTATTTTATTTCATTTTATTGCTGGGCCTTTGTACATACTGTCTAAGTATGTGCTTCACCCCTGAACTACACTCTGTGGTTTTTAATAAAACTAAATAAAGTTTAGTATCTCCCCCCATATCCTTAACTTCCATGAATTTAACCAAGGCCTATTTATTTTTTTCAAGTGTGCCTGGGCTTTTTTTCTGATTTTTTGGTCTCAGGCAATGAGATGTTGACTTGTTTGACAAGGGAAGGCTTCCTGTTCTTCCTCATCACAGTGGTTTTGGCTCCCGCAATCCCTGAGGAAACTGTGCTGTAATACTGACAGGAGCCTCTGCCTGCCATCTTGCTGCTCTGTGACTTCCAGCTGCTCACTCTGGACCATTGTCATACATTGTCTGCTTTTATGTACTGATTTTTCTTGTTATTATTTGGGTACCAGGGATTGAATCCAAAGCCTCGTGCATGCTAGTGTTCTCTCACTTAGGTTTCTAAGCCATCTCTCCATCCCAGGTCTTTCCATTTTCATCTGCACTCAAATGAATATACACACACATACATGTCCAAAGACTTAAACATTTTAAATGAATTAATGACTAAGGTCTCACATAGCCCTGCTGGTCTTGAAGTCCATGTAGCTGAGCACGATCTTGGTCCGGGAATTCCAAACATATACCACCACACTCACTCTTAGTGTTTTCTGCATGTATGTGAATTTCATTCTATTTACTTAAAATTTAGTTTCTCTGAGTGTGAGAGAGTGTGTGTCCTGAGGACATGTGGAGAGATGGCTCAGCAGTTAAGAGCACTTACCGTTTGCTCTTCCACAGGTCCTGAGTTCAGTCAATTCCCAGCAACCACGGGGTGGTTCACAACCCTCTGTAATGGGATCCAGTGCCCTCTTCTGGTGTGCATGAACACAGCAGCAGTGTTACCTACTTGCCCATTAACATCCTTTTGCAGTTATGGGGATTGGGGATTAAACTCAGGTTGTCAAGGTTGGTGGGAGGTGCCTTTGCCCTGTGCCATCTCCCTGGCCCACTGATGTTGTCTGAATTCCACATAAATCTCTTGGTTAGTCTCTAATCTCAGAAAATCAAAGAGATCCTCTCTGGTATCCCACAGGAATTTTTAAAAGGATTTATTTATTTATGTTTATGTGTGAGTGTTTTCCCTGCATCTGTGTAAGTACTCCACATATGTGCAATGCCTGAGGAGGCCAGAGAGGGCATCAGACTCCCTGGACTGGAATAACAGATGGCTGTGAGCTGCCACGTGAGTGCTGGGAACCAATCTGGTCCCTCAGCCATCTCTCCAGCACCCTGCAGCAGTTTCAATCAGGAAGTTTTGAAGAACAGAAACAATTACTTGTCTTTATACTCTTTACCTCCCCGATGAACACAGCCTTGTCATTTTTCCTCACACGTAAGAAAGTTAGGCACGAGTACCATGGAAGGACATTTAGTCACTTTACAATTCTCCTTGCTGCAGTGAACATCCACTTAAGTGTCTTTGTCCTTTGGATAAACTCCCAGAAAAAGCAATTGCTAGATCAGAGAATTTTTGTATTTGAGTTTTTGATAGTTACTTATCGTTAAACTTTTTCATAATGATCATAAAGATGTCTAGTTTACACATTTTGTATGAGCCTAATTGATTTTTATGCTCTATTGATACCAGATGTACTTGTTTTTAAAAAAACAAACACTGCAATATGATCTCAAATCACCAGTTTCTTTGATTTCTTGTGTTGTTTGCCCTGTGTTTATTGGTCATTTAAAGTTTTTCCTATGCATGCTATTTGCCTGGTTTTGATACATGGTTTTATTTATTTCTTGTAGAAACAATATACTCTGTAATGGGCTTAGCCTGAAATCACTTGCTGAGACTATTTTGAACTTCCCACTTGACAAGTCCCTTGTACTTCGTTGCAGCAACTGGGATGCTGAGAATCTTACTGAAGACCAGGTACTTGTGATCAGAGGAGTTGGTTCATCTTGCAGAGAGGCCTTAAAGTAGACTTACTGACAAGTGACACTCAAGACAGTAATGTTCATGCTGCTTAAATGACATTAGAGTCCCTATGATGTATTACTTTTGAATGTGCCGGTACTTCAGAAGTTGTGCTTTTTCTAGAAATACGTAAGCATAAACATTTTTTAAAGTGCTATGAGTCACACCATAAGAAACAGTGAGTTTTCTTCCTTTGCCACCCCTTTCCTTCTTTTGCTCTTCTACTCAGGGTGACCATTTTAATTTCTTTTTGGTAATTACCATTTTACTTTTAGATTATCTGTATGTATCATTCTTTCTTATTTTTGAGTAGTATGTTTAGACTTTTTTTCCCCTGGGGGGTGGGGGTTCCAAGACAGGATTTCTCTGTGTAGCCCTGGCTGTCCTGGAACTCACTCTGTAGACCAGGCTGGCCTCGAACTCAGAGATCCGCCTGCCTCTGCCTCCCTAGTGCTGGAGTTAAAGGCGTGCGCCGCCGCGGCCCGGCATGTTTTGACTTCTTATCCATAAGTTATAACTTAGGGTTCTTCCGGTTCCTGGGTCCCAAACAAGAATTTGTTCCCTACCCCACCTCCCCAGTATAAATAGATACTCCACTTTGACCAGGAACAATACTTTGTTTTCCCAGGATAGACGATTTGTACTTTTGTTTTCTTAGTTTTCTGCACACATTGACTTAACCCCAGAAATCGTAGCCCTTGGCTGTCTCAGATGCATTCAGAGACTAAACACATCTGCCCAGTTTCCTGTGGTTCTGTCCTTATGTCCCTCTGCTGTCCTTGTGTGTCCTGCAGCCCTCTGCTACTCCCCAGTGGCTCTGCCCTCTGCTGTCTTCCTGCAGCTCTTTGCTGCCTCTTTCTGCTCAGGAATGTTGGCTCTCCAGAGCTGCTGCCCACTGCAGTCTGGAATGTGCTTCTTATATCTACCTGTTGGTGGCTCCCTCCACTCCTCTTTATCCCCTGGTATCTAAATCCCATGGCTTTGTCTTCTTGTTACCCTGTGTGTCTGAAAGGACAAGTGATCCCAGTCTCTTAGCCAGTGCTGTGCCTGTTAGCAGTTTAGGGCAGACGCCGTGTTCTGGCAGAACTGAAGGCCATACTCCCTGTACTCCACCCTAACATTTGAGAGTGTGACTGTTCTTTCTGGAAGTTCTTTCCTTCCTTGTTTGAAATCCTTGGTGATAAATATAAGTAGAGGCCATGTTTTATACACGGTAGTAGGAGTAGTGGACCCTTTCTGTTTACTACAGTTCCCCCCCCCCGTTTTAAAAGAACTTATGCCTTTTGGATTATTGGACTCCCCAACTCCCCAAATTGATCCTTTAATTTTCTTTTTCTTGAGACAGTCTCATGTTGTCCTGTCTCTGTTTGGGGTGGAGTTCTAGGAGTACAGATTTATGCTAGCTGCAGCTGGCTTTTTACACAGGTCTGGTTGGAACGCAGGTAGTAAAGCCGCAGAGCCAGCACTTTTACCTGCAGCCCTGAGCACACTCTGTTGAGACAGCCTTTGTCTCTGCTTAGGATGCAGTCCCTTCACACAGAGTGGGAAGGATTTCTGCTTTCCTTCCATTCCCTGCATCAACTCCTTTTCCTCAGAGTTCCTTCTCATAAATGCTTGTTCTTGACTTTCATGTGAGGGATTTTTCCAGATGTTTAAACCTTGGTTGTCCATATTTAAGAAGGAGACACAGGGTTAAGGATGTAGCTTTCATGACATGTTCCAGGCCTGGACTAGATTTTCAGTATCACACAAAAAACAGACAAACAAATTTTAAAAAGAGACATAAAAACTGATAAGAAAAACCAGATGTGATGACAGCAGAGGCAGTCAGATTCCTGAGTTTGAGGCCAGCCTGGTCTGCAGGTTGAGTTCCAAAACAGCCAGGGTACAGAGAAAAACCCTATCTCAAAAATAAATAACTAAATAGTCTGATTAGGAAGCATCCGCTGGTGAGTAAATAAAATGTAGGCACACAGCGGCCTATTATTTAACAGGTAAAGAGAACATGCTATAAATATGTGATCCTCTTGCCTCGGCCTTCCAAGTGCTGCCACTTCACACACGTGCCAGCTTCTCAGCTTTAACATGGATGAATATTGATAGAATCATGTCACACGAAGCAGGGCATGGTAGCTCACAACTGTAACTGTTGAAAATTTTCTTTCCTGTCTGGTTCTTGTCTCCTCACCAAGAAGATTGAGGTGCACAATTAGGAGTAAGCAGAAGATAAAGGATATACTTAATGAAAATAAAAGCAGCTCTCGGTAGCCAAGATTTATGTATTTATTTTATGTGCATGAGTACACTGTAGCTGTCTTCAGACACACCAGAAGAGGGCATCAGATCCCATTACAGGTGGTTGTGAGCCACCATGTGGTTGCTGGGAATTGAACTCAGGACCCCTAGAAGAATAGTCAGTGTTCTTAACTGCTGAGCCATCTCTCCAGCCCCAGGGTTGCCTTTTTAAATGAGGAACAAAGAAGGGGGTAATCCTGGTTGGCTAGTAAATTGGGAAGAAAGGTGGGGACCAATTAGGGAGAGCTCTCTGAGTACAGAGCCCTGACTCTGTTGTGTCAGTTGTTATCGAACAAGACCAGGCTGGCCTCCAGCTTACAGAGATCCAATCTGGCTGCCTTTAAGCTCTGGAGTGCTGGGATTAAGGTACCACTGCCCTGCAAGAGCTAATGTTTAGAAAACATCAAGTTGATTGGGCTGAACAGTGGTGGCACACACAGTTTTAATCCCAGCACTTGGGAGGCAGAGGCAGGCTAATCTCTTGAGTTTGAGGCTAGTCTGGTCTATAGATCGAGTTCCAGGACAGCCAGGGCTACACAGGAACCCTGTTTTGGAAAAACAAAAATGAACCAACAAACAAAACTAGTGGGCTGAGTACACAGCAGCTACAGCAGGACTTTGGGAGTTGGTGGGCTCTTTTCAGTAGCTGTGGTTGGTCAGGTGTCAATAATTGTGTATCTGATAGGTTATTTCTCTGCCACCAGTGAAATGAGCCAGCTCAAGCCAGATTGGAATATATTAAGTGTAGGTTTATTGGAAAGCTGTTTCTCGAAAGTTCACTGGCCCCAAGGATTGAGGCTAAGGGAGTCACAATGGGAAGAGAGAGAGGTAGGGACTGGGGGGTGGAGAGAGAAAGGGTGAGAGTGTAGAGAGAGAAGAGAAGGAGAAAAAGAGACCAAAATGTCTGGATTCCATAGGGAGCCTCTGGGGGAAGGGCAATCTGTCCCCTGGGCTGTGTAGTTCAGGGTTGGGGGCAGGGTATGCCAGGTAGGGTCTGAGGGGTGCTGGGAGAACATGGAGGCCAGGTCTGCTTTGATGTGTAAAATATGCACCTCAGTCCCTTGTCTAGGGTCCTAACCAAACATCCCAGCCTTTTGTTGATTATAAATAAATAAGGAGCCAGTTAATTGTCTATGTCTACTTCCTGCTAACACTGGGGCAACGATATGGGGTGTGGGCAAAAAGCTGGGATGTTGGTCAAATCCAGGAAGAACTGGTTGTTTCACTGCTGTCCAGGTTGTGTACTGTCTGGGGATAGGGCTGCGTAGGTCCAGTTGAAGCAGTCTGTGAGTGTAGGCCAGAGCACCTATGAGTAACTATTTTAGAGCTTTCCTGGATGCAGGTTCTGAGGGAACACCTAGATTTTAGGGACAGAAGATAAAGTTAAGGAGTTTAAGGGAAAACCTTTTTCTTGGATGTACATTTTGAAACTCTTGGGCCCATGGTCTTGGTAATTAGAGGAGGGGTAGGGGGTTCCCAGGACCAGGGAAAAGGAAGTAGATCCTACCTTCAGGAATAGGCAGGTGGGGAGGGAAAGAGGCTGTTCATTGGCAGTACCCACCTTGAGTCCATTTGACCTGGATTCAAGTGTATTCCCTGAAGCTTACAAGAATCTTTTTAAGTTTACAAAAAGATAAATCCTTTATAACTTGGATTTATCAACATCAAAATACCTTCCTAGACCTTCAGACACTTTCTTAGAACCTCAAACACTTTCTTAGAAGCTTTCAGCATCTAGTCCCTCTGGCTGCTTGGTTTCTCCAGAAATGAATACTTTAATCTTTTACCCTTGGGGGTAATCCTTTAGTATTTTGCATAGCTATATGTAGGCTCTCAGTTTAGCCATTATGTGATTTAAATTTTTTGAAAAGATACATTTATTTTTATTTTATGTGCACTGGTGTTTTGCCTGCATGTATGTCTGTGTGAGTGTCAGCTCTTTAGAACTGGAGTTACAGATAGCTGTGAGCTGTCATCTGAGTGCTGGGAATTGAACTTGGATCCTTTAGGAGAGCAGCCAGTACTCTTGAATCTCTGAACCATCTCTCCAACCCCTGTGATTTAAATTTTTACTTTTGAGTCTGAAAGAGGTAGTTTCTTGGCCCTGTTGTACAGACAAGTTGATAAGTATTTGAAAGTTGGTTTTGTTTTGTTTTGGTTTTTGTTTTTTTTCCCCCATCATTTCTACCTCATCATTGACCTTTCACAGATGTCCTGTCTAACTCTAGGTCTCAACTTTCAGGTGTCTTCAAGTCAGTTACTAGTTCATCCTTTCAAAACATTAGGGAAAATTTAGCAAAATTTGTGTTTTAGGTTAATATAAACCTGTGGCAGAATTCTAGGCATTGAATTATCTAGTTTGTTTTCCATAGCAGTTTCTGGGTTTTTTTGTTTTATTTTGTTTTGTTTGTAACCCTGAGTAAGTTACTTCTTTGTGCCTTGAAACAGACAGGAACTTGGTGTGTAGTCTTA
The DNA here is from genome assembly GCA_019843965.1 of Rhynchomys soricoides. NCBI lineage: Eukaryota > Metazoa > Chordata > Mammalia > Rodentia > Muridae > Rhynchomys > Rhynchomys soricoides. Next base: position 20,311,713 of record JADRCH010000018.1, on the reverse strand, counting down.
GCTGACCTAGAAATGTATGTAGACCAGGCTAGCCTCAAACTCAGAGATCTGCCTGCCTCTGTTGGGATTAAATATATGTGCCACTGAACTTGGTTTGTTTGTTTTTCTTTTTAGTGCTGGTGGTGAATGAAAAATGGCTTTATTAAGATTAATTTCTAGGGGCTGGAGAGATGACTCAGCAGTTAAGAGCATTGACTGCTCTTCCAGAGGTCCTGAGTTCAGTTCCCAGCAAACACATGTACAACCATGGCTCACAACTCACAACTAACTATCTGTAATGGGATCTGATACCCTCTTCTGGTGTGTCTGAAGACAGCTACAGTGTATTCATATAAACAAAATAAATAAATCTTAAAGATTAATTTTTATATAATAAAATTCACCTACTTAAAATGTCAAGCATGGTAACACATACCTCTATATCTTTGGGAATTGGAAGCAGGAATGCCTCTAGCTCAAGGCCAGCCTAACCTATATAGATAGATTCTGTCTCAAAAAGGACAAAGCTGGGCATTCTGCTAATCCTAGATAGGATTAGAAGCTCCAAGGATTTGTCTGTTTTTCTAATTCTGGGATTGCTGGCGAATGTTACCATGTCTAGCTTTTTTACATGGTTTCTGGGGATCAAACTCATGTCTTCTCGCTTGCAAGGCAAGTACTTCACTGACTGAACTATCCATCCAACTGCCAAATTAGACTTTTATTTTTGTTTGGTTTTATATTAGAGATAGAACCTCACATCAAAAGCTCATGGTGGCCTTAAACTTAATGCAGTCTGGTAGTCCTCCTGACTCAGTTTCCCCATGTACTGAGATTAAAGGCAAAAATGAGAGGGGGGGAAGAGAGGATGGAGGAGAGAGAGAGAGAGAGAGAGAGAGAGAGAGAGAGAGAGAGAGAGAAGGGAGGGTTTGAATCTGATATTTTCTTTGTTTTTGTTTCTGGAGTAAGTGTTTCTCTTTGTATCCCTGGCTGTCCGGAACTCAGTCTATAGACTAGGCTGGCCTTGAACTCAGAGATCTGCTTGCCTCTGCCTCCCAAGTGCTGGGATTAGAGGCCACCACCTCTGTTTGGCTGAACCCAGAGTTTTATGCTACTAAGCAAATGCTATCCTGAGTGGTATTCCAAGGCATTTGTAATTGACTTTGAAGGTGCTCTGCCTGGCTTGTCTTCCATATCCCACTGACCTCTGGCTTTTCTCTTCAGGTGACCTATGCTGCCAGGGATGCACAGATTTCAGTGGCTCTCTTTCTCCATCTTCTTGGATACCCTTTCTCTAGAAATTCCTATGAAGAGGAAAACAGTGACCAAATCAACTGGCAAAAAGTCTTGGAGAAATGCAGGACTATGGTAGACATCCCATTCCGAAGCAAAGGACTTGGCCGGCTGGGTGAAGAGGTCAATGGGGAAGCACTGGAATCACAGCAGAAGCCGAGAGATAGGAAGGCTAAGACTGATGGAATGATGCCAGGCAACAACCAAGGGAGAGACCCCAGGAAGCATAAGAGGAAGCCCTTGGGGGTGGGCTATTCTGCCAGGTAACCCACATGTTCCCTGATGTTGAAGAGTTAGGGCCCAGCTTTAACCTGAGTCAGGCAGCAGAGACTGCAGGGTTAAGGTACCTGCCCTGCCTTCAGTGACATTTGCACCGTGCTTCTCTTTGTGTTTCCCCCTCACTCACTTTTCTATTTGTCAGTTGGAATAGCGATGAAGAGAACTTACCCGTGCTTTGTCACCGACCCTAGTGCAACCCTAGGCCTGTAACTTTAATGGCTCACCAGGTAGAGGCACTTGCTGCCAAACCTAATGGCCTGAGTTAAGTCTTCAGGACCCACATGGTAGAAGGACAGAACCGACTCTCAGAGTTGTTCCTGATCTCCACATGCACGTGTGTTCCTCTCCTCCAGAATCAACGAGTTACAATAAAATATTTCAAGGGATGTAAATTTTATTTGTTTGAGACTGCTATGAACATGAATAAATGAAGTCCTCATACTTACCAGGAGAAATGCACCTTAAGATTTCTTGCTAATTTAGAGTGATTTCACCCTCACACCAACTTTATTGTGTAGCTAGTGAGAATCTCCCATGTGACTGACACCTCTCGAGGAGGATGCTTTGAATGGAAGTGTGATCCCTGGAACGTGGCACCTTTAGGAATTAGATGATTAAGTTGAAGGAAACATTGCATGTGAACCAGAAATCACCCCACGTGGCTCTCATCTCTTTATATTGAACTCTTTACCATTTTAATTTAGTGTTTAATTCAGTGATTTGGCAGTTTATTGGTGCTCTGTTCCTGTTTATATTCACAGCAGAACTCTGTGAATACCACCTAACTCACTTCCCAGTGTCTCAGTATAAGAATTAGAGGCATCATTTGTGGCTCTGATTCCTAGCCAATACAGATTGAGAGTTGAGTGTGGTTTCTTGCCTGTTTGTTTTTTCTACATGTAGTATATTTGATTCTGATGTTGAGAATAATTTGAGTCATTCAGAAAAGAGTGTGGGAAGGTCTTGGGAAGCTTGACCAACAACTTTCAGTATGAAATTTCTTTTTCCTGCAGAAAATCACCTCTCTATGATAACTGCTTTCTCCAAGCTCCTGATGGACAGCCCTTGTGCACCTGTGACCGGAGGAAAGCTCAGTGGTACCTGGACAAAGGCATTGGAGGTGTGAGACTCACCTGCCATATTTGTTTATAAATAGGGTCTTGTTGTGAGTAGGGTATAGAAGAGGGTGACTGGAGGAAGACAAAGAGACCTTGAGATGTTCAGGGCTGGGTAGTCATAACCTGGAGTTCTCTACGTGCACACAAAGAACAATAGTTAAGAGTGCTTCTTGGTAGCAGAGGTGGGAGCACCCAGCACTGATGTGTTCTCTTTTTCCTAAGAGCTGGTGAGTAAAGAACCTTTTGTGGTCAGGCTACAGTTTGAACCTGCAGGAAGACCTGAGTCCCCAGGAGATTATTACTTGATGGTTAAAGAGAACCTGTGTGTTGTCTGTGGCAAGACAGATACCTACATCCGGTGAGTATGGTATTAGACTAAGTAATCTGCCTCCTGTGGCAGTTGCCTGTGTGGTTGAGCCCTCAGATACCTTGCTTGAGAGACTTACTCTACAAACACCACAGTTTTCCTGACAGCTTCAGCATCCTACCTGCCATCTCTTGTGGTCTCTCTCTCTCTTAAAGCAGACCTTGAAGCTGGATGCCTGGATCCCTCCCTGAAGCTCTCTGAGCCTTGCTGTTGGTTATAGAGTCTCCCAAGGCTGTCCTTTTAAATTAGGGTTCCCACAGAGAGTGTGAAGCTGACCACTGGGTTTGCATACCTTTCTCCTCGGCCCCTGTACAGTAATTCTCTCTCCTCCTTCCCTCTCAGCTTCCCTCCCTCCTTGCTTCCTCATTCCCTCTCTTCCTTCCATCATTTTGGTGTGTTTTGTTGTTCTTTTTTCTTTTTCTATTTTTGTTATTTTTCTGGTGTTATTGTTATTTTCTTTTTTTAATCTTAAATATTTTTTTAGAGATCACCTTTTCTCATCTTGAGGCAGAATATTTCTTCTTTCATTTACTTATGTATTTTTTCGAGACAGGGTTTCGCTGTGTAGCCCTGGCTGTCTTGGAACTCACTCTATAGATCAGGCTGGCCAAAAACTCAGAGATCTGCCTGTCTCTGCCTCTCCAGCTCTAGGATTAAAGGCATGCGCCACCACCACCTGGCTGAGACAGAGTATCGCTGTGTAGCCTTGGGTATGACTGTCCTGCTGACTTAGCCTTCCAAGCTGGAGTCAGAGGCATGTACCACCATGCTACTCTTTACGGGTTCACTCCCCTCCCTCCTTTCTCTGCTATGGGAGACAACGGTTGCCACTGAGAATTTTTCTTTCTTTCTTTTTTTTTTTTCCAAGACAAGGTTTCTCTGTGTAGCCCTGGCTGTCCTGGAACTCACTCTGTAGACCAGGCTGGCCTCGAACTCAGAAATCCACCTGCCTCTGCCTCCCAAGTGCTGGGATTAAAGGCGTGCACCACCACTGCCCAGCTGAGAATTTTTCTTCAGAGCGTAGTTCTACTTAGAAAGTGAGGACAGACCTTGGTGAGCCAGGATGTAATGTCAGAGTAACAGAGTCCTCAGATAAAGGGAATTGGTTTGCTTAGCCCCCCGGACTTCTTTGAGATTTATTGTGCAGATATCAAAAGTCAGTATAATATCATCTCATTTCTCTGAGAGTCCTCCTTTCTAGGAACATAGTGGTTGTTACCAGCCTCTGCTGTTGAAGCCTGACAGCACGTAGTGTGTACTTACTTCAAGGGAGAGGACCCTGAAGCTCGGGTGGTAAGGCAGGCAGGTGGGCCTGAGTCCTATAGGCAGCACCTTCATAGAACCCCTGTTGTGCTGCCCAAGCCTTCCAGTACCTCACTTGCTGGCTCCACATATGCCCGTATCATAAGGTGATGAGCATTGCTTTTGGGGTGGGCTCATTCCAGGAAAAATATAATCCCACACGAATACCGCAAGCATTTCCCTATTGAGATGAAGGACCACAACTCCCATGATGTGCTGTTGCTCTGCACCTCCTGCCATGCCATCTCTAACTACTATGACAACCATCTGAAGCAACAGCTGGCCAAGGAGTTCCAGGCTCCCATTGGCTCAGAGGAGGGCCTACGCCTGCTGGAAGATCTAGAGCGTAGGCAGGTGCGTTCTGGAGCCAGAGCCCTGCTCAATGCAGAGAGCCTACCTGCCCATCGGAAAGAAGAGCTGCTGCATTCACTCAGGGAGTTTTATAACACAGATATCGTTACAGAGGAGATGCTTCAAGAGGCCGCCAGCCTGGAGACCAGGTACAACATACTGTTCAGAGAAAGAATGGGGTATGACCCAGTAACAGCAACCTTCACTGCTTCATGAATGCTTGTCACAATCACAGTGCTTAGCCACATGCTTATTAATCCAGTATCCGTTTGTCTAAGATTCTGTGGGGTAGAATCAAACAATCTGAGAATTTCCTTTTCATAAGAGATGGCGAGATGGCTCGGCAGGTTAAGACACTTGCTGCTAAGTCTGACAACTTTACTTGGATCCCTAGGACCTGCATGGCAGATCAAGAGAATTTCCAAAAGCTGTCCTTTAACCTCCATACATGCCATGGCATGCTTGCACGCACTTGCACACCACACACACCAATGTGCACACATAGTACCTAAAGAAAATGTGATTTTTCTTTTTTTTAAGGTTTATTTTTATATTATGTATACAGAGTTCTGCCTGCATGTATGCCTGCAGGCCAGAAGAGGGCACCAGATCTCATTACAGATGGTTGTGAGCCACCATGTGGGTGCTGAGAATTGAACTCAGAACCTCTGGAAGAGCAGGCAGTGCTCTTAACCTCTGAGCCATCTCTCCAGCCCCGTAAATTTTTAAAATAGAGATTTGCCAATCGTGAGGTTTCTGTTGTTGACTCTATAAGATCATATGTCAAATTAAGTGGAGTTGGGGCTAATGATTCTTTTGTAGAGGTAAATCCTAGAGTCAGCACATAAGATGGAAATAATAGCCAATTATTACCTTGAAATCTCTGAATTGCCATGAAGTAGAGCATATATGATTTTGTGTCTCACACTGCACACCTCGGTTTGTGAGACTTTTGACCGTGCCTTCATTCATGTTTCCTGCCTCACTGCACTAATTTTCTGGACCCACTGAATAGAATTTTGAGCAAACAACTCTCCTATTTAATTTTTTTCTTCTTTCTTTTCTCTCTCCCCTCCTTCCCTGTTACTCACAGTTGAATTCATAACTCAGTGTTCCTAAACAGGAAGTTGTTTACAATCCTGGGGCATGAACAGGTACATGGCTCCAACAAGAAGAATTGTAGGTGACTGTGCAGCTTTAAGTTTAGAGAATTTCTAAACAGTAGGATTACAGGTCCATAAAACTCTAGTAATGAGGCTGCATGCCTACAGTGTTTGGTATCAATAATTAAAAAAATGTAAAAATTTTATTTATAGCAGCAAATAATTATTTGCTTATTCAAAAAGGGCTTATTTCACCCAGGCCACTGAGCTCCTGCAGCTCAGACAGCAGATACCTACTGAGCAGATACTTCCGGAGACACTGAGACACTCAGAATCATACTAACAGACTACAGAAATTGCCTTTTTATTTCTAATAGCAACTTAATGACTCTTTATATCATGTATTTTTAATTGTTCAAAGTTTTTTAAAATGTACTTTTAAATTTTATCTCTATGTAGTCATAGTGTAAATGTTCTAAGTTTTAATTAAATACTGTGAGGTTAAAGTTACTTAACTTGTCAGGGTCATAGTACATTTAGGAAGACTGCCTTTGACTAATTCCAAATGAACTTCTTAATTTTTTTTCATTTATTAGTATGTATATAGATACTCAGCGATACCATAGCATGTGTGGAGGTCAAAGAACAACTTTTAGAAATTGGCTCTTTCCTTTCACCACAGACACACAGGAAGCCAACTCAGGATGTCAGGCTTGTGCAGCTGGTGTTCTAAGTATCTCTAAGCATCTTAGTGACCCCCAGATGAACTTTTTAGAACAGCTTAACCTCTCCCCTCCAACCACAGACCTTTCTTTTGAAAATTTTATTATTTTATTTATTTATTTGTTTTTTCAAGACAGGATTTCTCTGTGTAGCCCTGGCTGTCCTGGAACTCACTCTGTAGACCAGTCTGGCCTCAAACTCAAAAATCAGCCTGCCTCTCCTCCTGAGTGTTAGGATTACAGGAGTGAGTGCACCACCATACCCAGCTAACCATAGACCTTTCTAATAAGGGGGTTGCTGAGTGAGAGGATAGATTGAGACTGAGAACAGGCTGATTGGGGACAGATTGAAAATAGTGGGATTGGGCATGGTGACATTTGGGAGGCAGAGGCAGGTGGATCTATGTGAGTTCAAGACTAGCCTGGTTTACATAATGCTCCTGGACAGCCAGGGCTACCTAGGGAGACCTGGGAAATAATGAATACCTGCAAATGTTGGGAGAGCCCAAAGTTGCTGAGCTGGTGGGAGGCTTAGGATGAAGGATTGGAAATATAGATACTGGGAGAGGAAAGAAGCTTGGGAGCAAAGCACTTTTTTGAGAAAGGTGGTTTCATTCTCTTGAAGGAGGTAGAGGCAGCTTCTGGGAGGTTCTGTTCACATATATCAGCAGTTTTCATGGTTCCTGCCTAGCTAGGGACTAGGCAGGGGCCCATCTTCTGCTGTACACTATTTGCACAGCTGAGCTGCCACAGGAACCCTCACTGTGACCGACACACTCCTCCCAGCATGGTCTGACACTTTCTGTGAGGAAGAAGGCACTAAAAAAGTGGATCACTTTGAAGTTTACACCCAGGTCTGCCAGTGTTCTGAGAAACCAGACCGTGTGGGATGATTTAACACCTTCATTTTAATACTAATATGGTTTAAGATTAATAATTAATGGCTTACAGAGAATTAAGTTGTTCCCTGAGTAGCCTCGAACCAACAAATACAAGATCAATATCCTAACCCATCATTAGCCAGGCAGTGGATTTCCCTATAGGAATAGGCTGAGCTTATGTGGTCTTCCTGTAAATTTAACTCAAAACCTCCAAATGCCTCCAGTTTGAGCCTGTATCCTACATATTAAGAAAAAAAAGAGGTTGAAAAAAAGGGTATTTTGAAAACATTTAAAATAATGTGCCCTGAAGGGTCTACCTCTTTACCTGCCTATGAGATTGTCCAGTGCTTGTTTTGCTCAGATCCTTTACAACTTCATGTTTTGGCAGGGTATACAATGAAAGTTATATTCCTCATGGGCTAAAGGTGGTCCAGCGTCATACCGAGGGTGGGCTACGCTCCCTCATGCAGCTGGAGAGCCGCTGGCGTCAGCACTTCCTGGACTCCATGCAGCCTAAGCACCTGCCCCAGCAATGGTCAGTGGACCATAACCATCAGAAGCTGCTCCGAAAGTATGGGGATGACCTTCCCATCAAGCTATCATGATTGCTGCTTCCTGCAGGTCAGGACAGGCAGGAAGCAGGAGCCAAGGTCAAAATCACCTCCTACTGTTTAATATTCTTAATGGTGGAAGCCCTGGTAACTCAGCTCAGAATGCTGACCTACACTGGTCCCCAGGTTCTTCTGATGGAGCAAGGCTGTTGTTTGAAGGGGAGCCTATGGTTTTCAGTTTTAGTTGAGGAGTCTTTTCTTTTCTCCTCCTTTGTCTCCTATTTTTGTGTGCAAAAGAAGCTTGGCCTTCGTTTTCACTTTTCCTCTCTGCTCTTCCTAAGAGAGGGAAGTCTTTTCTGAAGTAACTTGTCAGGCCCTGGGAAGATGTTTGTAATTCTCTTTGCTGCATTGGTTTTTCTAGGCCAGGGAGAAAACTTTTTCCAGAGTTGAAGAAGTGACCCAAGAGTCACGTTCATATTCCCAGTTCAGCCTCATGATTTTAATCTTTCTTGTTCTCCCATATGCATTTGTTTGGGGTCCTTTCCAACTGTATTACTTAGATTTGTTTTACATGCTTGAAAATGTTCCCACTTAACACATACAGGACCAAAGTCCAGCTTGCTATGGGCTTCTTCCCTATCACAGGGGAAGTCCTTTTCTAGAAAGAGTGTTCAACTGGCTGGGCTGACAAGCATTGACCCTTTCCCAGGAGAGCTTTGATACATTGCTCAGCCTCTCCTCTGTTTGCATGTCTTTTGTCCTGCTTCTGGGGACCATCATTTCTGAGTCAGCGCCCACTCCCTTCAGTGTTCATGTTCCATTGCATTTGCAATACTGACCTCTCCTTAGTACTTAATTCACTCCCAGAGCCATTTGGCCAGGTTTCAGTGTGAGGAGTGTGAGGAGTCACCTCCCCTGGAGCCCGAGGCATTGAAATTAACTATACAATAGAGGTTTAAAAGGGCAGTGTTTCACCTTTCAAAATGTTAGACTACTACTTTGAGTATGAAAACAATTTATTAGCAATTAGTATTTTTTCTAAACTATTAGGAAAATTTTCTTATTTTATAAGATCTTAACAAGCTTGAAAAGAATTTTATGGCCAGAATCCAACAAGAGTTCTATTTTGGAATTGTACCCAAGTTGGTTATAACTGATCTGACATTGATAAATAAAACAACTTCAAAGCACAAAGCTCAGTGATTGTAAATGTGAAACTTTTCTTACTAATGTTATAAAATGTGTAAGTATTTTGGGGGGAATTGCTATTTATTCTGCAGAGTCCCTGCCTCGTGGCAGTACTGTGATACTTATGCATGGATATACCACACAATTGCACCACAGGCCTTTGGGCTGGGTTTGCAGTCCGCAAACACATGTGTGTACTAAACTCCCCCTCTGCCCTACCTTCCACCTGTCCTCTCAGGCATTTCTGGATCAAGACTAGACATCCTCATAAACAAATAGCACCAGCTCCTTTTGGGGAATTTATGTTTAATGTAGTAGATTATCACAAAGCCTGTGCCTCCTGGCTGTGGGAACTCAGAGTGAAGAAGCCCAGAGAGGAATGGGAGGCCAGCTTGGTTCCTGGTAGTTGCCAGGCTTCCCACAAGATGGCACTCAGAGATGTGTTTTTATATCCATTCTTGAGAAATAAGCAACTTTGTGTACGTGGTCATTGAATATAACTTTTGACTTGTGTTTCAAAATATTTGTAGCTAATTTTGAGTCACTTCCATAGCTTTATAAGAAAACTTTTTTTCTGGAACAAGAGAGAACAAGGCTCTCCCAGTCCTCCCGATTTGCACAGGAAAAAGTAAGAAATACTGTGAAGGTCAATTAAGGAATACTGGTTGCTCTGCAAAGAGTAGGCTCTCCAGTGGGGCCCCCACAAGGTCCAGTGCAAGAGAGCCAGCAGCAAATAGAGGAGAAAGCCAGTCTTTATCTTTTCCAGAAGAGTATTGACGTGTAGGGTGGAATCTGTAGTCTAAGTCTATCTTGAAATTTTGAGCCTTTCCCTAAGAGTGAAAGTTGCTGTCTTCAATGAGAAATTTTAGAGTAAAGCTATTTTTCTGATATAAAATACACAAAGCAGGATGTGGATAGCACTTTCCTGTAGTCTCTGTATGCAGAAGGAAAAAGCAGGAGGACGTCGGTTTTGATGCTAGTTTGGATTACACAATGAGTACATGCTCATTAGAGAAGGACCTAAAGAAAAAATAACAGTGGTCCACCTTCCTTCTGTCTGGAGCAGATCTAGTCTGGATTACACAGTGAGTATATGCTCATTAGAGAGGACCTAAAGAAAAAATAACAGTGGTCCATCTTCCTTCTGTCTGGAGCAGATCTAGGCTTTGGTGATGTGCTTAAGAATCTTCATTCAGCCAAGTGTGGTGGCACACACACACCTTTGATCCCACCATCCCAGCATCTCAGCATCCCAGTACCGGGAAACAGAGGCAGGTAGATCTCTGAGTTCAAGGCCAGTCTGGCTTACATAGTAAGTTCCAGGACAGCCAGAGGTATATAAAGAGACCCTGTCTCAAAAGAAAAAAGAAAATCAGCATTTTAAAAAATGCATATGTATAATATTTAAATTTAAATATAAAATTAAAATTGTCATATATGTGTGTGCAAGCATGCGTGTGTGTCTGATGTTTGTTTGCATCCTGAATTTTTCCCATTCACTAATATGACATCACAGGTAATTTACTCTATCTTTAAGTCTTTGAAAATAAAGTTCCAAAGTGTGCTGGCTCATGGCTATAATCCTAGTCCTTGGGAAGTGGAGGCAGGAAGATCAGAAGTGTAGGGTTATCTTCAGCTACATAGTGAACTTAAGACTGTTTGAGCTACATGAACCCTTGTCTCAGAACAAAACAAAACAACAGAAAACCAATGAAAAGTAATGTTAATGTTTCCGGTAGTTCTACTTTGGTTATGTCGCCCCATACTTTGTTCAAAAGCATGGTTGTTTTGAATCCTTCATTACCAGTTATGGAGATAAACGTTCTTGTATATTTCTGACTCTGTATTTGGTAACTTCTTTAGGATAGATCTCTAGAAACTGAATTTGGGGGGGTCACTGTTGCAGTGGGTACTGATTGATGTCAGCCTGGGAATAGAGTGCATGTTAGGGAATTCATCTTTTTAACCCTTTAGCTCCAAGTGTCCTGGACATGGATGGAGCTATTCCGTGAGTTGGAATGGACCCTGCATGCCCTGGCTCTCTTGTTAGTGGCTTTGGGCCCCTTCTTACTTCCTCTTGTCTACCATTCTTCATTACTATGTTCCCTTCTCTACCTCTGCAGATAGTGATTTTTTGGAAGTAGTTTATTTAAAATTTTTTCAATGTAAATTTTTTCAATTAAAAACTTTTATTTTAAAATAAAATTATAGACTGATTTTTTTTTTGAAAATAGATCTGTGTTTAATAACTTGCCATTGTAAAGTGAATGAAGCACACATCGAGGGATTTGCTGCCATTTAAGAGCAGAGCCATAAGTTACTTATTCTTGCCCATGTCATGGACAGATCAGATGACAAAATGCGTTTTGTTGAAATAAAACCTGCTTAATCCCTGTTCTCAGCTCTTAGGAATCCAGCAGGCAGAGACTACTTCAGTTTAGCTTCTTATTTGGCCTCTTTCATCATTGAATTCTGGCTTACCTCGCTTCCAGGTTTTTTATTCATTTGTTTATCTTTTAGTTTTCTTCACTAAGTCTCATTTTTTAGGTATCATTAAAAATGCATTTTACATTTGTGAGGGGGGGCTTGTATGTGTATGGGTTCATGTGTGACAGGGTGGATGTGTTGAGGACAAAAGAAAAGCTCCAGATGGGTCCTCCTCCTGCCATCAGAGTTCCTGGGATCCAGTTGGCATGGTGCTGAGTTTCCTTTACCCACTGAGCCTTCTCATGGTTTATTAAAGGAAGCTCCCCAAGAAGAATGGGAGTGAGCAAGAGGAGCTGGGGGAGCATTTTTCCCCAAAGATTTGTTAGGTTACTAATTATTACATATTTGAAATGAATCCCCTTCTTTGTGTTTTGTTTTGTTTTTGTTTTTCAAAAAATGTGCAGTGGTAATTTTTAGATCTAGAAAAAAAAGAATTCATTTTTCTTGAGAAAAATGAGCAAAAAGAAGATAGAAAGAAGGTAATTCTTGCTAAGACAACACAACATGAATAAAATAAAACCACATAAGCTTTTATTTTGGATCTAACTTACTCTTCTGACTTTTGCCAAGTTCCCCATCCCAATCATGGTGCACAGTGATGGTGATGCTGGTAGACAACCCTTGACTCACAGAGTCAGCACCCTTTCCTGCCTCCTGCAAGGAGGTGCAATAGTGACTCCACTGAGACCGACATGTCATTTGACACGGTGGGAAAGGCACTGATCATATTCCATATTCACTTTGTGGCTGTCTCTGCTTGGTGGCCCCTAATGCTATGAGTAATTGGACCAAATGGATCATTGTTTTAGAGATAATTAAGATGTGACTTCCTTTGTATGGGACTGAGGAATGCTTATATGACCTAGTTTTTGTGACTTAGGTTGTGGCTTTGCTAATGTATGTGTTGCTTTCAAGGCCACTCTGTATTTTGATAGATGGTAGTTAGTTTTATATCCTCCAGACTGAACCTAAAACATTTCACTTCCTTGTTATTAATCCCGGAATTTCTCTCCCTTGTTGAGAAGGTAGCTTGCTGCCTTCCTCTCAACATCACCCTTGCTTTGGGCCTACAGTGAGGCAGAACATCATAGCAGAGAGGGTTATGTAAGATCTATTTTCCTCATGGCAGCTGGGAACCAGAGACAGGTGGGAAGGGGCCAGGGGCCGGTGTAACATCAGTTTGACACCAGTTAGTTAGAATTCAAAGAAAAAGTGACATGGTGAGTGTGACAGTTGTCATTGTCAGTTAGGCACACCCTGGGAAACATCTCAGAGTTTGTCTAGATCAGGTTAGCCTGTGGTCAGGGTTGTGGGGGATAATTTTGATTATGACAATCAATGTAGGAAGAACAAAGCCCACTAAGGGCAGCACCACTCCCTGGTTTTGTGATCCTGGACCACTTAAAAATGAAGAAAAGTAAGACAAGCATAAAATAGCATCTTGCACATCCTCTCTCAGCTTGGACTTTAGACACAAGTAGTTGCTTTCAGTTCCTGATTTAACATTCCTACAATAATGACCATGTCCTGGAATTATAAGCCACATACACCCTATCTCCCCTTAAAAAAAATCTGCTGAGTTTAAAGTCAGCATTATTACAAGCACAATGGGTGATTCAGGATCATTTTGAGTCAGAGTGATTTCCTACATTTTGCTTCTCAAAGGTCTCCCTTGTCAGGCTGCAACATGCTGGGGCACAGTTGAGATTCTGACTCTTCGGGTCACCAGGGTATTAAGTCCCGGATAAGAATCAGAAACCAGAGCTAGAGATACAGCTCAGCAGATGAGTGCTTGCTAGCATACAATAAGGTTCAGGTTCATTCCTCAGCACAGAACCTAACCATTCAGAATACCAGTAATTAAAACAAAATAAGATAATTCAAAAGTAGTAGGTAGTTTATGTCTGTATTTTGGAACTTGGGAGGCTGAGACAGGAGAATCACTACACGTTTGAGGTCAGCTTGGGCTCCAGAATGACACCCTGTCTCAGAAAAACAAAAGAAGGGGTCTAAAGAGGTGACTCAGCAGTTAAGAGCACAGCCTGCTCTTCCAGAGGACCTGGGTTCTATTCCTATCATCTTCGTGGGTGGGAGTTCACACAGGAACTCCGGTTCCAGGAAATCCAGTGTGTTCTTCTGACCTCTGGGCACCCAGCACACAAGTGGTACACAGACATACATGTAGGTAAAACACTGATACACATAAGTTTTTTTAAAAACAGAAAACACAACAATAAGATATTGGAACTCAGCAGTAAGACAACAGGGCTGAGAGTTGGAGATTTACCTTCTGTGGTTTTAAAGGTGGTGGGCACGAAAGGGTTCACTTACAGACTTAACTTTGAAGTTTACTTTTTTCTATACTCAGTTTAGCATATATTGGAGGTTCAGAGAACAGTGAGCTGATGGTCTTATTCTTGCCCCATTCATCTGCTGTAGGTCTTTGTACTAATCACTTAACTTTTTGCACTGATAAGATCTAGATTAATGTACTGAGGGAGAGACCCCTCGGTCCTAGCTTTCTGTAGTACATCCACCATTTTATTTAAGGCAAGGTTTCACTATGTAGCACTGGCTGGCCTGGAACTCTGTGTAGACTAGGCTAACCTTGGACTCACAGGTCTGGCTGCTTCTATACCCTAAGTGTTACGATTAAAGGCATTGGGCACATTTATTTATTTATTTATTTATTTACTTACTTACTTACTTACTTACTTATTTACTTATTTATGTGGTTTGAATATGCTTGGCTCAGGGAGTGGCAATACTTGGATGTGTGGCCTTGTTGGAGTGGGTGTGGCCTTGGAGGAAGTGTTTCACTGTTGGGGTGGGAAATGAGACCCTCCTCCTAACCACATGGGAGCCAGTCTTCTCCTAGCAGCCTTCAGATGAAGAGGTAGAATTCTCAGCTCCTCCTATACCAGGCCTGCCTGGATACTGCTATGCTCCTGCCTTGATGATAATGGACTGAACCTCTGAACCTGTAAGCCAGCCCCAATTAAATGAGGTCCTTGTAAGAGTTGACTTGGTTATGGTGTCTGTTCACAGCAGTAAAACTCTAACTAAGGCAGTTTGTTTGCTTGCTTGCTTGCTTGCTTGCTTGCTTGCTTGCTTGCTTGCTTGCTTGCTTGCTTTGAGAGAGGTTTTCTTTGTATAGCCCCAGCTGTCTTGGAACTAGGTCTGTAGACCAGGCTGGCTTCAAACTCACAGAGATCCACCTACCTCCGCGTCCCAAGTGCTGGGATTAAAGGTACACCACCATCCACCAAACTGAGTACTTTAAAAGGAGGGCATTAACCAAATAAGTAAAAATAGTCTCTGATTGTTTTTTAAATGTTGTATGACTGTTGAGAACCCATGAAGCATCCATGAGCCCTAGATGTGAATAGCTCACAGGGAGCCTGGGAAGAGTCTCTGGCTATGCCAGTGACTTCATCCTCCTCACTTTTGCGCTTACTTGGACACCAGCTGGACAGACATGGATAAAGGTAATGTTTGCGTTATTAGCTGTGTAAAGACTCCTCTGTGAATGTAATACCTTCTGATTTTGTAGAAAATGTATTTCCTAGTCCATCCCTGCGCTTCATTCCAGTACTGAAGAGTATGCTGGCTTTTCTTTGCAAAACACAGATTTGTACCAGTATGCTCAACTTGAAACTTTTTTACAGTCACCTAGAAAAAGATAAAGCCTTGTGTTTCTACCAAAAAGCATCGAGTACATTGTTCTGCCTTCTCATACAGAGGGTCTCTTACTGCATCTCAAATTCTGGTATCTGCTATATCCCACTGAAAGCCTTGGTCTGGCTCTATGTCTCTCAAACCAAGACAGCCCTGGAGGTCTGTAAGCTCACGCCATAGCACACATGGCTTCCTCCAAGCTCTTGGATAAAATGAGCAGGACCAAAGTTGGCTCAGAAAATGAGCAGATGATGGCTTGGGGTTAGCTATTCTTTTTAAAATGTTACACAAGTGCAAAGCACTCAGCTGCCACCCCCCTCTCCAGCCATCAGCCGAGCTTGACCTTGGCCAAGATTTCGCCTCATCCTCTCGGCATTTAAGCATAGAGTTGCGTTTCAGCTGTGGAATGCTTAACCAAAAGCACATGCTGTGGTGGCAGGTTCCACAGAACAAGTTTTGCAAAAGCCCAAAGAGCATTGTTCTCTCAAAACAGCAGCTTTTTAAATAAAAGATTTATTTTATGTATATGAGTACACTGTAGCTGTCTTCAGATACACCAGAAGAGGGCATCAAATCCCATTACAGATGGTTGTGAGCCACCATGTGGTTGCTGGGAATTGAACTCAGGATCTCTGGAAGAGCAGTCAGTGCTCTTAACCGCTGAGCCGTCTTACCAGCCCCAAAACAGCAGCTTATTCTGAACTGCCCAGCACACCTCAAACTGGTGATGCTTTGGCTTGTTTGTATACAGAACTGGGGTTTATTTTTAATACCCTATTGAAGTGCAGAGTAGGTGCCCTACATACATTTGAAGAATACATACATTTGAAGGATATGGCTTGATGAGTTTTGACGGGTGTGCATGCCCATATAATTGTCATGGGCTAGAATTTAAACCTGGCCTGGTGTATGTCTGTAATCCCAGCATTTGGGATGCTGAGGCAGGACGATCTGTGCAAATCAAGGCCATCCCCCTGGCTACTAAGCAAGTCCCAAGCCAGCCAGGGCCACATACCAAGACCCTCTCTTAAAAGAATCTTAAAAAATTAATAAGGACTAGCAACATAGCTCAGAGACAGGGACCTGCCTAGCATGCTGGAGGCTTTGGGTTCAGTCCCTAGTGTGGTTATTTAAAGGGGACAGGAAGGCTGGAATTTTACCCATCCTGAGGTCACAAACTTCTACGGACTAGAAGATTATGTATTCACCAAGCTGAGGAAACTAAAACAGTAAATCCAAATCAGAATTGCTGAAGATTTGGTAGTTGGGATCTAAGCATTTCTCCACACTTAGGGATTACAGAACATTTCATGAAGTTTGGTTTTAGTAAGCTAACTACACATAGGTGCTATGTGCACATAGAATAGAATTCTTTTGTTTTTTTTTTTTTTAATATAATGCAGATGGGTGTTTTCCTACACATATGTTTGTATGTCGTGTGTATGCCTGGTACCTACAGAGGAGAGAAGAGGGCTTCAGGTCCCTTGGAACTGGAGTTACAAAGAGTTGTGAGCCACCATATGAGTGCTGGGAATGGAACCCAGGTCCTCTGGAAGAACAGTCAATGCTCTTAACCAATGAAACATCTCTCCAGCCCCTCCTCATTCTGTATATGTTTGAAATTTTCCACTAAAAGTTCCAAATTCTTTAGTAATAGCTCCTGCAGCACATCCACTTGTATTCCTGCTAAGTGATGATTAGCCCACGCAACCCAAAAGCAGGTACAGGTGAATCTCTACACAGGGTCTTCTCCTTGCCTCCCAAACTAGACATTCTGATTCAAAATTTACAAACACACTAAACGGTGGTGGTGCACACCTTTAATCGCAGCACCTGGAAGGCAGAGGCAGGCAGATTTCTGAGTTTGAGGCCAGCCTGGTCTACAGAGTGAATTCTATAACAGCCAGGGCCACACAGAAAAACTCTGTATCAAAAATCATAAAAAGAAAAAATTACAAACATGAGCTGGGATAACTTTACTTTCCCAAGCCGTCCTTCTCTTTGAACATAGGGTTGACCTCAAATTTATTTTGAAAAGCCAATTTCTCTGGCAAAGAAACTGACTTGTACAGTAAGGTTTATGCACATAAATCTCACACAGCCTTATTGAGCAGCATTCCCACCACTTACGGTCCTAGAGTCCAGGAGGGGGGAGGCTCTTTTTCCACCTCCCTCAGGAGGGAAGGAAGCAGGTATGGCTTTCTGTGACCATTTCTGCCTCCAAACCTTTGCACTTCCTCTGTGGTAGTTGGGTAGGGGTCAGCTCCAAGTTGACATTTCCAAAGACTCATGCACAGTCCAGGGGAGGGAGTGGCACTGTTGGTGTCTTCCCACTTCCCTGACATCCTCTCCTCTGTGTGACCACTCCAATCTCCTGGTCCTCTAAAAACACACCTGCTGTCGGATAGCTCTTCTGAGGGTGTCCTTACAACAGCCCCCACATTTGAGCAGTGTCTGCCTTCTGATAATCGTAAAGGAAGTTTTGGAGGCTATGTTCAGTATGCTAACAGTTGAGTAGCCTGTGGCTTAAAAGTAGCAGTGAGATGAAAGGAGGGGTCATTGGAGATAGGGTAGGCTCTTCCCACTCAGCCTGTGATGGCTGCTGGACTGGTTCCCTCAGCCTTTGGCTCCAGCCTTTTCTGGGCAGGGAAATGGAATGAGGCGAAATCTGTTTTAAATAGATTCCGCTTGCTGTAGCCAATAAGCACAACAGCTTGGAAGGTGAGTGACCCTTCCCAAAAGATTTATGTTGCTCCAAAGCTCTTGCCTCCAGCACCACTCCAAAGCCTCCTGCCCTCCTTGCTGACCTGACTCCACTGATGTTAATAGCCTCTCTGGATGGTTTCTCCCCAGGCTTGTCTGGCTTTAGTGTTTGTTACACTTTTATTGGGTTTTGCTTTCTGCTTTGTCTTTCCCTGAAGCTGTTTTTCCTGTGTTCTCTATCTTTCCATCTCGTGTGGTCTGTGTCTGTGCTGGCACATACTCTGTCTCTGTCTGCTGCTGCTGGTCTGATTGTCATAGCTTTTGTCCTCCTGCTCTCACTCCCCACAGCCTCCTGGGGGACAGCCTAGGCCCTCTCAGGCTTGTGTGCAGTTGGTGAGACAGTCGAGAGTCCACTCACTGCAGTGACAGGCACTGGGACCCGTGGACCCGTCACCACCAGGACACTCCAGATTATGGATGCTGTCGTGTTTAGAAGGGCATTCACAAGACATAGAAGTAATTTGGGGTGTATAAACCTTAACTCTAGATTTCTAGTAAAAACTAATTCATAGAGGGAAGCTGACATCTTTAACTTACAGCGCAGGTGATTGGCTGTGGGGATATAGTTAAAGTGGAATTACTCACCTTGAACAGTCTCAGCTGTGGACCAGTGATAGCTCCAGACTGGGAAACCACCCTCGGTGATGGCAGCTGTTTCTTGGCCATGTGCCAGTGCAATAGGAGGCATCGAAATCAGAGTAAGACGAAGACAAGGACAGAAAAGTGATGGCCGGTGCCATCCAAGGCTATAGTCAGGAAAGGAGACAGGAGGAGGCTGGATAAGGGCTCAAGGTAGTTAGAAAAACTGATGGAGAGCTAGCACGGGGGTGTGTGGGGTGGCATGGACACAGAAGTTGGCCTGAGATGCAGCAACCTGGCTCTGTCAGTGGAGGCACACACTACAGAGTGAGGCCGGGGAAAATAGAACCCTTCTCCTTCTCCCCATTCGTCTCCAGCTCCAGTATCTTTTGCTTTTATACTTATGTCTTCATGTCACTTCATCAGAAAACAAAGCAAAAAGGAGCAATCTGCTTTCAAGAGGAAATAGTGGGAGGCAGAGAATTTAAGGTTGGGTATACTTCTTTGTTGACTCTGCTTGTCCAGGAGTTGTGGAGAAGCAGCCCCTTTGCTAGAGCACCTCAGTAGAGTCCCTGTGCAGCATGATAGCCCAGCAGAGTGCCTGCAGCCAAGTAAGCTGAGGCAATGTGCATCCATCAACTGTCTCCAGGCCAGCTCCAGGGTGGAGAGAGGGGATGGTCCAGCAGGGGCCCAGTCCCATCACTGGGCTCCTGTTCTCCAGGAACTGAAAGGGAGAAAAAAGTGAAAGACTGGCTCCCATTCCTGTTCCCAGGTGCCCTTCTCAGAGCCATCCCTGAACATCCCAATTTCTTGAATTATTTTTTTGTCCAGTATTTCCTTTCTAGGTCTGGTATAATATAAAAGATGTCAGGTTCTTTTTTACGAGTATTTGTTTGTGGGCAAATATACAGATTCACATATGTGCACACATGTGTGCAGGTTCACATGGATATCAGCATGTGCATGTGGTGGTCCAAGGTTGATACTGGGAATCTTCCTAAATTGCTCCACCTTGTTCTTTGAGGCAGAGTCTCTCAAACCCAGACCTCCAGGGCTTGCTCCAGGGATCCCATCTGCTTCTTCCAGGGCTACAATTACAGGAAAGCTGCCATGCCCCATCGGGCATTTATGTGAAATCTGGAGCTCTGAAATCCAGTCCTCTTGATTACATGGCAAGCACTTTAACCACTGAGCCATCTTCCTACCTCAGGTTCCAGATTCTAGATCAAGTACAATATTATAAATCATTCAGATATATGTGTGTATGTAAGATGTTGGGGGGAATCAAAGGATAAAGAAAATTGCATTCTAGCTTAGTGCTAGTAATTCTTTCCAGGACAGGAAATAGTTTAAATATTAGGCAAATGAAATCTGAAATGCTATTCCTAGAAAGGCCATTCTAAGTGCACTCAGACCAAGCACTACTCTTCTTTTAAAGACTTACGTATGAATGCACACCACAGATGGTTGTGGGTGCTGGGATTTGAACCTGGGTCCTTTGCAAGAGCAATACTACTCCTAACTAGTGAGCTGTCTTTCCAAGCCATCCTTTTAAGAGGGTGGGGATGGGGGCTAGTTTTAGAGTCACAGCTGTCCTCCTGTCTCAGCCTCTTAAGGGCTGAGATTACCAGTGTGCATTAATACCCACCAACAAAGTTCCATTTTAAATGCAAGAGGCCCAAATCTGTTACTTCTCTAGGATCATCAGACTGGTGATGGCAGGTATCCCACTTCCCAATTGCCACAGCTCCCTCCATTTCTAGGTAGTAGTCTTTGTAAAGATAAATGATTCAGAGATAGAAGGAAAGACAATTAGACACAGATTTTATTTTTTTTTCTCTACTGGACAATCACGTGTCACTAATAACCAGTAATTACAGGAAAGATCAGTTATTCAAGGAAAAGTATGAAGTCCAATTTTAGTAACCACATATTCCTGCACACATATCCATACACACAGGCCCTTGGAGGGGACAGGGACAACAGCTACAACAAACACAGACTGTTGTCTGCCTCTCCTGCTGGACTGCAGGCTGAGATCTGGGGCCAAGCAGAGGCATAGTACCTCCATCTCCATTACGGACTACAGCCTGTGGGTGTGAGAAGCAGAGGCAGGCATTTTCTTGTTGGGGCTAAGGGAGAAGTGTCTGTCTGAACTAAGAGATCAGCCTGAGAATGGACACTGAGCAGTGATGATGCCAAGGGAGATGAGAAGACATGAATAGAAATACCTTCGACTGCTGCTTCTGAGCTCTATGCCCTGAGCCCTGACAGCCAGCCCAAGCTAGCTGTTTACCACACCTACCTGAGGAAATGCCTCACGATTTATAACTATTTATATGCCGATAAAATGGCATGATGCTTTTTAAAAGTCTTTTTGCTCTGGCATCAGCTCCAGACACTGTGAGCAATTTCAGCGTCCAAACTAGATTGATGAGCCTTTTGATTGCTTTGGAGGTGGCTTCAGTAAGAGGACACATACCACTGTAAACACTGGCTTGTAAAACCCTCAATTTCTCTGAATGGTGAATTCCCAGGCAATGTGGGTCTGGTGTTCCATGCCTCTCACATTAACATCATCTTCCTGTAAGGGAATACAAATTATACTTTAGAATACCTTGGCGATCTTGGCTGGAGGAGAGCTCCAAGTATATACCAAACCCAGAGTACCCCCTTAATTTCTACTTTTAAGCTTTACAAAGACAAGTGAGACATTGATTATAGTGCCATTGGACTAAATGAATGTAGGCCAGGAGTGTGGGCCTCTTCACCTTGCATTCGCTTTGGTCTTGGGCCTGATCCCTTTGACTCCGAGCCAAAGTTTGTAAGGCCTAAGGCTAGTAGCCTGTTCCTGTGTTCCAGCTGATAAAAGCCCTGATAAGGAAATAAGCATTCCTAAGAACCTGCATCCAGAACCATGGATCAGACCATTTAGCAGACTGGGGGGTTGGGGGGGAATGACAGTCCTTCGTTCCTGCTCAGGGATCCAGAAGCTATCATTTGTGACGTGAATGGCTTCTCATGCCTAGGTACATGGTTGGCACCCAATGCTGACTTTGTGATGTGTGTGACCTCTGCTCATGCCTGTGCTCTGGGTACATGATAGCCACTCAGTGCTGAGTTTGCCTCTTGTGCTTCTGATTTTTCATCTCTACCGGGCTGATTCACACATTCTTTCAGAGGTTAGATAGCCCCAGAGAGCTCAGGTTCAATTGAACATACTTCTCAGATCTCCCCTCCTGGACTCATTTCAATTCATAGTCCCCTTAAGCCAGATGACTTCTCTACTAGGTAGGAAATTTATGTTATTCTGAAATCCTCTCTCTTACCCAGGGCCCATCGGCAAATCTTTTGCATCTCTCCTCTTTTCTCTCCTGCTCTAGCCACACTCACTGCCCTAATCCAGGCTGGATACATTGCTGGGAAGGCTACAGTGTTACTGTGATCGCCATCAGTAGTCTTTGGCCTAAGCAGTAGTCTTCTGCCTACGCTACACCTTATAATTGATAAAGCCATGCTGGTTGTTTGTTTGTCTTTCCTGAACAAGTACAGATTTATTAAGGCACGGAGGATTGATTGTCCCTCACCCACCGCATCACCACCACTGTCCTTACCCATGTTAAGGTAAACTCGTGCATACCATTTCCTGTGCTCCTAGGCACAGCGAGTCTGTCATCCAAGGCTCAGCTCCCAAATGACTTCAGGATGGTAATGATGCTCCTCTGTGTTTTTACTGACCCTATCATCTTATGATTATGTTGCCTTTTCCTGCTGTTCATTCTAGGGCCTCTCAGAGGCTAGAACCAATTTTTTTGTCACTTTTGTATCCTCTAGTACCTAGATAGTACTGGCATGGTAAGTACTCAAGAAAGAAAGGAAGAGTCTAGAAATACCATCCCAACAGGGAAGTAGATACTGGATACACTATCTCAAAAGGCTACTTGACATTGTTATGAGACAGAAAATGGTGGCATGTGACTAGCCAGACTGCCTCCACTCTTTTATTCACTCAATTACCAAACCTAAATATTTAGTACATATGCTGAGAAGGTCAGCACTGTACTAGAAACTCACACTATGTTATAGAAAGCTCCTGGCTGGGCATCCTGATGGGCCATGTGGTCTCCTGTGAGAATCTTGACCACTTAGCTCTCTACAGATGTGGAAAGGAGGCAAAGGAGGTGGTGGCAGAGTTAGGGATGTTGGGGGACTTTGAGAAGGACTCTGTCTCTAGGACCAGTTCTACTGACTACTGCCTTTATTAATGCATTTCTTTTTAAAATGCATTCTTTGCGGTTACTCAAGAACATTTGACACATTTCTAGATAGCTCAAAGCCTCTACAGCCAAGTTAATCCAGTGCAACATCTGGCTCATTTCACAATTATTTTATTGTTCTGTGTGTTGGGTCCCAGAATGGAGGTCATTCTTTCTCTAACTTTGATTAGGACCTGTCCTAGTTTGGGTTACTATTGCTATGACCAAATACCATGACCAAAGCAACTTGGGGAGGAAAGGATTTATTCGGCCACATCACTGTTCATCACTGAAGGAAGTCAGGACAGGAACTCAAACAGAGGAGGAACCTGGAGGCAGAAACTGATGCAGAGTCCATGGATGGGTGCTGGTTTCTGGCTTCTTCCTCATGATTGCTCAATCTGCTTTCTTATAGAAAGAACCCAGGACCACCAGCCCAGGGATGGTATCACCTACATTGGGCTGGGCCATCCGCCATCAATCATAATTAAGAAAATGCTCTACAGGCTTGCCTACAGCTCTAATCTTATAGAGGCATTTTTTTTTTTTTCCTGTTAGGGTTCCCTGCTCTCAGATGACTACCCTGTGTCAAGTTGACATCAAATTAACTAGCACAATTGTTTCTTGTCAACTTGACACGCAATACTTTTTAAGACCTAACCTTTCCTGTTCTTGGTTCATCCTCAAGATCTCAGATTAGTAAATATCACAAATGTAAAAACATTACAAACTTAAAAGTTCTACATTCTCTGGTAATTCAAACACTTTAAAAGTCCAGTCTCTGTAAAAAGCCAAAGTTTCTTTTACAATCTAAAATCTTTTTTAGAAATTTAAAGTTTCTTAGTTGTGGGCTCCTAGAAATTAAAAAAAAAAAAAAAAGCTAAATCCTTTCTTACTTCAAGAGGAAAGAACCAGGGCACAGTCAGAATGTGAACAAAGCAAAACCACACTCCAATAATGTAAATAATTCAATGTCCAATGTCATTGACTCATGATCTTCTGGGCTCCTCCAAGGGGTCTGGGTCACATCTCCAGGTCTCCCTTCTGCAGCACACAAAGCTTGTCCTTTAGGCTCCAGGGGTCTCCCTGCCACAGCTGTTGCTGTTCTTGGTGGTCATCCCATGGTACTAGCATCTCCAGAATGCTGGGGTCTTCTGCTGCAACTGGGCTATACTTTGACCAATAACCTCTCTTGGTCTCCCTTCATGGTGCCAAACCTCATCTTCCCCGCATGATCCCTTCAGTCATGGGTTTCCACTGCCACTGAGACTATACCTTCACCAGTGGCCTCTCTGGCCTCATGTGCCAAGCCTCAATTGCTCTCCATGACTCCTTCATACCTTCAAAACCAGTACCGCCTGGGAGACTCTTACACTACCAAGTTTGGGTGCCAGTACCACCTTGGCCACTTCTGGAACACAGCTTCTGTGTGCTGACCCTGAGGTAACACTTCCCAGAAAGACCTTAGCCCAATGATACTGGTCTCTTGTTAATCACAGCTGATTCTTCAGCCCTAGCTGAGCAGCACCCATTTTCCCAGGAAAACAAAGGTTTTACTTTACTACCATTCAGGTTCCTTGTTCACCACAGCTGATTCTTCAGCTCCAGCTCACCAGAACCATGCAAATGGCCCCACTGAGTCTTTGCTTCCCTCTGAAACCTCACAAGCCAGGCCTCTGTCTGCACTGCTCTCAACAGTCTTACCTTCTAAGCCCCTACAGACAAACCAACCCTCAAAGGCTTTTCTAGTCCAAAGTTCCAAAACCCTCCTAAAAACAACATGGTCAGGTCTGTCACAGCAATATCCCACTCTCCGGGTACCGATTTCCAAGAGCCTGAAAGTTTTCTTATTCCCTCCTCCTGAGACAGCAGGGTTTAACCTCTAACTCTTGCTTAGAGCAAGCTGCTCCAAGAGAAGAAGTTCGGGGACTCATTACCTTGACTTGCCCCTGGCCCTACAATGAGTGGACATCTGGATTCTAGTCCTGTACTTATCCTTCAAGTGTTTGACTTAGGGAGGTAGATGTACCAGCAGTCCATGCCTTTTTTGCTCCATTTTTTTTTCACTGACAACTATTTGATAAGCATACTTTGTGAGCCATTCCTATACACACTGTTCTAAGCACTGGGCAAACAGTGATGAACACATAAGAATCTATGAGGCAAGATGGCTGAGTGAGTACGGACACTTGCCACCACAACAGACAATCGGAGTTCCATTCTCAGAACTCCCGTGATGGGAAGAGAACTAAGTCCTACATGTTGTCTTCTGACTTCCACATGTGCACCATGGTATGTGCAGGGCCCGCCCCTTGCCAAATTAATAAGTGTGAAGAAGAAAGGAATAAACAGAAAATTAATGAGGGGCCAAGGAGATGACCCAGTTGGTTAAAAGACTTGCTGAACAAGTCCAGTAACCTGGAATCCAAGTCAAAAAGTGGGATTTGTAATCCCAGCTCTTCTACATAGAGATGGGAAGCAGAGACAGGAGATTCACTAGGAAGCTGGAAGCCAGATAGCCTGAAGTATGCAGCTCTACAGCAAAACTCAGAGACCCTACCTCAAACTAGAAGAACTGACTCTCAAAAGACTGTCCTCTGGTCTCCACATATGCACCATGGTGTTGCATGCATGGTGTATGTGTGTGTGTGTGTGTGTGTGTGTATATACACGTGTGCATGTGCACGCTCACGTGCATGCACATGCTTGTGTTGCACACACACACACACACACACACAGATGGAGTGACCATGTTTTCATGAGGTTTACACTCCAATGGTGGAAACTAGTAAAAGCCATTGCTTCAGGACAAACAAGAGGCAGGGGATTGATAAGACTGGGATCCTTTCAAAAAGCCAGGTTCTTCCATCTGCAATGGTTTCCAGAAGCTCAGTGTTCACCTTTTCCTTAGAGACAATTGGTATGTTGAGGGTAGCTCTCTGACAGTGGGTGGCTGCTGACCTTTGCATGGATCTCATCACTGTTGCGGGGGAATGTCATAGCCTTCTCAAGGGATAAGGATTCGGAGATTCTGTGTCAGCACTGTGTATTATGTGCTTATGTATGGTCTGTGCTTCCAGCTTTCTTTCCTGTTCAGAGACAGGAATGGTGGGAAGGGAGGATTTGAACCAGGTTCTCTCACCTATCTTCTGAAATTCTCATGTTAAAGCAGACTGGAGAAGAGGCTTCTGAGAGGGCCTGCCTCTCAAAGGTAATGGGCCTAGAGAGGCTAGCTTAGCAGAAGCTCTGGAAGAGGCAGCCATTCAGCTGTGGGGCAAGGCTCTCTGTCCTCATAATGTTTGATGTGACTATAAAAGTTATTCTGGGATCTGTTCTTGGCAGTAGTGGTAAGCCACTTTTGCACATGCTTTGGGCAGGCTTTAGGGAGTCCCCTTTCAGCCCCACTCCTCTGAGGCAGGAAGAGTATGTGCCGATGGGGATGGACCTGCAGAGCCTTGGGCAAGCCTCTCTATCTCCTGTGGTATTTCATCCCATCTTTTCTCAGCAATGCTGCAAGCAGTCGGTGCCCTCACTGTACAGCTGAGAAAACTGAAGCTGAGAATTGACCGAAGCCACATCATAGGTAATAGTTAACACTGAATTTACCTGTCCTGCCCCAGTGGCAAGGGCTTATGCTGATCCAGAACCCCTCTGTTGCCCACTCATCCCAGTCCTTACCCAGATGCACAGGGGGAGGGAGCTCCAAGGTCTCTGTGAACCCTCAACAGTGACATTTTGCTCAGCTCACTCTGAGTACTGGCTTTGGTGTCTGTAGAAGAGGTGAACTGCGTCTGAGAGGAGTGCCAAATGGTGCAAGATATGTAAGGTACTAGAAGCTGGAAATGGCTCTGCAGGAGTAGACCCATCCCTCCATAGCCCTCCTTTTACCCAGGAGAAAACAGACTGGGGGTAGAAATGAGGTTCCTGTACAAACAGCCCTGTACTGATTGCTGGATACTGGCACCTGCAGGCCTCCTGAGGGCTGGGTGTTCTCTTCTGCCAGTGTGATGATTAGCATAGTTCATCTCAGTGTGGGAACCCTGCAGGACATATATGGAGGGTTGGCACAGTGTGCCACCTGGAAGCCTCAAATAACCTGTGGAGGGCATAGTTACTCTGGTGTTTTCAGAGTTCAGGACTATTAGAGAGCCTTGAACTCTATGCTGCTCTAATCTACTCCAGGGAAGGCTGGGCTCACTTCCGAGCTATTTTGGATTTGATCCTGGAAGGAAGATTAGAAGCTGTAGCTGAGGTGCCAGCTCGAGTCCCCTCCCTGTCTAGAGTGCTCATGGTGAAGGGGACACAGTCAACCTTTATGTTAACTGCCTGTCAAGTGAAATCATTACTTCCAGGTCCAGGGAAGTGCTCACCTAAGGGAGGACTGGTCATGCTAGAAAGGTTCTTCACTACTGCTTCTCTGTGTTGGTACTGGTGCAGGGAGAGCCTTTTCTGTCCCTTTGCCTCGTGAGTCCTGAGGGGTAAGTGGTAACACTAGTAGAAACTGTTAAATTTCAGCTTTCCCTCCCCCTTCTTCCTCTTCCTCCCCCCTCCTCTTCTTCCTCCTCCTCTTTCTGTTTTCCTAAACAAAACACTGGTATATTCTTCACTTCAGTAGAAATATATCAAGCTTGTATTAGAGTTCTGGAAATACAGAGAAACACCATCTCGTGTCACTTGTGTGTCTCTGGGTGATGCTGACGCTGATGGGGGAGGCAGAACATGCTGCTATGATCTCATTATTTGCCTCATTCCCCAGATAGCTTTATTCGAAAGCCTGACCTGTCTTGGATTTTTTGAAGAGCCAACCTACCTGAAATCATCCAAAAAAGCACCACCCTGTCCACTCTGCTCCTGGTATTCAAGATCCTCCAGAATCCAGACTTGCCCAGCCTGGCCAGCCTCCTCAACTCACACCAGGTCTTCGGCAGTATCCAGCATGCTCTTATGTCCTCAGGACCCTGCCCTTTCTTCACTTTTCTCTACCTTCTTAGGATTTCCCTCCCATCCTCCAGATTTATCCACTTTCTCTGGGAAGCCTTCCTAAAGACCACTTTGCAAGCCTATAGTTCTAGGAATCATTTCTATAGTTCGTTACTGAACACCGGTTTGCAATTAATTATTTCTTCCTCCGCAGCACCTACTTTGGTATCTCACAGCTCAGAGTGTCTTCCTTTGCCTGACAGGCCCTAGCCCGCCCTGTCTTCTGCCTGGAGCCTGAATTATTCACACCTGCTTCTCACCTCTTACGGATTCCAGGGCGTCTGCAGAATCAGCATCTCAATGATGTCTATCTTGTCTCTCACCACCTTCTTTTGCACTTTGTCGGAAAAGTGTCTTTTACACATGGTTCTGCTCACTAATCGAACCCTTTGGCCTGGTCTCTGTGGCCTCCCTTCATTCTGATGGAACGGTGGTGACGCTTCAGGACCGTTCAGGGAACCGCGAAGCTGGGGACGGATGGGAGCTACGAGAAAGCTAGGAGCCCCGGGGTAATGAAAGGTGTCCCTGGGCTTGCATTGGTTGTATGGCAGCGTAGCTTCATCTCGTGTCAAGTGCATCAGCTTCCAACTCCCCACCGGGCCACCGGGGCGAATGGGAATCCTAGGTCTCCGAGGATGATTCCGGTGCAAAGTCAAGACTCTGCCTCCTCGCCAGCCTTGCCCCCTCCGAAGGACTCTCTGAACACACCTTGAACCCCGCGCCAGAGCTCAGTTCACAGCGCCGCCCGGAACTGCAGCTATGCGACTCGAGCCAAGGCCAGGGGTCGCGCATCTTCGCTGGTGACTCAGGGCTGCTCGGCGGCGGGATAGGTGTGGGTGGAGAGACAGACCAGGGCCGCGCGGGGGCAGCGGATGGGCGAGAGGTAGCCTAGCATTGGGACCCGAGACCTCAGCTCTGGCCCGTCGCCATTCTGCCCGGTGTCTGTCTAGCCGAGACCCGGGATGCCGGAGGAAGGCCCGCGCTACTTCCTAGCGGGCGCGCTCTTTAGCGGGTGCGCCGGGGCCCGGGCTGCCGGCGGCGTCTGGAGCACGGAGCCAGCTAGGCGCGCGAATGAATGAGCGCCCGAGGCCGCGCGCGCCCGGGGCTGAAGGGCATTAGGACCGTGAGGATCGCTCTGCGCTCCTGTCTCTTCCTATCACCCCCCCCCACCTCCCCCCCTAACCACCACCACCACCCCTCTCCTTTTTCTGCTCTGCAGGACTGAGCAGCCCCGCGCAAGCGATAAAAAACGGCTGGGGCAGCAAGCTCCTCTGCCCGGGCTCTGAGAGCACGCCGGCCCCGGGCCCCACGCGGGGTGCCCGTCGCCCACCATGAGGAAGATCCGCGCCAATGCTATCGCCATCCTGACTGTAGCCTGGATCCTGGGCACTTTCTACTACTTATGGCAGGACAACCGAGCCCATGCAGCATCCTCCGGCGGCCGCGGCGCGCAGAGGGCCGGCGGGAGACCGGAGCAGCTCCGTGAGGACCGGACCATTCCGCTCATTGTGAGTACGCTCTGCGCACCGGGTGAGCGGCGGGCCAGGGAGCCTCGGCGCGCGTCTTGACCCCCGCTGTTAGCCGAGGTTCACGGGGCCCGGCCGGGGGCTGCGTGCCCGGAGCGCCGTTCAGGCTTTGTATATGTTGGAGAATTCCTGCTAGTTGTTATGGCAACCTGTGCCGGCCCGGAGGGGCCAGGGTGCTTGAATGCAGGGAGGGTGACAGCTTGTGGGGGCAGGGAGAAAGTGCTGCAAGTTTGGTGGGCCCGGCGTGCGCGCGCGACTGGGAACGTGGCGGCTCTCGCGGCCCCGCGCCACCGGGCCTGGGGACTAGGGGGATGCGGGCGTCTCGCCATCCACCAGAAGGCGGCTGGCCCTGGAGTGCAGCGAGCGGGTGGTGGGAGCAGAGCTCTGAGAGAGCGCGTAGGTGGCGGTGCGCACCGGGTCTCCAGCCTCTAGGGTAAAGGACGCCGGGCAGCGACGTGGGTAGGGAATGGTCGCGGAGCGCTGCCCTTGGTCAGGGCGCCTCCATAGCCCAGATCAACTTGGACCAGTTTCTTTGGCTTTGACACCTCCCTTCCCAAGAGGTGTTTTCTGGCTCCCCGGAGGCTGGAAGAAGGCTTGCCTCGTAAGCGCTCTTCACCTCCAACACTAGGGTCTGCAGTTGAAGGGGACTGTGTCTGCGTCTGGGCAGGGAATTTCCCTCTCCTGAGATCACCCTCCTGACATCTGAGCGAGTCGGAGAAACAAAAGCGGTGTTAACGCTCCAGGAGCTCCAGCAGAGCTGGGGCGAGGGGTTGGAGGGCGGACTGAGCTGTACAGTAGACCCTGGTGGGGGCAAGCTGAGCCTGTAGGGGGCGTCCTGTCTACACTTTTGCCTGGTCAACTGGTGATGGCTTCGTGTGGCCAGGCCCAACACCTGTTGAGGAAGGAGACTGAGGGACCTTTGAGAGAACGCTAGGATGGGAGCATTCTTCCGATGGGGGCAGATAACCTCTTGGGACACACTGCTGGTCAGACACAGCTTGGGACCTCCACCAGAACCAGAAAGAAGAGCAAAGAACCAGGGAGTGTGTGTGTGTGTGTGTGTGTGTGTGTGTGTGTGTGTGTGTGTAGAGTAGGGGAGGGTATGATTCTGGCCCAGAAAGATTTGAACCCGAGGAAAGAGGGGACAGGAGCTCCTCCAGTAGGTGCAAGGTCAGGAGTGCTAACACCTGTATCCAGTAGAATACAGGGTATTTGTAGTGAAATCTAAGACTATGAGGATGGTTCTATAGCTCCATCCTGCCCAGATTCCCTCACATCACCTGTTTGTAAAGAAGTAAAAATTCACTGATGGTATCAGTTTCTAAGCCTGGTGAGAGGAGACCTAAGATTTGTGTTTTAACCTAGATTCTAAGTTGTGGTGCATTGCTGGAAACATTCTTAGGAGGGCCACTGTCTTGTACCTAGACATGGCTTTCATAGGACTTGTCAATGTCTGAACAGAATGGAGAACAACAAACCTGTACACTGTAGGGCGCTGAGATCTATGTGGACTGACAGGTCAGAGGAAGAACCACACAGACATTGCTGGTTCTAGACTCAGTGAGTTCCCAAGCTATGAGCCCCAGCTGCCCTATTTTTAGTCTTGGATCAGTCCAGCCCCGTGTCAGGGACCACAGCCTAAAGCCAGCATGATAGAGGTGAGGCCAGCTGATCGGCTCCCCATCCCTCTCTCTGATGACTTGTTAGGAGGTAGCCTTCATTTAGAAGAGGAGGATGCTAGGGGTTGGTAGGTGGGGAAAGAGAGCAGAGACCACGGACAGGCTTTTGTAGCCTCTGATCCAGAAGCCTGAACCCTGACTTTGGTTGGGATATCTTCTGTGCCTCTCAGATGAGAGTCTCAGAATGGGGTGTGTGTATATAATGGGGACTGTTGGTGGGATACAGCACAAGTTTTGAGGGATGAGACTTAGAAGTTATGGAGGCTGTGGCCCTAGTGAACACTTTCTGCCCCCCCATTCCTGCAGATGCAGGACTTGTTACTGGTAAGCTGCTGAGACTGGAAGCTCAGTATAGAGTGTGCAGGGGAATTAGAGAGATAACCTAGGAGCCAGGAAGAAAGGCAAGAATGGAAGTCTCCAGGAGCTGAGTGGCAGAACCTTCCCTTACCACTTGGGTACACAGCCTGATCACTCTCTATTCTTAGGCTTTAGCCTGGGATGGCTCTGCTGCTGGTCTGACTGCAGGCTGGACTTGATGTTGCTTTGCATTGTGTTCCTGTCTTGAGTAATTCACTTCCATGTTGCTCTCAGCTGCATAGCTGTGCATGCAGGGATCATGCTGGATGCTTTCTGCATTCTCACATTGATACACACGGCAAGACTTAATAAGTGCCTCTTGGATAAAGGGTGTGCAGAGGGATTTTGTTCACTAGGAACTGTGAACAGCTCCAGCTTCAGATCCCCTTATTACTTACCCGCAGCTCTAACCTGACCTCAGTAGAAAGGTAAGCCGGTACATGCTTCTGCATCTTCAGGAGGTGGATGCTTTGTTCAAAGTAAAAGGGGGCAGATCTCTCTCTCTAAAAGTTTTGATAGCTCCTCATTGTCGGCCATTTCCAAACATCTCTGTTGAGTTGGGCCATAACTTCAGATTCTTAGAGAATGAGGTGGCCAGCCCTGCTGTCAGAGGCTGAGCAGATTCAGACAGACATCATCAGTACTCCCCCAGGGAACCAGAGAGCTGAAACCAGAAAGGGAGGGTCCCTGTGAGCATCTGGTCCTGGAGGCAGCTCTGCCCTCACCCAGTTGTCTGACTTGTTCAAAGCCAGCCAAGTTGCTTCTGGACCTTGGGGAGCTTGTTTGGCATTGTGGGATGTCAGCATGGCAACCCTATGGCCAAATTTCTCAGAGAGGCCCTACTGTCAGCCTGTGTCACAGATTCTGATGTGAAGATTTGGTCGTGGAATCTGGATTCAAGGGAGAAGCTGACTCCATTCCTCTGGCAGCTTTACCACACATGGCAAGGGTTGACACTTTGCCTTGCTGTGCTGTGCTGGGCAAGGCAGAGTATTTGGAAATATCCCCTTGAATCCACATTGATCTGCATTAGCAGAGGGTGCCCAGTAACCAGGGCTGGAATATGTGGTTGGTTGGTTCTGGTTTCAGGTTTTCTATATGCTAATTTTCTTAACAGGTATGAGTAAGAGGTCAGAGTCTTACATGGAATTTCACTTTACATTATTTGAAAACAAAACAAAACTATTTTTGGTGTTTTCAGTAGGGACATACTCAATTAAGATAACCATTTCCTGTGTAAACACTGAAAGGTTTAGGCATGAATTTTCTGAACTGGAACTGCTTCCTCTCTCCCACCCTCCCTTCTCTCTCTCTCCCTCCCTCCCCTCTCCCTCCCTCCCTCCCTCTTCTTTCTCCCTCCCTATTTCCCTCCCCTCTCCCTCCCTCCTACTCTCCCTTCATCTTTCTCTCTCTCTATTCCTCCTTTCCTCCTTCCCTTCCTTCCCCCCCTCCCTCCCTTCTCCCTTTCTTTTTGTTCCTTTGTTGGTCTTTGAGACAGAATAGCCCAGGCTGGCCTTAAACTCAAAATCTTCCTGCCTCAGCCCCCTGAGTATTAGGTTTGCAGATAAGCATCTCCACACCTGGCCTCAACTGGAGTTTTGTATCCTGAAATCGAGACAGAACTACATAGCCATGGACGAGATACCTACCACCTGTGGACCTTCGTTAGTCTTTGTTCCGTTTGGGTTAAATAATTGGCCAGGTTTGTTAGTACCTTGATAAACAGATGGTAGATTTCTAGAAGGGAGAAAATAGCTTTGGAAGTTCTTTCTGGTGCTGTGAGGACATAGTATAGACATACCTGACCTACAGAGCTATAGACTACATGACCTGTCAGGTCTTTCAGGGAACTTCACTATAGAAGGGGACACTGATGTCTGCTTTTTCTCTGAAAACTAAGGTTCAATCACAGTTGAATGGATTTGTATTTTATTTATAATGTGTTCATTTTGGAGCTGCGGGAATATGATTTGCCTAAATGATAGAAAATGATTTTGTATTTAATTTGTTAAGGTGCCGCATGTGAGAAAGAGGTTAGGGAGAGAAAAACACGAATTCCCACAATTCCCTTTCCCGACATGTTCAGATGTAAAGTATTCATGGGGGGGTGGGGGGGAGTCTATTCCTGGGCTCAGAAGCACCCAAGCTGGAAGGAGTTTTCACAGGGAGGCCCAGGGGCACAGAATGCACCTTAGAGTGTTGCTCATTTCCCCAGCAACCCCTTTATTTATGTGCTGTAACAGCAGCCCCCCACCAGCCAGTAATACCGTGCTCTATGCTGGCAGACCTGAGGGACTTGGCTTCCTTCTGTGGTGGTTGTTCTCAGTTTAGCAAACAGAGGGGGGAAAATACCATTTAAGGTGGACATGGAGGGAGCATGGGGCAAGGCTGGCTAAGCTGCCCAGGGGACTGTCATGCTGTCTGACCTTGAGGTCAGAGAGGAGGCTCTAACTGAAGAGTTCATTATAGTTAGAAGATTGGAGATTTGTGCCTGGCCTGCTTCTTCAGGGAACCCAGAACACCTCCCCATAAGCAGCAAAGCAAAGTCATGGGAGAAAAGACGGACTCAAGCCTTCCAGAAATGAACAAGGGTGACAAGCTTTCAAGTGGGGTCAATTAATGACCTCTGGGGCACTAAATTTGATTCACTTAGACACTCGGGCTTGCTCTGGACAGTCTCATACTGTGCTCTGCCTACTCTGAGAACTGTTTCAGGCCACTTCGTCTAGCCTCTGTAGTAGTTGCCTGTTTCGTGTTACATTGATGGTGGTCACATTCATTTGATATGTTTGACACTGGACAAGTATTTCCCAAGCTTTAGATCAGCATTCCCTCCCTCAAGCAGCCTTGTGAGCTAGGTATCAACATTATCTGCAAGTTAACACAGGAGTAAACTGAAGCTTATCCACGATCTGACCAGTGAGTGTGTTCAATATGGGGTGTCTACGACTCTAGATCTGCTGAGCTGTTTTTTCCCTAGCAAGATCCTGATTGGCTTCCCTACCTCCCTTCTCTTCAGGTTCTACACTCGTGCATTCACCATCACAAGTCAAAATACTGGGGGGTTGGGGGGGGTGGATTGTGTCAGTACTGAGCATGTGCAGGCTTACCACCCCACTTCCACCCTGTTAATTTGTAAATGATACTCTAGAAGGACTACTCACATTTACATTGTAGTCACTGTGTAAAATTCAGACATGGAACTGGGAGGATGGCTCAGTGGTTAGGATCATGTACTGCTCTTCCAGAAGAACCAAGTTTGATTTCTAGCACCTGTATTGGTCATCTCACAGCGGTTTGTGACTCCAGCTCTAGATCCAGTGACCTCCTCTGGCCTGCATGGGCACAGCACCCAGACTGCACAAACCCAAGCCCAGAGACACACACAGATGCATATAATCAAAAATAAAATATGAAAATGAAACTAGACATAATAAAAAGTATTCAGAAGGTCACGCATGACACCATTTGGTTTTATTTTTGAGACAGGTTCTTCTTTTGTAGCCTAGACTGACCTGGAACTCACAGAAATCCTCCTGATTCAGCCTCCCTGAGGGCTGGGATTGCATACACAGTGTAGTCTCCTCCCTTATATAAGAAATTTGAGCATCACTGAATTCAGGCTCTTTGATAGGCTGGCGAGAAGACCAACCTCGGATGGAAAGCATGGGGGTGGGGGATGGTGTGTGTGTGTGTGTGTGCACGCGCGCGCACACACACATGCATGTGCACTTGCTCACATTCAGGATGCAAATGGATGTCCAGTGGCCACTCTAAGGCCCAGTTCTGCTTCTGAGTTGTTTGTCACCTAGAGATGGTTCTAGAACCAACTCCCTTTGGAGACCTGGTTCCAGGGACTAGACTGAGTCAATGGGTGCAGTTGCAGGGAGAGATATTTCTTTACAGAAACAGGAAAGGTTTTCTTTCTTTTCTTTTTTTTTTCTAGACAGGGTTTCTCTGTGTAGCCCTGGCTGTCCTGGAACTCACTCTGTAGACCAGGCTGGCCTCGAACTCAGGTGTGTGCCACCACTGCCCGGCTGGGAAAGGTTTTCTTGCAGAACCAGCCTGCACTGAAATAGTTCAAGACTCGCAGGGGTGTCTCTCCACAGGCTCAAGTCAGCAGATAAATGCTTCCAATAGCAGCAGGTAGGGGAGAAAAAAAAGACTCACTGTCATGAAATAGGGTCCAATTATTGCACAGCAGGAGACCGGGCTCCCTGAGAGGCAGGGCTGGCCCAGCAAGCAAGGCTGGGAGGAGGGGGGCTGAATAAAGGAACCTCCAGCTGCTGTGTGCTCCTCCCCTCTGTTCCTTCAGAGCAGCCTGGGGTTGGGGTGGGGGAGGTCTGCTGGTCCTAGGAGGAGCTGAATAGCCAGGGGCAGGGCTTCAGCAAATGTCCTGTCCCCAGAAGCTAGTGCCCCCTTTGGTGTTTTTACCTGGTAGAGTTTCAAGCATCCCACTTATGTTTCCTGATCCAACCTGGGTACCACTGGCAAATTGTCTATTCTTTTTCCCAGGGTCTTGGCCTTTACTTTCCAGGGAAATGTGGGCTGGCAACACCCTCTGAACTGCTGGCTTATGGAAGAGGATGTAGCCCAGGCCTGCCTGTGTTCTTACCATCCAGGTTTCAGCCATACCTATGTGTAGTTTGGCCAGATATGCAGGGCCACCCAAAGGACTTTGCTGAACATCTTGAACCAGGAATGGTTAGGAGATTAGGGGTACTTTGGGTAAGTGGACAAACAGAAGAACCTTGGTGTGTGTGTGTGTGTGTGTGTGTGTGTGTTTAAAATGCTACACATAAGGCTCTTTTGGGCAACATGTGGCTGGCATGGAAGAAAGTCAGCTCCAGGAAAAGCTGCCTCTTGCTGTTTTATAGAGTGCAGTGTGGCTCCCCAAAAGTCAAAAATGTCACAGAGAGCTTAGAGAGGGATGACAACTCTTAGTGTGCTCAGAGTTGTGGGACCTGCCATCCCAGGCTCTCCCTGGCTCCTTGAGAGCCCTGCAGGGTGACTGGTCCAGGACAGAAACTGAGCCTGGCTTTTGAGAAGATGGTGCATGGGTTGGGATGTATAGAGGATATGGATGAATGAATGTCCAGGGGCCACTGCAAGGGCCAGCCCTGCAGCCAAGGGGCTTGCATCCTTAGGTGGGTCACTTCTACTCTCTAGGCCAGGATCTAGGCCATTCCTACCAGCTCAGACTGCAAAAACAAGGGAGCCCTAGGTTAGGGCTCAAGGCCTCACAGTGCTTTCCTGAAGGAGAATAAGACCAGAGCGCAAGGCATATGGAAAGCCAGCTACTCAAGTGCTGGCATCATTGATATCTCCACAGGAATACACTTCCCACTGTCTGCCAGGGCTTCACAGCCACTCCTGTTGAAGGTGTCTGAGTGTGCCTGGGATGTGCTTGTAGAAGTGTCTCTAGGTAGCCTTAGATCTTGTAACAGTTCACAACCAGAAGGAAGTTACAAAGTCCTCTGTACTCAGACCACTGACAGCAGAAGGCAGGCTTTCATTGCCCTGAGGCTACAGCCTCCGAAGAAACATTGTTTAGAAAAATCAGTTAAGTAACTCAGCAGGTTGGTCATCTCTTGGCAACCTTTAGCTTTTCCTTGGTTACAAATATAGCAGATCAGAGGAGGAACAGACTAGAATCCCCTGGAGCTGCAGACATCCTGAAAAGTGACAGATAACAGCAAAAGACCAACCAGAAATAGGAGCTACCACTGTTCAATGCACTCACTGGTCAGAATGCCTGATGCTTCACCTATTCACTGCCTTGACAGCTGTTCACTGAGCACTTACTGTATTCCAAGACTGTTACAAGCATTAAGAAAACAGGCATAGTCTCTGCTCTCTAGGGACTTGGGTCCTGGGGGTAGTGCAGACAATAAACATATGAACATATTTTATTAGATAGCAGCAAATACTTGAAAATGAAATAAAGCAGTGTAAGAGGGCAGAAGAAGGGGTGAACAGGGGCAGGAAGGGTCTCTCTGGTAAGCTGGCATTTGAGCAGAGGCCCGAATGGAAAGAGACTGAGCCCTGCAGACATGTAGGGAGAGAGTGTTCCAGACAGCCAAGTGTAAGCCTCATCTCTGGAGGTTGTAATGCCTGGTATCCCTGGCTAGGGCAGCCTATGACCAGGGCAGCCCATGGCCAGGGGAAAGCAGCCAGGGAAAAAGACCAGGTCATTAGGCTCTGAGGGTCCTGGTAAAGACAGGCTCACAAATACATTACTGAATTGCTGAGAAGTGATAAATTATATTCAGCATGCAGGCTTGGTAAGTCAGGAAACTGTGTCATTCACTTCATTTCCCAGCAAGATGATCAAATCTATTTGTAAGTGTTGTTTCTTAATGTTCTATGGCTTGGAACATTTTGTCCTTAGAATGTGGGATCAGTGAAATACTTGCGTACAGTGTGTAGGCGTGTGGGTGGCATATGTTTCAAGCGCATTATATGTGTGTTTGTATGTGATGTGATCTGGGTCTATATCCTGGGGGGGGTATCATATGTTGTGTGTTATGTCTTGTGTGTTTGATATGTGTGATGTGGGCCTGCTGAGGGGGAAGGGAGAATGATAATGCCTGTAAGTGGCATAGGAGAATGGAGCCCTTGTTGAAGTACTGGAGTGGGGGGAGATGGGAGGCCTGTCTCTAGAGAGTGCTTTGTGTGGGCGGGAGAGTGCTGCGACTGGGTATCTGATCAAGCCCTCCTTTGTTTCCTTGTTTGGTTGGTGGTATTCTCCTCAGGTACAGCCAGATTCTAGAATCCAATTTTCTGGCAATGCAGGACCTTGGGATTCTTTCCCCTTTCTTTTGCCTGAGGCTGCCCCAAGCTGGAGAGGTGGCACTTGTTCAGGGGCAGCCCACTCAGCTGGTTTCAGTGTGGTAGGGATGCAGGGGCTGCTGCATCCCTTGAAGTTCAAATGGCTTCCTCAGCACCCCAGTGATGGGTGATGGGCTTCCTGTGTTGCTGGCTGTCTGCAAGGCCTTTCTTTGTGGATCAGCTCATACAGGTCAACTGCAGACCAGGGACAGTCAATGGTGCCCTTTCCAATGAAGCTTCTACCCATTCTGGCTCCCTATTTCTTTAATGCAGCAGGGGCGGGCTGATGATGTCTGGGGCCTTCGGCTGCAAGGAGTTCTGAAGCTCTGGCCTGCAGGGGCCACTGTAGCCATGAGCAGCCTGTGTTACTCTCCAACAGTGCCAAGTCAGCTTCTGGGGACAGGGGTTGGGCAGCTGGTGTTTTGTGTTGATAGGTTTTGTTTGTTGGTTTGTTTCCATCTATGAAATCTGGGACCTGCTTCTTTGTATGGAGCCATCTTTTTCCCCTTCCTTTCTCTTTCTGGGATTGGATTATGGGGCAGTGTCCCAGGGGTTGAAGGGTAGAGCTCAGTCTGAGGTTCATGGAGAAAGACAATGTGATCAATCAATGATGTCTGTTGTGGTTTTGGTGGCTTGGAGGAGTGAGTGGTTAGGACCAAGCACAGCACCCAAATAAATCATCAACCCAAGACAGCAGATAAAGAAGGAACCAAGCAACAGGGCCAAGCCCTTCTGCTCCTGGAGGGCAGTGTGAAGCAGTGAGCTGTAAGGGATTTCCAAGGAGAATGCAAATGGCATCCTGGTACCACCTCATAAGAATGTGAACATTGCCAGGGCTTTCCCCCAGAACACTAGAAGGAGATGATGGCTCATTCCTGGATGTACCCCAAGACTGACAGTCTTCTGTTTTGTTTTGTTTTTTTTTGTTTTTTTTTTTGTTTTTGTTTAGCTGAGAACACAGCATCTCTTGAATAACTCTTCAAAATAAGTAGAGTCCCTGAACCATACCTGGACAGGAAACCACACCTGGGCTGGGGTTCAGAGTAAGATGGGAGCGGGCCTGTTTGAAGTCCCAGAGTACATATATAGCCCAAGGGAAATGGAAGCCAACATTGGGCAAGGGACAAGAAATGGTCTAGATCAGGTTAACAGGCCTGGGCAAGAATACTAGGAGGAGCCAACCCCCAAGGTCCTGAGGATCTTTACAAGGCCAGGAGCAAGGCTAACACTTCTGTGCAGGTGGACAGAGCTGCCTTCAGCAGACCTACACATTCACACACATCCAGACCTCAAAGTCACCACGGGGCACCTGCGTCTCTTGGGCACTTAAAATGTAGCTACTGCAACTGAGAAGCTGAATCTTTTGTTTTATTTAATTTTTATTGATTTAAACTTTAAAGCAGACACTGATTTTGGTTGTTGGAAAACTTTTGGAAAATTTTAAAAGCATATCTGTATGTGGAATCTACATTTTTAACTATATTTTTATGAATTCTCAAGACAGACTATTTTTAATGAAATCTTTATATCTAAATTGAAACATACTATAAAAATATATATTGGATTTCAAAGATAGCATCAAAAAAAGAAACTCAAATAACCTCACTAATTTTTTTTCTGTATCAAAATGATACTGTTTAGAGCTATTGGGGTAAGATACAACACACACACACACACACACACACACACACACACATCTATCTTAGGAATTTCGCTTTTCAGTGCCAAATTCCTGGGACTGAACCCAAGGCCTTATGCATGCCAAGCACATGGCCTATCATAAACAGCATCCCCAGACCCCTGTCTGCTATTAAAATTAATTTCACTTGTTCGTTTTTTAACCTTCTTTATTTAATGGCTACTAGAGAAGTTCACATTGTATATGTGGCTTATGTTCTGTCTTGTTCCATTGGAAAGTTGGGTGGCAGGTTGTCTAAGGAACGAGGTACATTGAGGGAAGGGTGTGGTCATTGCTTAGGGTCACCACAGGATGAATCCTTTCTGGTCCAGATGCTGCTGAGCTCTTGCTTCCTAATTCGCTGCCCTCATCCTTGGCACAGGGCTCCTCTCAGCATGGCCCTAGCCCTCACATCATCATTAAAACAGACCTTTCCTTTCAGTGCTTTCTAAGTTCTCACTGTGATGAAAATGGGTTTTGCAGGAGGGGGGAGTAGTGGAGGCGGGAAGCCTTTTACTCCCCTGGTCTGCCGCCTTTGGTGTTCTGTCTTTGTCCTGTTAGAGCTGGAATGACAGATAGGCTTCAGCTGTAATTCTGGCTCAGACTCTGGAGCTGGGCTGAGGACTCTGAAACTGAAGCCAAGCCAAATGGGAAAAGGGTTGATTGGCTATGTCTGAAAAGGACTTGGAAAGGGGCCATTGAACATGGGCTTTGCATGATCCAGTCTAGTGTTATGTGAGGTGGCCTTTATTGAGTGAGTCATGTCCACTTTACAGACTGGATATGCTTTAATACACTGGCCAATGTATCTATTTTATTTATGATTATTATTGTGAGTGTGTATGACGTATGTGGGGGGGGCGGTGATTGCCACATGTGGCGGCTAAAGGGCAACTCTTGAGAGTCCTCTTCTACCATTCTGGGAATTGAACCCAGGCCATCAGGACATAGTGGGGAAAGAAAGGGGAGCTCCATTTTCTGTCTTTCTTTCTTTCTTTCTTTCTTTCTTTCTTTCAAAAAAGATTTTATTTATTTTATGAAAGTATACTGTTGCTGTCTTTAGACACACCAGAAGAGGGCATTGGATCCCATTGCTGGGATTTGAACTCAGGACCTCTGGAAGAGCAGTTGGTGCTCTTAGCCGCTGAGCCATCTCTCCAGAATGGAGCTCTGTTTTCATCTTGCCCTCTTCTCTCTTACTTCCATGGAAGCAGGTACTGCAGATGTGAGAACATTTGGGCTTTCGTGGGGCTCCGAGAAAGATGCAGCCCAGAAGAGTGGCTCTGAGCACAGACCCTGGAAGCAGGGGCTAGTTTGGGCTATGGCTGTGCAGGTTAGGCAGTTGTTTAAGCATTCTGTGCCTCAGTTTTCTCACCTGCAGAGTGGGGATGCTAGCAGGCCTTGCTTTAGTGTTGTGTGATTAAGTGGGTTAATTTATGTAAAGAGTCCAGAATTATAAATAGTAGGCTCTACAAGAGCACTCCTATACAAGCTTTCCTAAGTTATTTGTTAACATGTGTGTTCATTATCTTATGTCACCTTACAAATCTCTCCCAGACTCAGAGGCTTAGACAATCAATTGTTAGTGTTTCTTTTGCTTGGCTTGTGTGTTGGTGTTGAGGTGCTAGCAGGTCACTGGGAGCCTCTGCTTTGAGAGCAGCAGAGGAAGGACAGGGGCAGAGCACTTTTGACTGGCCAGTGCGCACCTGGTACATCCATTTCAACCCTCACAGCAGGCCTGTGAGCTGCTTGTCCCCCATTTCTCAGATAAGGAACCTGAGTCAGAGATGGCTGGTTATCTGCCAACAGAGTCTGGACTCAGCTGGAATTTCCTGCTTCAAGCCTGTGGAGACACCTACATGTCAAGATGGCTGCCCTGTGATGTCAGAACTCACAGGGGAGAATGAACCCTGTCTGCTGAAGTCAGGATGGGTGCAGGGAAGTGATTCATGGCACAAATGAAGGAATAGGGTGAAGGAATGAACTTGGCAGGTGTTCAGGCTGTGGGGTGGTAAGACTGGCAAGGTTGGCGGGACTTACGGACTGCAAGGATGGGACATGGCCAGAGCCTTGCTGCTGTTCAGCTTCTCCAAACATCCAGTTCCTGATAACAACAGAGAAACTCTCTGTATCCCTTAAACCTCAGAAAGGTCCGCACAGAAGGAGCAGGCCTCTGCCTGGGATGGGATTTCATGCAGAATCGAAACAATGGAAGTTCAACACAGTAGTAGAGATGAACTTTAAACCAGGCTGTTTCACAGTGGTATTTGCCGCAATTCTAGCTTGGGGCATAGAGGCATGAGGATCATAGATTCAAGGTCACTCTCAGCGCTCTAGGTAGTTCAAGGCCAGCCTGGGCTCTGTGAGACCCTGTCTCAAAGAATAAATAAAAACTTCTCCCCACATGGTGTTAAGAAGTGGCAGGGTGGGGGGCAGGAAGGTACATATCAACTATAGAACAAGATGATCTAGTGTTACACATTGCTATAAGTTAAAATACTTAAAACCAATTTCATATATAGTTACTGGTGTGGCATGTGTGTGGGATTGTACTGACTGGTTTTGTATGTCAACTTGATATAAGCTGGAGTTATCATAGAGAAAGGAGTTACAGTTGAGAAAAATGCCTCCATTAGATCCAGGTGTAAGGCCTTTTCTCAATTAGAGAGGGGGAGGGCCCCTTGTGGGTGGTACCTTCTCTGGGCTGGTAGTCCTGGGTTCTATAAGAAAGCATGCTAAGCAAGCCAGTAAGAAACATCCCTCCATGGCCTCTGCATCAACTCCTGCTTCCTGACCTGCTTGAGTTCCAGTCCTGACTTCCTTTCGTGATGAACAGCAACACGAAGTGTAAGCCAAATAAACTCTTTCCTCCCTAATTTGCTTCTTGGTCACAATGTTTGTGCAGGAATAGAAACCCTGACTAAGACAAATTGGTACCAGCATAGTGGGGTATTCCTTGTGACAACCTGACCATGTTTTGGGAAGGACTGTGGAAGGACTTTGGAACTTTGGGCCATTCAGTGTTAAGAGCTCTGTGGGATGTTGTATAGGAGCTTGGAAGATAATGTTGAGAACAGTGCAGAAGATGGAGGCCCAGCTTGTGAAATTTCAGAGGGAAGATTAAAGACTCTTATCAGGGCCCTTGCTATTCTGATTGTGAAGATTCTGTGGTTTTGTGTTTTGGGAAATATTAAAAAAAGAAAGAATATGGCATGTTCCCGAGCTATGTCCTGGTTCTCTCATCCCGGCAGGTTGGCCAGCCATGCACTGGTGAGCAATGGCAGACCTGCTTTCATCTCGTGGAGCTCTGAGTATGAGCTCCACGATCTCTCCACCCAGCTCACTAGGTTCCCACTGGTGGGGTGCTACCACTCCAGCCTCATGCTTCAATACACCCATCGCCTCTGTGGTGCACATCAGGCAAACCCACACTTTGCCACTGTACCTTTCTCTCTGGAACCCAGACAAGCCGCCGTGTGAAGGAAAACGCAAGACAAACTTAGCTCAAAACAATAACTCAATCTCTGGGCGCAACAACTAAAACCTAATCTTGTAAACCTTATCAAAGTCTGATTCCTCTGGTGTCGAATCATTTTGGATCCGCCATACGAGGAGACTCTAGTAACTACATCTTACCTATCTGCTGTCCTCGGTCCAAAAGGCCCCCTCTCTCTCCTGCTTGCTCTCTTCCTCTCTCCGACCTGGAAGACCCCCAACATGCCCAGTGATTGGCTCCTTTATTCATTAGGGGATTCGTTCACAAGAAGTCACAGGTGTAACTCACTCCTTGTCTGAAGCCTCTCCCAGAAGGGCAGAATTTGCAGAATACAGACAGCCCCAAGGCTATCCACAACAGTTTTTGGTTAGCTGGGGCTGAAGAAAAAATCAGCTGTGATTAACAAGATACCAGAACTACTAAAGGGAAAACTTTGCATTACTGGGACTATTGATGCTGGTTAGCTGGAGCTAAGAAATTAGTGGTGATTAAGAAGAGACCAGCATCATTGAGGTGAAATCTTCTAGGAAGTATTTTCTGGGAGCACAGAGGCTGTGTTCCAGAGATAGCTAAGGTTGTACCTTGTGCTGTTGCTGGTCCTTGGGTAAGAGTCACCCAGGTGGTACTGGTTTTGAAGGCATGAAGGGATCATGAAGAGCAGCTGAGGCCTGGGCACTGTGAGAGGCCGTGGAAGGCCATTGGTAAAGGTGCAGCCTCAGTTGCAATTGACGGCCCAGGACTGAAGAGGTCCTGCAAAGGAGGTGAGGCTTGGCACCATGAAGAGAGCCTATGAGAGGCTGTTGGTAAAGCCTAGTTACAGCAAAAGACAGCAGTGTTTTGGAGATGCCAGTACCATGAGATGACCACCAAGAACAGCAGCAGCAGTAGAGTACAGGCATCTGGAGCCTAGAAAACAAAGTGTGTGCTACAAAGGGTAGAGCTGGAGGACTCAAGCCCTTAGAGGAATCCAGAAGATTGTGAGTGGATCCCAGACATTGGACAGTTGGAGTTTGATTTTGCTTTTGATTGTGACTGTGCCCTGATATATTTTCCCTCCTGAAAGAAGAAGGTATTTTAGTGGAGCCCACAGT
This sequence comes from Rhynchomys soricoides, assembly GCA_019843965.1. Classification (NCBI taxonomy): domain Eukaryota; kingdom Metazoa; phylum Chordata; class Mammalia; order Rodentia; family Muridae; genus Rhynchomys; species Rhynchomys soricoides. Next base: position 20,267,178 of record JADRCH010000018.1, on the reverse strand, counting down.
TAAGAGACTTTGACTTTTTAAAAGACCTCAAATTTTAAAAGATATTGGACATTTTAAAGGGATTGAACTTTTAATATGCAAGACTGTGGGACTTTTAAAGTTATTTAGATCTTGGGATAAATAAGAAAGTAAGGGTTGAGGCTTAATAGTAATGTATTTGTGTGTCAAGTTGACAAAGAGTCAGTTGGCTGGTTTTGTGTGTACTTGACACAAGCTGAAGTTATCACAGAGAAAGGAGCTTCAGTTGAGGAAATGCCTCCATGAGATCCAGGTGTAAGGCATTTTCTCAATTAGTGATCAAGGGGGAAGGGCTCATTGTGGGTGGTACCTTCCCTGGTCTGATAGTCTTAGGTTTTATAAGAGAGCAAGTTGAGTAAGCCAGGAGAAGCAAACCAGTAAGGAACATCCCTCCATGGCCCCTGCATCAACTCCTGATTCCTGACCTGCTTGAGTTCCAGTCCTGACTTCCTTTAGTGATGAACAGCAATGTGGAAGTGCAAACCAGATAAACCCTTTCCTCCCCAGCTTGCTTCTTGGTCATGATGTTTGTGCAAGAATGGAAACCCTCAGACAGGGGTGCATGAGTGGGTCAGAGGACAACCTGGTGGAACTGATCTTGCCACTGTTATGTGACCTTAGAACTTAGGTTGTGGGGCCTGCACAACAAGCACCCCACCCCTGAGACATCTCCCCAGCCCTCTTATTGTTTTCTTTGAGGATCAGTGTAATCTTTTTATTGTTTTTACCAGATGAGGAGCCAAGGCATCCTGTTTGTGCCTGTTTCTAGCAGATGTACAATGAGCTTCAGCAAGCTGGATGCTCAATTGCTGGGAGCCAGGCCGATATAAGACTTTCCCTGGGGCTCTGATGTACAGAGAAGGATATATGCTAGATCATCTGATCCCAGCTTTCCTGTCTCTTCCCTTTCTGCTCTTCTAGCCCTCCACTGAAGAACAACCAGTCCAGGTCACTAAGTAACTTTGCCAAGATCCTATAGTTGGTATGTGCAGATTGAGATTTGAATGCAGAAACCAACCTCAGGGTCAAAGTCCCTTCACCAGGCAGTATAAGCAGAGAGAACCAGACTCTTCCCAGGTCCTTGTGAAGTATCTCCATCCTCCCTTCCCCTTGACTAGAGGTTAGGAAGATAGCAGAACCTCCTTCTATTCACTGCAAAATAGGATGTGATAGTTGTATCTATTGAAAGGGGCAGACAGGACTTTTCACTTTTCTGTGCCCTACACACACACACACACACACTAATAATAGTTTATAAATAAAGAAAAGGAGTGAACAGGCAGGGTTGGCCAGCATCTCACCACAGTTAGCCATTTTTCCATCTCTGAGCCCAGAATGCTTGTGCCCAGACCTCTGCAGAATGCCGGGCATCTGACTGGCCCAGGTCTAACTCCTGTCAAAAGCCAAGAAGACTCTAGAAATAACTTAGTCTCTAGAACGTAAGTGTCACTCACAGCTCTTGGCTTCCCTAAGTCCTCCAACCCACCAGGTCTCATAGAAGGGATCTGTGATTGTCCCTGTATCTTCTTTGTCTTTATGGGGCCCTTTTGCCCAGCCACATGACATTGCTGGCCTTTCTGCTACAGGAGTTTCCAGGATGAAGTCCCTGTAGAGTCCTCAAGGGCAGAGGCCACAAGCCTGGTGTCTGTATGGCTGGGTGTGAAGGTGGCTAGATTGTAGCTTCAGTTCAGGAAGAAGCATTGCTCCTCTGACTGCTGGGTAAGCTTCCTGTTATCAATGACCGAGTGGGGCAGGGTGCTCCCCAGTAGTGTAGCTAGAAGTCTAACATAGTCATCACAACTGCTCAGGGATGCTGGGCTCCTCTGGAGGGGGAAGGACACCCACTCCTTCTCATGAGCCCAGAATTTTTTTTTCTTTCTTGTATCTAATAATACTAAGAATACATAAGAAGCACACAAGCGCACAAGCAGGAATTACTTTCAACCTCTCATTTTGTTGGCAAGAGAGCTGAATCAGAGAGGTGAAGTGACTTGCCCAAGGGCAAAAGCAATGTGCCAGGCAGCTGGCCAACCCTGAGCCTGCCTTCCTGTCACCATATGTCTTTCTCTCGGGTCACATTGAGCTTGTGTTCCAATCTGAGGTGAAACTACAACTCGAAAATGACAAAGCTGCTTCTGAGTAAGAAATGCTAACCAGAGACCCTCAGCTCAGGCCCACCAGCCCTGTAGGAAGTTCTCCATGTTGTCAGATCTGGGTGTTCAATGACATTCTGAGGACTCAGAGAAAGCCCTACTTAGCACCAGCGGTTCTGAATTCTCCTGAATTCCCCTGAATTCTCCAAGTCTGGTTAAGGGAAAGCTAAAATGTTTCCTAGGATTGGTGAACTGCCTGATCAGGAGTGCATTAATTGTGGGGCTGCCTCTAGCCCCCAAGAGTCCTATCCACTGCTACTCACCAGGATCCAGCAGGAGGAGAACGGTTTAACATCTGTCTGGTGACCAGATGGACAGGGTAGGGACTTCAGGAAGAAGTAGCCATTGTTTGAAGGAACACTGCTCCCTTGAGCAGAAGAGTTTTGACTCCAGCCTCCAGGCTTCAAGCTCCCTGCTCTCCCTGTACACTGCTACCCCTCTAAAAAGCCACAGTACATTTGCTCTGCATTAAGGCAAAGCAGAAGCATTTGGAACAGACTCAGCCCCAGCTACAGAGAAGCCTCTGACGCAATTGGTGGTAGGTGAATTTTAGCGGAGACACCACCCACCCTCATACCCCTACATATGCTGTCCCCCATGAGGAGCCTTCCTGCCAGGAACCCCAGTGCAGTGTGTTCCCTGGGCTGGCTGATGGTGTGGCCTTCATTCCTTTTGCATGGCGTGAATACCTAGCCATCTCTGGGAGCAGGGCCCAGACATTGCTAGTTCACATCTGCAATAAGTCTGATATAAGTAGATTCAAGAGCCCTCTGCTTTCACATCTCCATGGACCAGAGGTGCTAGTAGAGTTTGACCAATCAGAATGCCACAGAGGGGACAATACTTGGTCTCTCTGGCATCAGTTTTTTAAAACCTCAACAAGTTCGGTGTGCGAAGTTGATACTTAGAGAAGGACCGCAACTCAGACCAGAGCATGCTGTCCTGTCTTTTGGCAGGAAGAAATGGCTAGAGGCAACTTCCGGCTTCCACAGTGGTGGCCGACTCGTGTTATTACTCTCCTGGTGATATTGTCCTGGGGATACCTGTCAGAAAGCTAGTGCCTGCAGCATAGGGGGTGGCTGTAAGGCTTCCCTACCCTCAGGGTTTAGGGTTTTTGATAACTGATTGAATGTGAACACATTTTCTTGATCAATCAGGGATCTAATGTATAATGGTTTGAAGAGTGAAGCCAGATGTGATGGCACACATCTGTAATTCTAGCACTCAAGAGATGGGGGCAGAAAGGATGATGAGTCCAAGGTCATCCTCACCTGCATCATGAGCTTGAGGCTACCCTAGCTATGTGAGATTCTGTCTTAAGCCCGCTAGATAGATGAAACGGTAAAGGCACCTGCTGCCAAGCCTGACTACCTGAGTTTGATCCCTGAGATCCGTATGGTAAAAGGAGTGACTCCCACATGGACACCTTCATCTGCTGTTTGGAGACACCTGGGGCTTGCACTTTGACCTGCACTTTTTCAGGTGGGCTCCTGGGAGGCAGTTGATCTTCCCTGATTTCTGCACTCCCAGGAGAGGGACCATTTGCCTCCCACCATTCTGGATGGCTCTACAGCAAATAGGAAGGATGGGAAGATAAAGGCCTCCTGATTTGTGACACCTGAATCCAGGCTACCTTCCGATGGACTGGCTCTGAGGATCAGGCTCTAGAGCCTTCTGTTGGTGGGTGTTGCTGAGAGGTTGTAGAAATTGTAAGGCTCTCCCTGACCCAAGCAGACTTAATTAAGAGCATAACCCTTAAAAGGAACTTCTAGGAACTGGAGAGATGACTCAGTGCATCAGTATCAAGAGCACTGGATACTCTTCCAGAGGATCAAGATTCAGCTCTCAGCATCCATATAATAGCTCACAACTGTCTATAACTCTAGATCCCGAGGATCTGACACTCTCTTTTGGGGTCCACAGGCACTGCACATTTATGGTGCACAGACATACATCCAGGCAAAACATCCAAACACAGAATAAAATATCTAAAAAAAGAAAAGGCAAGATCAACCATTCAATCTGGCTCAAGAAAATTCCTCAATGCTGCAGCTCTGGGCTCACAGCAAAGCCTCAGCCTGAATGGAAATGGCCTCAAAAAAATCCTCAGCCCTTGACACTGAGCTTGGAGGCGGAAAATACAATTTCAGCCCTCACTGGAGAGAGTTAAACACCTCCCCCACCCCCACCCCCCGGATCCTTTGACAGGTAACAATTCAATTGTGTTACAGGGAGTTAACATCATTGGAGAAAGCCCCCATAGCATTTGGGACCCATACACTCCTTGTACACACCCATGGTGCCAGGGACATTGTGGCCCCTGGGCCAGGGAAGCATTAGAGCCTTGTGGGCAGGAGGCTTTGGGATCTGCTGGTACAGGGACCCTCTTCACATCTAATCCCTCAACAAAGGTAGTCTTCAACCAAGAGCTAGCACATGAGGAATATGCTTTTTGGAAGATGAGTCTGAGTCTTTTTTACCAGTCTTTCACATTTTTTAAAAAGATGTATTTATCTCATGTATGTGAGTACACTGTCAGGTCTTCAGACACACCAGAAGAGGGCACTGGATCCCATTACAGATGGTTGTGAGCCACCATGAGGTTGCTGGGAATAGAACTCAGAACCTGTGGAAGAGCAGTCAGTGCTCTTAACCACTGAGCCATGTCTTCGGCCCAGTCTTTCACATTTTGTGCAGGAGATTTCTTTTTCTTTTTTTTAGGGTCTCATGTAGCACAGGCTGGCCTTGAACTGTGTAGCCAAGGATAATATGGAATTTCTGATCTTCTGCCTCCAGACTATAGCTCTGCACCACTAGGCATGATTTATTTGGTTCTGGAGAGTGAACCCCAGGCTAGGTGTATGGTAGGTAAATACTCTAACAACTGATCTACATACATGCCCTATACAGGAACATGTAAAGTTGGCCTCCAAGCCTGATATGACATCTTAGCTCTGACCTTTCTGTGTATATATGTTGGGTGACCCAAGAAAACCAGCTGTGTAGACATAACCCATGAGGCTAGGGCCTGTCCCAACCGTTCTCATCTGGGTCAGACACACCTCAAGCCATAGGCCTCTCTTTTTTGCTTGCCAAACACTGAGCAAGAAGCTTAGGAGAGTAAGTGCTAGACAGGACTCATCCTTGCCAGGAAGGCTCAAAGTCATGTGGGACATGGATCAGACAACCTTTCTCTTTCACTAGCTCACCCGACACTCCCTTCTTCTGTAAAGTAGGCATTGTGATAGTGCGTGCAGGCTTGTCAATCAAGAGCTCACATTGAGATGTGTGCACGAAGTTGCTTCACAAGCTATCTGAGTGCTGCAAAAGCTGAAGAAGCCATGTCCTTCCTGTTGAAGGCTCCCTGAGTTTCTGTAGTGGGTGTGATCTCATAGGCTCTGCTGACTTGGGTAGGAGTCAGATATCCCTGTTGGGCACACTCCTGGATCTGTCCTCACTCAAGACAAGAACTGCAGGTGGGAAAGGCGACCTGTGGGTGGCTTTGTCTCTGCCTCAAAAAACACTAGCTGAGTAGCAGTTGTGAGTTATGGAAGGTTCACTGTGTACCCAGGTATGGTAAGCATTTTATAAGCAGGGTCTCATTTTCTTCTCCCACACCTCTGTGGAGTAGGTTCTGGAGCACAGAGAAGTTAAATAATCTGCCTTGGCTCACACAGTGTGTATGGGGCAGAACTGGGATACTCCAGTCAAACTGTCTTATTTCTGAGTTAGTGCTTTTAGTCACAATGACACTTGTCCTGAGTCAAGATAAAAGTAGATCTCCTGCATCAGAGTGCTGTTCCACTAGTCTCTGTTCCTTTTGGGAGAAGAGACTAAGGCCAGTGAAGGTAGGGCAGCGGGTGGGAGTGCCATCCCAGAGACCCTTGAGGGCAACCTCTGATGGCTTCTGGATTCATCCCCATTCCTGAAGACACCAGGACAGGCTCCCTCCATGCCTTTAGCTGTGGCCTATGGTGGGTGTTTCTTTCTGCCTAATCCACATAGCCCTCCTCCCAGGCTTAGCCCCTGTGTCTTCTCTGTTCTCTGGGGAGATGGAGAACAATGGGTCCTATACCTAATAACCCTTCTTATCCTAAACTCAGATCTATGTGCCTGAATGCTGCATCCAAGGGAGATGGGAAGCTTACTCCGCTGCAGAGAATCAGGTTATCTCCTTCTGCAAAGTGCTCTGTTTCCTCAATGAGAAAGGAGAATGAGCACGAAGGCAATGCCACCCATTCACTAGGCCCTAAGTGTATCCCATAAACCTATGCCGAGTCTGCTCCTGTCGCCACAGGTAATCCTCAAGACACTAGAGACTGAGTTGTTTGTTCGTTCTCAGTTTGTTTGCTTTACCAATTTTACAAACATGGAATCTGAGTCTCAGTAGAAGGCAGGCACTTGTTCACTGATGTGGTCAAGCAGCTAGAGCAGCCCAGAACCCAAGTCCTCAATCCCTGCCTTCCTGCCTGCCAGAGAAGCAAGTCCACCAAGAATTGTGTTGACTTCAGTGTACAATCCCATCCTTCAATGTCCAGCCTACAGAAGAAAAGGATTTGTTACAGCTGCTCAGTGGAATTGAGCCCTTTTCTTCCACACTATTTCTAAACAAGTCTTGGCTTTTTTCTCCCTGAACACTTCAAATACAATCAGACAAACCAAAGCCATGGAAATCCATTAATAGTGGCTTCTCCCTGTCCCTCATTTGGAGAGAGCATTGACTGTGTGTCAGCACACCTCAGAAGCACTGAGAGTGTCAACATGTTGTGAGAATTCCTTCTTAACAACCTGTATCAGGTGATGCCAGATTTCACCAGGAGATAAGTGCTGTCCTATAGGGAAGCACTTGGCTCCTGAAATCTGGTGGCAACTTACCCTAACGCTGGCTAGCTAGTGACTTGTATGACCAGGGCTAGCTAGTCTTCTAACCCCTCTGTAACCAAAGATTTGTAAGGCTTAGCTCAGCAGTCATATGCAAAGTTCCTGGAAGAGTGCCTGCATTAGGATAAGCATTAATCATCATCAGGATACTCCAGGATAGGGCCACTGTGTAGCTTACCCAGTCACACAAGGAAAGATAGAATTTTAACCCATTGAGTCCAAGGCTACAGTTTGTGTTCTTAACTGTTATCAACTCTTGGAAGCCTCATTCCTTTACAGATAAAAAAACAAAACAGCTCCCAAACCGCTTAGCTTATGCCTGCAATGCCAGCATTCCAAAGGCAGGAGGATTATCGTGAGTTCAAGACCATCATAGGCATCAAAGCGAATCTCTCTCTCTCTCTCTCTCTCTCTCTTTCTCTCTCTCTCTCTCTCTCACACACACACACACACACACACACACACAAATAAAAAGAAACAACCCCCCACCAAGGGTTGGGGAAATGTCTCTGTGGTTAAAGCATTCGCCACATAAACACAAGGAGCCAACCTGCCATGTCGGTTGGTCCTGGGTTCAACTGAGAGACTCTGCCTCGGTGAATAGGTGGAGAGTAATTAAGGAAGACAACTGGCATCAGCCTTGGGCACTGTACTGGCTAGTTGTGTGTGTCAACTTGACACAAGCTGAAGTTATCACAGAGAAAGGAGTTTCAGTTGAGAAAATGCCTCCATGAGATCCAGCGGTAAGGTATTTTCTCAATTAGTGATCAAGGGGGGAGGGCCCCTTGTGAGTGGTACCATCTGTGGGCTGGTAGTCTTGGGCTCTATAAGAAAACAGGCTGAGCAAGCCAGGAGAAGCAAGCAAGCCAGTAAGGAACATCCCTCCATGGCCTCTGCATCAGCTCCTGATCCCTGACCTGCTTGAGTTCCAGTCCTGACTTCCTCTGGTGATAAACAGCAGCATGGAAGTGTAAGCTCAATAAACCCTTTCCTCCCCAACTTGCTTCTTGGTTATGATGTTTGTGCAGGAATAGAAACCCTAAGACAGGCACATACATGCACCCCACACATGGGCACCCCTTACATGGTCACCCCTCAATACATATATGTTCAAACACACCATATACACAAGAAAACAGAATGACTGTTACATTAAGGTGTAATTTACATCATGAAGTCCCCAGCCTCTCTCATCCAACACTCTGTGACCTAAGTTTTCTTCCCTCTCCCCCTATTTGTTTATTATTGGGGTGCAGGGCTCTCGTGGAAGTAATTTCTTTCCTTCTACCATGTGAGTTCCGGGAATGTCAGTCTTGCATGGAAAATGTCTTCATCTGTTGAGCCATCTGGCCAACCTTTGTTTTTTTTTGAGACACTGTCTCCCTTGTATCTCACCTTGAAGTCAAATTTCTGATCTTCCTGCCTCATTTTTCTAACTAGGATCACAGGGGTATATCATCATGCTTCGGTAGAATTTGGTGGCTTCCATTAAATTCACAGCTACCCAACCATCACTGTAATTGAACATGTCTAGCATAAGGACCTCTCCTGCCCACTCAATGCCAATTCCCAGCCTCGCTCAGCCCCAGGCTCATGCACTCCCTCTAGAGGCTTCTGGAGAGCTGCTTATTAATGGACACCTACACTGTGCTCTTTTCTGATTAGCTTCTTCCAGATCTCATAATGCCATACAATTCACCCATCCTCTAGTTTTATGCTATTAGTTTGTTCCTTTGTTATTGTTTGACACAGGGAATCATGCAGTCCAGGATAGCCTTAAACTGGCCCAGTAGCTGAGGCTGGCCTTGAAATCCTAATCCTCATGCTGGGATTAAGGTGTGCACCACCATTTCTGCCCTTCAAAAAGATTTGTATCTATTTTATGTGTATGGGTGTTTTGCCTGTGTGTATGTTTGTGCACCATGTGTGTGTGCCCGGTGACCACTGAGGCCAGAGGAAGGTGCTGGAGTCCCTGGAGCTGTGTTATAGGTGTGAGACACCATGTGGATGCCCTGTGAAAGAGCAGCCATTGCTCTTAACTGCTGAGCCGTCTCCCCAACCCACTTTAAAACAAACAAACAAACAAACAAACAAAAAGTAACACCAGGGTCTCAATACTCAATATGTAGCTCAGGCTGACCTCAAACTCCTCATCCTCCTGCCTCACCATCCTCAGCACTGTGATATTCCTTTCTACTGATGAATTCCATCGTGTGGTTACACCACATACTACTTTTCTTGCCTTTGTGTATTGGTGTGTGTAGGTGTGGGTACATGTGTGTGTGTGCATGTGTGTGGAGGTCTGGAGTTGATAACAGGTGTCTTTCCCAATCACTGCCCACCTTGTATGTTGAGGCAGGGCCTTTTGCTGAACCAAGGTCTCACCACTTGAGCTGCTTAGCTAGATGGCTTGCTCTGGGTGCTCTGTCTCCATCTCCTGCATATGATTACACACAGTCCTTTGCATCCTCTGGGTTCTCTGAGCCCACCATGATTTTACATGAGTTCTGTAGATCTGAATGCAGTCTTCAGGTTTATGCAGCAAGCACATTACTGATGAGCCATCTCTCTCCCCAACACATTGTCATTTGATGGGTAATAGACATTTGAATTGTTTCTGTAACTTGACCCTTTTGAAGATCTTGTGAAATTGTAACAGGTTATGAAATATTTAAACCAGTGTATACCATGAACATCCTTCCACTGTCACTTCATGAAAGCTTACACCTTTTTTTTTTCTTCTAAATTATTTTATAACAAACCTCGGCTATCACATTGAGCTCTTACCTTCTTTTTTAAGTGTGTGAGTTTCTATTTAGTGTTGAGTACGCAATGTGCTAACAAGGGTTCTAAGACCAGAGAGCACAAAAAGGTACATGGTTTCTTTCGTCCAACTGCTCAGCTGTTATTCTACTACCTCTGCTCCGAGGAGTCGTCCAGAATCTCTTTACCCTCAAATAAGACAATATGAACATGCTGTATGGTGGTGGCGGCGGCGGCGCACGCCTTTAATCCCAGCACTTAGGAGGCAGAGGTGGGTGGATCTCTGAGTTCATGGCCAGCCTGGTCTACAGAGTGGGTTCCAGGAGAACCAGGGCTACACAGAGAAACCCTGTCTGAAAAAACAACAACAACAAAACCAAAAAATACCTCCAAAACAAAAACAAACTCAAAAAGCAGATATACAAAAAAGGTATGAACATATTGCCTGTGATGGTGGATGGTGTTCATTTTGACTTGACAAATCTAGAACACCTGGGAGATGGTGTGGGGAATGCCTGTGGGGATTGTTTTGATTACGTCAATGATGTGAAACCAGAGAAGATCTTGGGCTGTATGAAATGGAGACAGTGAGCTGAGCAGACATTCATGTGTTCACCACAACAGACTATGTCCTGAACTGTGGGCTCAAATTAATTCTTTCTCCTGTCATCTGCTCTTGTCAGGATATTTTATTACAACAATAGGGAAAATAAGCTGCCACCACGTCTCACTTTATATACAGGGAAACATATGAAATTATCATTCTGGGAGCCACCATGATAGTGAACTCTTATATTCTAGACCTCTGAAGGCTGTGGAAGATGGAGGCAAAAATAAAGATTAGCCTGGGCAACACAATGAGACCCAGTCTGAAAAAATTTACTTTTTGTCATTTTCTATTTGATTTTAAAAAGTGATACTTTTTTGGCATATAAGGCAGAATTGCCCAAACAGAACTAACTCACTCTCTCTCTCTCTCTCTCTCTCCCTCTCCCTCCTTCCCTCTCTCTCTCTCTCTCCTTCCCCCTCCCCCTCTTCCCCACCTTCCTCTCCATCTCTGTCTCTTCCCTACTCCCCACCCCCATGTTGAGGAATTGAACCCAGGACTTTGCACGTGTTAGCCAAGTACTCTACCACTGAACTACATCCCGGGCTCCATTCTGAATTGTTTTCTTTATTCATTTGTCTTTAGAGTTATATATTTCTTTGTTGTAGGGCCAGACTGTAAGTTATTCAACCAGTCAGCCAGCTGCTGATAGACATTTGGCTGTCTCCAGCCTTTTATTCACACAGGCAATCTATCCTGTATCTTCAGTCTTTCTCATCTGGCATACGTTTCTGAAAACAGAGCAGCTGCAGCAGGACACACACGGACGGACACACACACACACAAACACATGCCTCTGTAAAGCCACGCTCTTTCATGGCCACACGCTCTTTGGCAACTGTACTGACTTCTGCTCTATATGTCGGAAAGCTTGAGTCCCTTTGGCCTCCCATCCAGTGTGTGCCTTTCAGACATAGCCTTATGTGGGTGGAGGCCTAAGGTTGACATCAAACATCTTCAGTCACTGTCCACCATATTCTTGAGAATATGGAGCTCTTAATTTAGCTAGGCTGGTTGACCAGCTAAGCTGCAGGTATCCATCCATCCCCACCAATCCAGCACTGGGTTACATACCCACTTATTACTACACCAGGGTTTTACGTGAGTGCTGGGGATCTAAACTCAGGTCCTCATGCTTGCAAAGCAAGTGCTCTACCCATAGAGCCATCTCCTTAGCCACCAGTAACTTTATTTGTTAACATGTAAGAGTAAAAATGATATTATGATATATGTCCCATTATGAGGTCCAATTTAGTTACCCTCAGCATCTTAAGTCTCTTGCTCTGGCCCAGTCTTTAGCTTTGCTAGTTGACATAGTCATAGTCCATGATCAAAGGAGTGGGAACAGCATTAATCCTCCCACTTACTGAGCGCTGGCTGTGTGGCTGGCACTTGTCTTGCATCCTTTGTGGACTTAGCCTTGATCCTTGAAATCATTGGATGAGATTGGTACTGTGTCCGTCCCTATTATTCAGCAAGAGAAAAATGAAGGCTGAGGAGGTTAAGCAACTTGCCTAATGTTAAACAGTTTGCAAGTGAAGAAGACAGGACTTGAATTCATAACTGTGGGACTTTACAACCCATAGTCACAAACTATACTTTAGACAGTAGACAATCAGCCTTTCTCTAGGAAACGGACAATAGGCACAGGGATCATGCCTCTCTAGATCCGCCTTGAGGCACTGTCCCTGGATTTGGTCAGTGCCTAGTGCTGGCAGGACTCTTTCCTTGCTGTGTAGCCTTTTTCCTGCCCCAGGGCCCTTCTTCCTCACAAAAGAGGTATCTGAGGAGGGGCAGCCTGCATTACTAGAAGATGTAGGACACCTCTGGTGCTAGTCATTTGCAGCTTTCTTCAGCCTGAGCAGTTCCACAAGTACTGAGCTGGATGCTTGGTGAATTCCTTGCCCTTCCCTCTCTGTCACTTCTCAAGTTCCCTCTTTGTCATCCCAGCCTCTCACACACTTCAGGGTGTCTTCCCCTGCTGTCCCTAAGCCAAATTGCCAGCAGGAGGTTCATGGCTGTTAGCTAGAACAGCAGGCTGGCTGCTTGGTTGCTACGGCAACAGCTGTTGTAAGTCAGTGGTCCTTGTGGCAGAAGACAATTTAATAAACCAAATCCTAGAGTCAGTGTGAAGATGCGGTAGAGGCTTTATTGGGCATCTTTCTTGGTGAGACACTGCAGCATGTCGGGATGAGGATGGCAGAGCCAGAATGTGTGTGGGAGGAAAGTGTCTGTGACATCCCAGGCTAGGACTTTTGTCCAGCAGATGGAAGCCCAGTGATGGGAAATTCAAGTCCTAGGTTCTCAAAGACTCTGAGTCTGAGCCTTGGAGGAAGACTGCTGACCCTTGCCCTTCTGTTTGTCACTAGGCTGAACTAGTTTGTGTCTTTGAGAGCAGCCTTCTCATTGAGAACAAATGGGAAGTTTGGGCAAAGCACACCAGATGCCAGTGAAATTGAGCTGAGAGTAAAGGACAGCTAATCTCTTGGGGTCTCAGTACCCGGTGAGCCATGGGGGAGCAAAGCCCCAGGGGAGCAGAGTCCTGTTTTCCTGACAAGGTGCTGTGAATAGAAACAGCAAAACTCTTGGGACAGAGTTCTGTGTAGTGAGTTAAAGTGGCACACACCAGTAATTCTAGCGCTAGGGAGATAGAGGCAAGACCATCGTAAGTTCAGTGCCAGCTGGGACGACATAGCAAGACTGATTCAGAAACAAACAACAAACAAACGAACGAACAAACAGATCAGGCACGGTGGTGCACAGCTTTAATCAGAATCCTTGGGAGGCAAGGGTTTGAATTTGAGTCCAGTTCGATTGCTTACCTAGCAAGTCTGAGGCCAGCCATGGCTTCATAGTGAGATCCCGTGTCAAAATAAAATAAAATAAAATAAAATAAAATAAAATAAAAGGCAAACAAAGAAGCAACAACCAAAAGAGAAGGAAAAGAAGAGGAGGGTGAGAAAGGAGAGAAGGCAGGCAGGAGGAAGGAGAAACAGGCTGTCTGTGTGCTAGGCTGGTTTCATTCTTTCTACAACCCATTCCAGTCAGATATTTGCTCTTGTGTATTTGTCTGTATTTGCTTATTGGTTTTGTGGCAGACTCTTATATAGCCCAGGCTGGCTTTAAACTCCTTATGTATCGAAGGATGACCTTGAACTCATGATCTTCCTTCCTCTGCCTCACATTGTGCATTACCCCACCAGGCTTTTATGTGGCTGTCCAAGGGTTCACAGTGCCCTTAAGGCAAGCACTGTATGGACTGAGCTGTATCCCAACCCCACCAATCAACATTCCGTCCTCACTCTTCCTCCAAACAGCTCCGGTTTAGGGAACCAGGGACCCACACACAGAACCAGGCCTTACAGGGAACTTACAGTCCTTGGCCTCAGGTTTTACGGTCACTCTTGCTGCTGCCGGCCACTCTCTAAAGTCACTCTTAGCGTCTAGAGACTGACCTGGCTCATCTATCCCCTTCATAACTTTCTTCTGTATGAACTCTTGGAAGAGTCCCCAGGGCTGGGGTTTATTGGTCTTGACTGTTCTTTGTTTTACCCGGAAATCAGCCTGGCAGAGAGGTTCTCCAGCAACACATTTCCTGGGCAGGCTCTTGGGATGAGTCCCTGGCAGAAGGAGAGAGCCCAGAGTGGACAAGGAAAACAGAATTCTGAGCAGATTACAGGAAAGACTTTGGGTGACGACATGGGGCTAAATGTGCTTGGTGGCCATTATGTCATGAGGTCTTCTTGATCCCCTCAATGGAGAGGGCCTGCCTGTCCATGTCTGATGTGGTTAGAGCCAGGTGACATTCTACATTCCACTCATTGTGAAGAGCTGATACTCAGGTCCACTGTTGCCCTGGCCGGAACCCCAGCCTCACCTCTGCAGCCCACAACCTACAGAAAGATTCTGATAGGGCTGGTAGATGGCTCAGCAGGTCAGAGTGCTCACTGTGCCAGCCTGAGGACCTGGTTAGAGTCCAAGAACTCACGGTAGAAATGGAGAACCAACTTCCAAAAGTCAGTCTCTAATCGCACACACGCATATGTACACAACAATAATAAATGCTTATTTTATTTAACATTTTCTACATTTATTGATGTGTGTGCCCATGTGACAGAGTGTCTATGTAGAGATCAGAGTACAATCCATAGGAGTTGGTGTTTTGCCTGTCACCATGTGATCTCTAAAGATCAAACTCAGGTCATCAGGCTTGGCACCTTTATCCACTGAGCCATCTTATTAACCCTAAACAACTATCTGAGAAAATAAAATGAAAATATTCTGACAGTTGGGCATGATGATGCATCCTACAATCTTAGCACTAGGAGGGTGGAGGCAGGAGGATCAGGAGTTCACAGCCAAGCTGAGCTACACATGAATTCGATCAATGCTAGTCTGTGCTACACAAACTGATGTTCCAAAAACAAGCAAACGAGAAAACAAACACAGAAAGAAAATTACAACGTGGAGACAGCTTTGTAGATAAGTATATGTCATACAAGCAATGAGGACCTGAGTTAATATCCCTATCACCACATGATGGCATGGCAATGGGATGTCTCTGGGGAGCAGACAGACTGACTCTGGGGTAAGGGTGGAACTTGTTGTCCAATAATACAGTGCTGATGCAGACCTCCAGGTTCAGTGAAAAATTCTGTCCCAGAAGAATCCGGTAGAGAAGTGACTGAGGAAGACACTGTGACATCAGTCTCTGGCTTCCACACATGCCTGACACCCCTCTTACCAAGCCTCGGGAATCTCGAATCTTGGAAGGTCCACATCAGGATCACACCTGTGCAACTCTTTGGAGAATGGGATGATATATATGTGTGTTCCCTTGTCTCTCTACATGTACCTTGATGGATGACCTCTTATCCTTGAGGCTTTGGGATGGATTGATACACACTCAAATTCTTCACCAAACTGGCCCATGGACAGGACGAGGCCAGAAAAACACATGCCTCCTTCCCACCACGTGTGCCCCACCCTGGCACTCACACTCCCCTGGACTGACTGAAGCCCCCTTTCACTGTGGGGCTGTCAGACTCTAGGTGGGTTGCAGGTGGTATCTAGAAGAAGGTCTCCTAGGACCATAGGCATCATGTCTGCTAGGACCGCCCTGAGATGGTGCAGTAATTTAAATGGCCCCAGAGGCAAATGAAGCCTGGGGCCCCAGAAAGACAGATGTTTCTCCTCTGGCCTCCCAGTGTCTACACTGAGTAGTTGTGCAAACTTTAGGGAGAGGGGTTTCATACACCGCTGCCTGCTGCCCCTCCTATAGTTCGGACATTTTATTAGAAAGCAAGCTGATCTTGGGCTGGTGAGATGGCTTAGCAGGTAAAAACATTTGCTATCATGCCTGACCTCCTGAGTTAGACTGAAAGGAGAACTGATGCCCTCAGGCCATCTCCCGACTTATGCATTCTCATCGTAGTGAGCACACTTAACTCACATACAAATAAATGTAATAAAAAATTTTAAGTTAAAAAAATCATTAGCTAGTAAGGTGAGCCCATAAGTCTTCCTGGACACTAATTTAATGAGTATTAGTATTTTTGCAATGTTGGGTCTTGAACCCAGGGTCTTGTGCTTGGTAGACAAGTATGCTACCTCTGAGCTATATTCTCAATTTCTTTGCACGGGGGTGGGGGTGGGGGGTGTCATTTAAATTTCCAGGTTGCCCTTGGACTCACTTTGTAGCTTAGGCAGATGTTGAACCTGTGATCCTCCTACCTAAGTCTCCTAAGTAGCTGGGATTACAGGACTGGACCACCAGGCCCAGCAAGAGCTTTTGTATTTAAAATATGTGCGCATGTGTATACACAGGTATGCATCTGGGTTATAGCTACAAGTGCACCTGTGCATATGCATATATGCCCTGATACACTAATAGTCCCATGTCTATGCCAGCGCCCATGCCATATGAACACCTAGGCATATATATATGTACTATCCACTCCCACTGCTGCACATACAAGGTCACCCCTGTACTGGTACACACATGTAGACCCAGCAGTAGAACTGCTGACCAGAGTCAGGATGGGTGAAGCCTTGGCTGTGGGTGCTGCATCCCTCCACAGAGCCCATGTGATCTCCTCACCCCTCAGGAAAGCACATCTGCATTTGCCTACTCAGGGACACCCGTGTCACAAGAGGTTCTCCATGCCACTTTGAGGAATGACCAGAGTTACCCAAGGAACCTGCACACTGTTAGTTGGCGGTGGTGATGGGGGGAGGGGGTTGTCTATACTGAACATCTGGCTACTACTGCCAAGCTGCCCCTCCCAACCCACCCTGCCAGATCTCTTCCCCAAGTCCCCAGAGTCTCTTTTGGCTTGTCAGCTGGCAAGGGACTCAAGGCCATTGGCCATGAACAAGGCTGGTGCCCAGTACAGCTGATTGAGAGACTTTCAAAGTGCCCTGGCAGCCAGCTTGGAATTGAAGCAGTGATCCCATGCCTTCCTCCATTGCTTTCCCTGTCACTTCAGCCACCCAAAGGCCCAGGTCTAGAGGAACAAAAGGCCCCCGGGTTCTGTACTGATTCTGGCCCCGGTCTGCAGAGCCCACCCATGCAGTGCTTTTGGGGGACAAGGTGGGATGCCCCGTTCCTCTATTCCCACAACCCCTTCACATTACTTTTTCAAAGTGCCTGCTGTAAGCCAGGGCCTTGGGAGGTGACTTAGATTCCAGCTCTGGCTTTGTCCCTTTCCCCGAAGCTCATGTTTATCCAGTTCAGCCCTGAGCCCTTAGCTGGGTCAAGGCTCCAGTGAGAGCCAAAGCTATGAGACTTCCCCAAGGATTCCAAACCTTGTCTCCAGAGAACTCCTTCAGTGATGTGGAGTATATGGTTGATTTTTTTTCTACTTATTATTTTAAAATCTTTTTTACTTTTTAAGATTATAATATAATTACATCATTTCTTCTTCCCTCTCCTCTCTCCAAATCCTCCCATACACCCCTCCTTGCTCTCTTTCAAATTCATGGCCTCTTTTTTCATTAATTATTGTTATGTGTGTGTATGTATATGTATGCACATTCATAAATACATAAGTACAACCTGCCCAGTTCGTATAATGTTACTTGTATGTGTATTTTTTCAGGGCTGACCATTTGGTATTGAATAACTAATCGGGGTGCTCTTCCCCGAAGAAGGCTGTTTATCCTGCCCTCAGCATTCCTGGGTTGTCTGTAGTTCTTTGTCTAGGGTTGAGGTCTCATGGTTTTCCCCCCGTCCACTTTGGCATGTCTATCACTGTCACTCTTGTTCAGCTCATGTTTAGGCGGCCATGTTGAATGAAGGAGACTTTATGAATGTAGCTTCTGACATTCCTAGGAGACACAGTCTCACAGCAAACTCTCTGATCCTCTAGCTCCTCAGTCTTTCTGCCTCCTCTTCTGCAGTGATCCCTGATCCCTGGGTGCAGGACTTGTAGATATATCGGTTGGGACTGGGCTCTATAACTCTGCATTTTGATTGGCTGTGGTTTTCTATAATAGTCTCTGTCTGTTGCAAAGGGAAGTTTCCTTCATGAGGGGTGAGGACTCTACTTACCTGTGGGTGTAAGGACTATGTGGGTGCTTTTGACCCTGAGGGAGAGCTTGCCATTGGCTTCGGGGGGAGGGGGGATGGGACTCAGTGAAGTGTCTCAGTAGGCAAAGGCTCTTGACACCAAGTTGGATGATCTATCCCTGAGAACCTCATGGGAAGAGAGAGAACTGACTTCTCCAGTTGTCCATCCTTCCTCTACCCACATAAGTAAACAAATGTTAAGAAAGAAAGGAAGGAAGGAGGGAGGGAAGGAAGAAAGACAGAAGACAGACAGATACCTACAAATGGTTAGGAACAATTCAGAAACAAAGTAAATACCCTTAAAAATAAGGTTAACTAATGGAAGTACATTCTAGAATCCAAGCTTTAGGAGAGGGTTTCTTAACAACCCTCTCCTAGGGGTTGTTAAGAAGGGGAGGCTATATACAAAATTTTGTTTGAATATACTCTCTGAGTGTAGATGTCATTAGATCCCCAGAAAATGTGTAAATCCCAGATTTAGGAGTTACAAATACAGAAATATGATGATGTTACGGTATTCATGCCACCCGAGACAATAGAATTCCAACTATATTAGCTTATAACTACATTAGTACATTGTGAAAGTCTTCCAGAGGCATCCAAAACCCACTCCTAATCCCAATACTCAAGCAAGCACTTTCCCTCCATTGTTGGGGGTCAAATCCAGGGCCTTGTGCAGCCTACATCCAGCTGTTTGACAGCTGGTCTTCAACCTCTTTGTTTTCTCTCTGCTCTCTTAACTACCCTCAAACACACGCCCGCCCACAGAGGCACACTTGCCATGGCAGACATGCAGAGGTCAAAGGGCTGCTTTGGAGAGTAGCTTCTCTACTTCTGCCATGTGGGTCCTAGGGATCGAACTCCGGTTGGTAAACTTAAGTGGTGTGGATCTTTACCCACTAAACCCCTTCCCAGACTCCAAATGCTATTTATTCTGTAAAAATTTAAAAATGTATTTGTTTTTGTTTTTTCAAGATAGGGTTTCTCTCTGTGTAGCCCTGGCTGTCCTGGAACTTACTCTGTAGATCAGGCTGGCCTCAAACTCCACCTGCCTCTGCCTCCCAAGTGCTGGGACTAAAGGCGTACACTACTACCACCCAGCCTGTGATGGTCTGAATATGCTCGGCCCAGGGAGTGGCACTATTAGGAGGTGTGGCCTTGTTAGAGTAGGTGTGTCACTGTGGTCCTGGGCTTAAGACCCTCACCCTAACTGCCTGGAAACAAGTCTTCTCCTAGCAGCCTTCAGATGAAGATGTAGAACTCTCAGCTCCTCCTGCACTATGCCTGCCTGGATGCTGCCATGTTCCTGCCTTGATGATACTGGACTGAACCTCTGAACTTGTAAGCCAGCCCCAATTAAATGTTGTCCTTATAAGAGTTGGTCATGGCCGGGCAGTGGTGGCACACGCCCTTAATCCCAGCACTTGGGAGGCAGAGGCAGGTGGATTTCTGAGTTCAAGGCCAGCCTGGTCTACAGAGTGAATTCCAGGACAGCCAGGGCTATACAGAGAAACCCTGTCTCGAAAAACCACAAAAAAAAAAAAAAAAAAAAAAAAAGACTTGGTCATGGTGTCTGTTCACAGCAGTAAAATCCTAACTAAGACACAGCCCCCAAACTATTTTTTAATTATATATATATATATATATATATATATATATATATATATATATATATTAACATTATATTCTTCAAATGCTAAAAATAATCTTGGGTAAACATGGCATATATTAAGATTTAACAAAAGAGTGATGAAATTCACTATTTCTTATTCAGTATAATTTTCCATGTGCTTAAAATATTTCTTGGTTTTGAAAGCATAAGTATGAGGCTGGAGAAACTGCTCAACAGTTAAGAGCACTGGCTGTTCTTCCTGAAACAATTCAATTCCCAGCACCCACATGGCTCCTTGCAGCTGGCTGTAACTCCAATCCTAGGGAACCAGACACCCTCTTCTAGCCTTCAGGGGCACCAGACTTTCATATGGTGCACAGATATACGTGCAGACGGAGCCCCATACACATTAAACAAATACATAAGTACAATTTTGAGACATAGATGGCTTATTCTTTGTATTCACATCATAGCTGTATTGTTTCATAATGCCCTAGAATCAGAGTTGCTGGATCAGAGGTCCTAAACATCTAAAAGCCTTTGGATACCTTTCAAAGCTGGCTTTCATCAAAAAGTGCGCTCTTGAAGCTGTTTCCGAGAGCCCGATTCTTGGAGGGGGCTAAATATACAAGGATCCATTACTAGGAAATGGCAATAACTTGTCATTCTGTTCCAGCAAGGCCTGGAGACATGAAACTTCAATGCTGAGACATTTGATCTATATGTTCAAAGAAAGCCAAAAGAGTGGGGCCTGGGTGTTCTGGAGAACCCAAAGGGAAGGGCTGGTCAGCACACAGCATCTGGATGCTTGGGCTCAGGGGTCAGAGGCTAGAGAGATAAGAAATGAAGACGGAGAGTGATGTGGGCCAGAACCAGCCACAGCTGGAGAAGTCATCCCTTCTGTGTCACACAGCAGGGAGCTGTGAGCCATTCAAGCCTTCTTTGTAGTAAGCAGCCTTGATTACAGTCATTTCAAGAATGGCAGAAGCTGTAGACCAGTGGTTCTCAGCCTTCCTAACGCTGCGACTCTTTAATACAGTTCCTTATGTTGTGGTGACTCCCAACCATAAAATTATTTTGTTGTTACTTTTTAACTGTACTTTTGCTACTGTTATGAATTGTAATGGAAATATGTGATATGCAGAATAGCTGATATGTGACCCCTGTGAAAGAGTCATTACATTCCAAAGTGGTCACGGCCCACAGGTTGAGAACCTCTGTGGTAGAGGCACACGTATTAAAGTTGGTTTTTGTTTTTAAACAATATATTTACTTTTTTGATGTGTGTGGAAGAGTTTTGCCTGCATGTGTTTATGGTGCTCTTGAAAGTTAGAAGAGGCTATCAGAACCCCTGAAATTGTAGCTACAGGTGGTTGTGAGTCACCCACGTTGATACTAGGAACTCTGCAATAGCAGCCAGTGCTTTTAACCACTGAGCCATCTCTCCAGTTTCAAAGGGTTTTCTTCCTCGACTTAAAAAATAAAAATTATACGGATAACATAAAAGGTCATAAAGTCACCCGTAATTTTCTCATCCTAGCCAATCACAGATTTTATCTTTCATTAGGCTTTTCTTGTCAAGGACCATCATTTTTATGTAACTACAACCGTAGGAGCTGTGCAGTCTGTGCCCTGCGCTGGCCCCTACTGTGTTAGCAGTTTTCTGTGCTGCTATAGAGTTTTCAGAGTTAATATTGTTTATAATGCTTTTCCTTGACAGAGGTAATAATTATTCATTAGGACAAATGAGAACATCCAGATAAGCAAACAGAATCACAGCACACATATTAATTTGTGGCTTGTTTTCTCTCCCCCATTTAACCGTGCACGGTGAACATCCTGCTGTGTTAAAATTTTCATTTCTACATTATTTATTGATGAGATTTATGGTGCTAGGGATTGCACCCAGGGCCTTGAGCATGCTAAGCACGTGTTCTGCCACTGAGTCACATCCCCAGGCCTCCGTGCTATTTGTAATAACTGCAGTGCCATCCATTTAAAGGGTACCCAACCTCTTTTTCTAGATCCTGTGCTGATTTAACTTTATAAATGAAGAGACAAGGACCCAGAAAATTCAAGGAGCTTCAGCATATCACATGCCAATGAGTAAGAAGACACAAACCTTTTCATTCCTGAGACTGTGTTTTCTTCTTTCAAATTACTTTTATTTATGTGCATATGTTCATTACTTTTCTATAGCTGTGATAAAGCACTGTGACAAAGGCAGCTTGTGGAAGGAAGCTTCCTTTGGCAAGGCCACCCCTCCTTAGCTCCCCAGGCTGCACAGCTCCTACGGTTGTAGTTAAGTGAAAATGATGGACCTTCACAAGAAAAGCCTAATGAAAGATAAAATCTGTGACTGGCTAGGATGAAAAAATTATGGGCAACTTTATGACCTTTTATGTTATATGTATAATTTTTGTTTTTTAAGTCGAGGAAGAAAAACCCTTTGAAACTGGAGAGATGGCTCAGTGGTTAAAAACACTGGCTGCTATGGCAGAGCACCTGTGTTGAGTTCCTAGTTTGTTTGTTTGTTTGTTTGTTTGTTTTGATTGAATTCCTAGGGTTTATTTGGGCTATAGTTGCAGAGAGATAAGTCCGTCACAGCAGGGAATGGTGGCAGCTGGTGGCAGACACCAAGGCAGGAAAAGCAGAGCTTACATCTCAAACCTCAAGCAGGAGACAGAAAGAACACAATGGAGAGGGTGTGGAGCCTTTGAAGCCTCAGAGTCCACCTGTAGTGACATACTTCCTCCAGCAAGGCCACCCCTCCCAAGCCTCCCCAGACAGAACCACCAACTAGGGACCAAGACCAAATATCCAAATGCTTGAGATTATGGGAGCTAACTTGCTGCCAGTCACACTACTCCCCACCGTGTGTGTGTGTGTGTGTGTGTGTGTGTGTGTGTGTGTGTATGTGTGTGTGTGTACTATAGGCATGTGTGCACACCAGGCCTAAGGAAGATGACAAACGTCCTGCTCTGTTACTCTCAACATTATTCCTTTGAGACTGGGTCTCTTACTGAAGCTAGGGACTAGAGCTAATGAGTTCCACCCTCCGCCTCCCTTTTGCACTTGGGTGGTCATACCTGATTTGTTTGTTTTTACATGGGTGCTGGAAATCTGAACTCAGGTTTTCATATTTGAGTAAGTAGTAAGCCTTACTTACGGAGCCATCTCTCCCATCCTGCATTCTCCCCTTAAAGAATTTTTTACTTTATGTATGTGAGTACACTGTCTTCACCTCTTCAGACACCCCAGAAGAGGGCATCAGATCCCATTACTGAGGGTTGTGAGGCACCATGTGGTTGCTGGGAATTGAACTCAGGACCTCTGGACCGCAGTCAGTGCTCTTAACCACTGAGCCATCTCTCCAGCCCAAGAATTTTTATTGTAGTGAAAGTAAAACAAGGAAACATGTGGGCAGGACCTGAGAGTTGGCTCAGGGACTAAGAGTGGGTACAGCAGAGGAGGAGTGTTCTTGCAGAGGAGGTTCCCAGCACCCCCTTAAGCAGCTCAGAGCTGCCAGCAACTCTGGCTCCAGGGAGATCCGATGCACTCAGGTGCACACATACATACATAATACGTGCATACATACACACATGCATGCATACACATACACAAATGCATACATCCGTATAATTAAAAATAACTTTTAAAGGTTAATGTGAACTCTACCCTCTAAATAGAATTTGAAGAACACAGTGCCTCATGGCTGACTGCAGGGTCGGTGTTAGGGAGCAGCTCTCTAGAGAGCTTGCTCTTTTCCTTTCACAGAAGCTTTGTGCCTGTGTGTTAATTCCCTGCTTCTCCCTACTCATGATACTAGAACCATGCCTTTGACATTTCGTTGCTCTCTGAGATTACCTGAGATATCTCCTATAAGTAGAATCATGTAGCATTTTGTGTGGAGCATCATTTCCCTGAGCTGAAGTCTTCAGGATCCATCCTGGATGATGCTCAGTTGTGAGTGTGTGGTTCCTGTTTTCACCCATCCCTCTGTGGGTGTCCATATCCACCTCCTGGCTGCTGTGCACCATTCCGTAGTGAACCACAGTGAACCGGAGAGTGCTGCTCTCACTTAAGCTCCCAGTTCGCGTGTCTTTTTTTCACTAAGTACCCTTCTCCACAACAGATACTGTGAATGGTTGCCAGGTATCCAGCTTCTTTGGCAGAACACAACTTACTTTCTCCTAAAATTCTTTTATCTAAATTCTTTTCTACTTTTCACTTCTATAATAAGACTTTTGTATGTAATTTTGAATTGTAGTTTAAAAAAAAATAAAACAAAAACAGACCTCCAGCCAGGCATGGCCATGTATTACATCTGTAATCCCAACACTCAAGAGGTGAAGACTAGTCTCAAGTTCAAGGTCACCTGCCTATAATGCAAAGCAAGAGTTTGTCTCAAAACAATGGAATATGGGAACCCTAGGAGCTGGGAGCCTGCCTCAGAGTCCTTGCCTTCCTCTGCTCCACTGAGCTTAAACCCAGGAACCAAAGCCAAAAACAGCCAAGAAGCCTTATCCAGCTAAAAGGATGTGTTTGTGCATACTGGTCTCTCTTCTCAAGGTTTGGGTTAACATCCGGGCGTCTGGGGTATGGTCTGGGAGGGACACTCTGCTCTGACAGAAGAAGGTAGTGACAGGATAGAATAGAGAAGGCATGTGCCAGAGGATTTAGCACTAGAAATGCACTGCCAGACTTTTCCAAGGGGCATCAATTTACCATCTGTTTTAAGTGACTTTAAGACAGTTTAACGTAACAACCCAAAGATAATAGATGAAGAAGAAAAACACTTTCCACCATTAACCCACAGTGTCATTCCCCACAGGGGAACTTTCAACCATGATAAGACATGTCTCTGTCCCTCCTGGAGCTTACACCCACAATCCCATCTGCCTAGCCCTGCACCTGGGAAAGGCCTCTTAGGGAGGGGTTCCTGTTCCCAGTGCTTCCCCTACCTATCAGTCGTTTGTTTTACTTCTTGTCCAAAGCTCAAGACCTCTTGAGGGACCATCTTGGTTACACTTCATCAAAGCTGCTGGAGAGTCCTCCCAGGTCCCTGAGGGACAATGTACACATTCCATGTGTAACATGCCTGAGGGCCTGGGCAGTGTCAAGGGCAAAAATAGTAGGTCACATGCAGAGAAACTCTGGGCTTTTCAGTGGCCTTCCCCGTAGATCTGGCCTGCGTTTGCTTCTGCTCTGCAATAAATATGCTTGAAATGATGATGACTAGATGAGTGACAGCTGTCACTGATCACTTAATGATCTAGGAGGCTGAACCTTCCAAATCTGTTTGCTCAGTGCCCTCCTGCGGATTCCCTGCCCCTAGGTAGTATTATCAACAACTTCTGCAGCCGTGGAAACTACTCACAGCCCTGTAGGATGGCTTGTGGGCCAGCCTGAGGGCCTTGACTGACAAACCTTTCCAGCTCTCCTTGGTTTATACACAACCTTCCACTAGGTTACTAAGTTAAGCGTTCGATAGCAGAGGCATTAGAAAAGGTGATTTATTTCTTTTTAGCATTTAATATGGACAGAAAGTGGCACCGATCACCTATTTGCCTAAGTACCAACTTCATCAGGCCAGAGGACCAGGGTCTTCGTTCGGGCCAGGCCAGGCTCATGATATGACTGGGATTCCATCTTGATTCCCCTTACTCAGATGATGATGATATTGTTACTATTTATTAACAAATTAACAAGTTTCAGCTGAATATATTTAGAGAGGTCACAAAGTGATGCTATCATTACCAGTAGTAGGAGTCTGGGCTGGGTGTTTCTTGGCCTCTTATTCAAGGAATTGAAATAAAGGCTCACACAGACTGCTCAAGTAGCAGGGTAACTTTATTTGAGTTAAACTATAGTAAAGGTCAGAAAATGCGCCATTAGGAGTGCCCGCGGACCACATGAGAGATGATATTTAAGAACATGATTGTTGTTTGAAGCTTCCTTTTATGATATTTGAGAGGAAGAGGAGTTTGGCTGCCAAGCAGGCTAGCCTGGGCCTCTCTGTCTGTGATTCCAGACTAGGATTATAGATAGCCTCTACTCACTGTGCATTTCCCTTCCATGATGCATCCTATTTTAATCATACACATGCCTATTTATAGGCAGGAGATGGCCAATAAGGGACTCATTCCGGACAGTTTACCTTATTGCACAGGAACCCAAAACCAGACTAGGCCAGATGGGTCCATTGCCCGTAGTTCCCTGATGCCATTTAAACAGAAACAGGGCATTATCAAAGAAAGTAACTTACTCACATTATTTAAAGTAAGTATATGAACAGTATATACTGGTGCAAGTGGGGGTCCTAGGTTGCCAACTTATTGCTAGCTTTGCTGTTTGGAGAGGGATATGTGCATAGTCTAAGCCAAGCGGAGTCCCAGGTGGGTTAACTATTCCCCACACTTACCTGTCTCACTATTGATTTTTTTAATACAATGACCAAATCAAACTATTAACCCACCTGTCACCTCCATTTGACATGATGGGAATACTGGAGAGTCACGTTCCCAGTGATGTTGAGACACACGGTGCTCAGCTCTTAGCTTTATCTACCTTGCTGTAGAACAACTTTTAAAAAAAAATAATAATAAGGTCAAATTTCAGATTTCTTTCTTTCCCTTGAGACTTTGTACCTTTGAGAATCATCTCCTCAGTACTCCACTCCCTGTTCCCCACTTCTATCCAGGTTACTGCAAGTGACAGAATTTCCTCCTTCACGAAGATCGAATAGCATCTCATAGTGTATGAGTGCACTTTTATCTATCCATCCATCTATGGGTGGGCAACTTTGCTAATGTGGATAGGTGAGGCCACAGTGACCCTGGCAAGCAGACAGGCTTGGCACAGACCTCTATCCCATTCTTCAGTTAAGTTTCAGAAGTCACTGACCAGGGAATCTACCTGCCTCCCCACTGAGGTTCAATCACCACTGCTTCTCTTCCCCTTGCCTCCCCCCTTTCTGTCTTTGCTCTAGGACATCTGGAGCAACCACTCTGACAAGCACACTAGTCCATAGTGCAGCAGCTGAGGAGGCGTGGCTCACACCTCATCAGTCTATTCATCCCCAAGACTCGATCCCAGAATAGAGATGCTGATGGTCCGATGATTAGTTCTGGTTTCATCTTAGGTAGAGAAGAGCTAAAGTGAGATCAGATCAGTGGGTGAAGGGACCTGCTGCCTGGCCTGATGGCCTCAGTTGGATCTCCAGGACCACTATGATGACAGAAGAGACCAGACTCCTGAGAAGTGGCCTCTTACCTCTACCCCTGCATGTGTCATGCTTGAGCTCACACAGAAGCAAACGAACGAGAGAGAGGGGAGCTAAGGGTTTTGTTTAGAGATGGGTTTTGTAGCCAAGCCTGGGTTTAAATTCTCTATCCTCTTCCATCTTTAAGTAGTAGGGTTAAGGCATGACCCATCATGTTCAGCTTTAACGTCATTAAAGATTTTTTGTAAAGGAATAAGTTCATTGGACATGGTGGTACACGCCTTAAATACCAGCCTCGGGAGGCAGAGGCAAGAGGATCTCTTGAGTTTGGGGACAGCCTGGTCTACAGAAGGAGTTCCAAGAATAGCCAGGGATATCCATGGGGATGCCATCTCAAAAACTAGAAGAAGAAAAAGAAGAAAATGAAGAGAAGAAAGAGAAAGAGGAGAAGAAGAAGAGAAGATAGAGGAGGAAGAGGAAGAGGAGGAAGAAAAGGAAGAGGAAGAGGAAGAAGAAGAAGAAGAAGAAGAAGAAGAAGAAGAAGAAGAAGTGCTTATGTATTTACATGAAACCATCTTTTAAAGGAAGAGGTACAGCTCTTCAGTGTGCACATTCAATCCTGTGCTGTCTTCCAGAGGTGGTGTTTGCCTCATGCTTTCCAGGAAGACCCAGGCTTGTGCTTGTGAACTGTTGCTATGAAATGAATCATGCTACAAACTCCTACCCGTGCCTCCTATTGCTTATTTAGCATTTTCTGTTTCCAGCAACACTGCAGTGGCTGAACTAGTACATTTCATATATTGGATAGTTTAATTGCAGGCTTAATGCCTGGAGATGTAAGGTGATCAGATAATTGATCCCCGAAAACAAAGAAAATGCAGATTTAGAGGAGCCTCTGAGCACAGCTGGAACCTAGGACTCTCTCATGGGAAAGCAGGTGTGTTTTTACCTAAAAATGGAATTTCTGCTAAGTCAAAATTTTAAAACGCTAAGGTTGCCAAACAGCTTTTAAATCACGGTTGTACCAATTAATAATCCACCAACATAGGAGCACTCCTGTTTCTCCAGGCTGTCAAAATGCTGAGTGTTGATAATTATTCCTGAACTTCATCAGATGAATTAGCAAGGAATTACATCTGATTTTACTTTGTACTTCTTTAATAATCAATGAGTTTGAGCATCTTTTCATTTATTATTTGCTATTGAAACTACTTTTTTAACTCATATCTTTTACGTCTATTTCTTTTGAATTGTATATTTTGGTTTGCTTTTGAGACAAGGTCTCATGTAGCCCAGGCTGAGCTCAAACTTGTGAAGTAGCTGAGAATGGTCTTGAACTCTTACCTTCCTGCTTCCATTTCCCATCTTTTAGACTTTTTGGTCCTTTCTTGTTGACATATAAGAACTCTTTATATATTAAGGAAATTAGTCCTGATTGGAGAGATGGCTCAGAGGTTAAGAGTAGGAACTGCTCATGCAAGGCCCTCAGCTGGGTTCCCATCCCCCTGCCTCCAGCAGCTCTCAGCTGTTGCCTGTAACTCCACCTCCGGGTTGGCCTTGTTCCCATCCCCCTGCCCCCAATTAAAAATAAATCTCTAGAAAAGAAACTTAGTTCTATTTCTTTGGCTGAATTTTTTTTTCACAGTGTGGTTTGTATTTGACTTTGAGACATTTTGCTTCATTAAAGCCTTAAGTCTTTTATGTAGTATCATCTTTTACAGTATTTGGTTTTTATGGTCAAGATTGGAAGGAAAAAGACTCCAAAGTTTGTTTTTCTCTTTATATTTTGTATTTCTTTTTCAAATATAAATTTATGAGCCTCCTGGCAGTCTTTAAGAATTGAGGTCAGCTTTATGGATTTCTGCATTGTTTAGTCAGTTTTCCAACACTAACAACTGATTAGCCATGCTCTAGTGGGGGTGAAGCTGCCACTCTAGCTCCTGTCTGCTCTCTGTGTCCTTCCTTTCTTCCTTCCTTCCTTCTTTCCTTCCTTCCTTCCGTTTGTGTGGGGGGGGGAGGTAGGGGGGGTTAAGTAAAGGAAAAACTTTCTTTTTTAATTTTAAGTATATTTTTAGTGTATTCTTTGAGATTTTCATACATGATACAATGTATCATGACCAAGTCTACCTCTAGCTCTCTCCTCGGGGTTTTGTTAGACCCCTCCCAGCACAGTTTTTGGGCCTCTTGCCTATGTTCAGTCGGTCGGCTTGGTTCAGACCAGGAAACCCCTCTGTGTAAAGCCTGTAGTCTCATAATGTTTTTAATAGTTGACAGGTTTATTTGCCCATCTGAATTCTTTTGTCAAATTTCAGGAAATTTGAAATTCTTTTCTCATGTTTAACTCTTCCAACTGAAGCACCCCTCTCTCAACACAGCCACCGCTTGCTCAGGATTGCACTGGATTTGTATAGTATGTCAAGAAGGATTTATATCTTTGCAAGAGCAAACTGTGTCTGCCCCTTTGGGTCAGTGTAAATACAGAGTAGATGTCCATACACATCGCTGCAGTGAATGCTGTGTACCCATCCGTACCTCATGTGTACCTGTGACATACTGTGGCCACAACATTTGAGATTTTTGTATTTCTTGTTGAATAAAACCGCATTATGGTGTGTCCCAAAAGAAATAAAAAGGTTCTTCTTTCTGTAAAGAACAAATATCATTTCATTCCTGTTTCCTGAGTTCACTTTCCCATTTGTTCTTAGATAAAATTCTGGGCTGCAGGCCAGACAGGGGGGTTGTGATGTGCCAGTCAATGGTCCTCTTGGGAGACAGTCTAGCAGCAGCCCTGGCTTAAGTCCTCCCATTCCACTACAGAAGAACATCACAGACCAGGTGGTGTGGAAACAGCAGAAATTCACTGCTAGTAAAGATAAAGTTTGGTGTTTCATTGGGGCTGCCCTCTCTTGCTCTCAAGACATTGCGTTGTTCCCCTTGTGCTTCCCGTGAGTGAAGCTCTGTCCTCACAGGTGGAGGTGGAGGGACCTAAAAGGGGGAGGGGTGAGTTCTCTCTAGAGTCCCTGTCACTGGGGTTTCAGTACATTCATGAGGGCTCAGTCTCTTTCTCAGAGGTCACACTCTTAATATCAGCACAGTAGGGATGCAGGTTCAACATGTAATTCATGGCAGACCTGCCAGAGGCTGGCTATGTCCAAGTTCTTCCTGTCTCCTTTTCTTAGTGCTACATCAGTCTGTCTTATGTTCCATCTTATTCATGGGCATTTCACCAGGAATGAATAGATATTTATTCAATATATTCATTATATTCAATATACACACACATACACACACTTGACCCACATATACCGACCAGCCATTAGTCTGATGTATCTCTCTTTGTTTTATCTTCTCTCCTTTCCTTTTCTTAGCATGTATATGCATGTGTGGTGTGCTTTCATGTGTGTCTGCGTTCTCCTGTGTGTGGGCACACATACGTGCATAGAGAGACCTGAAGTTGATGTTAGATGTCTACCTCAGTTTCCTGTCCATTTGACTTATTCAGGTGAGGTCTCTTGCTGAACCTGAGCTTACGACTTTGGCTAGTCTAACTAATCAGTCTGCCCTGGGGTCCCCTGTCTCTGACCACCACCACCCCTACCCTCCCAGTGTTTGGATTATAGGCATTGCTGGTTCTGCACTCTGAACTCTGGTCCTTGAGCTTACATGGCAAGTGCTTTATCCACAGAGCCTTCTCCCCAGGCCTGAGTCGGCTTTGTTGTGAGAAGTGTTATAAGCTGAGACAATCGGCTGCTGATCCGGACTATTGCTGTTCTACTTGGTTATATGTATTTTTTAAAGATTTTACTTATTTATTTTATATATATGATGAGTACTCTGTCACTGTCTTCAGACACACCAGAAGAGGGCATAAGATCCCATTACAGATGGTTGTGAGCCACCATGCGGTTGATGGGAATTGAACTTGGGATCTCTGGAAGGGCAGTCAGTGATCTTAACTGCTGAGCCATCTCTCTAGCCTCTACTTGGTTATATTTGATCCTGTCTCAGCCAGCTTCGTTGGCAGAACACAACTTACTTTCTCCTGCTGTTGTTATTTAGATACTTTTCTACTTTTCATTTCTATAAATAAGACTTTTGTATGTAATTTTGAATTGTGGTTAAAAAAAAAAAATACAAACCTCAAGCCAGGCAAGGCCATGTATTACATCTGTAATCCCAACACTCGAGAGGAGAAGACTAGTCTCAAGTTCAAGGTCAGCTGCCTATAACGCAAAGCAAGATTCTGTCTCAAAACAATGGAATATAGGAACCTTAGGAGCTGGGAGCCTGCCTCAGAGTCCTTGCCTCCCTCTGCTCCACTGAGCTTAATCGGGAGATTGACATCACTGTTACAAGGCTCACACTGCATTTGTTTTGTGGCCTGTTACTGCTTTTCTTTTTTCTTAGTTACTATCTGGCAGGTCTAAGTTCTATGGCTTCAGACTATGAAGCACCTGGAAGGCAAGGACACTATGTAGACCTTGACACTTTGCTTTTGTGACTAAAACTGAAGAGAG
Source organism: Rhynchomys soricoides (assembly GCA_019843965.1). Taxonomy (NCBI): domain Eukaryota; kingdom Metazoa; phylum Chordata; class Mammalia; order Rodentia; family Muridae; genus Rhynchomys; species Rhynchomys soricoides. The sequence continues at coordinate 20,235,832 of JADRCH010000018.1, read as the reverse complement.
CCTGGTCCGCACCATCTGCTGCCAGGAGAGGTTATTTGGAGAGTGGAAAGCCTTGAGCTTGGTTTTTCTCAGTGGCTCTCTCTGTCATCTCTCTCTGCTTAGGCGCAGAGCACTGACAATTGTTTGGGAGGAGGGGTGACACAGTGGGACAGGTAAGACCCCAAGTAGAAACTGGCTTTGTTCCTTCTTAAATTAATCTTCAGTTGAGGGGTTATCAGGACCCTGAGGGTGTCCCTGGCTGGAAAGAGTCAGGAGGACCCAGAACGGTCCAGAAAAGTCTGGTTATGTGCTATTTTGATCTAAGTAACACAAAACTCTTACATTTTTTCCTTCTTTCTTTTTTTTTTCTCATGTTTTTTTGAACCATAAGCAAAGAAATGCTTCCAAGCTCATGTGCAGGCCAAGAATGACAGCACTGGGCATGTCCCTATGTGAGCTGTAGCCTGATTCCCTGGTCCTAAGCCAAGGAAGAAGACAGCCAGGGGCCTGCCCTGGAGCTGAGAGCCTCAACATTGGAAAGAGGTTCCCAGGCTCCTCTACATCCAAGAATGGTCCAAAGGCACCAAGAAGCTTTATGCTGGGCTCTGTGAACCAATGGTCATCACTCCAGCCATTCCTGTCTGAGTTGGTGTGTGACCTGGTCATGCTGCTGTCTGCACCTCTTTGGGCCTTCTTTTCCCCCTGTGTAAAGTATGGATGCGAAGAGATTGTATTTTACAGGCGAATTTGGAGAAATAATCACCTAACAGAGCTTTAGATACACAATAGGTCCCCAGTGTGTATCCCTTGCTATAGCAGAGAGCCTGTGGCCCTAATGCCCTGGGTTGCAGAAGCTGTGGCTAGGAGGCTGATACCATTTACAGGTGCAGGGATGCTTTAGCCAAGCTGAACAAAGGACCGGCAGGCCACACCACAAAGCTCTGCAGAAACTACCCTCAAACCCTCTCTATTCCCAGGTGGACTTGCCACAGGGTAGAACATGGCCACCTGGGGAGCCTGTTGGATCTGATCAGGAACTGTCTAGTGTCATGGCCCGACTCCATGTTCCGGCCTTTCTGGAACCCATTTTGGCTCAGGTGCCTGAAGGAATATACAGTGGGCCTCCCTTGGTTTTCTTAGTGAAATTGCTAGAACATTGGAATGCACTAGAATTCTTAAGTGCAAGCGTTGGTCCCATAAAGCTCTGTAGTCAGCAGCACTCTGGGAGAGTGATAGGCAATGTGGGCTAAGCAGGGGTCCTAGGTAGGTGTCCCTACCAGTGAGCCCTGATAGGTAAGTGATCCTGAATCTACTTGCAAGGGAGGTGGAAGTGTTGCAAAGTGGTAGATAGGTCTCTATAGTAACTAGGCTCAAGCTTAGCTCTGTTGGTTCTGCAGGTGGGGAAGTTTTAGAAACTCAAAGTGAGGCTTTGCTGAGAAGGTGGTGAGGGTAGCCATTAGGAGATTACCCCTTAGTCCTCCACAGTGTTAAGATCCTGATTCCACTAGTTTATGACAGTCCCTTATCATTAGCTACCCCTGGAAAACCACAGCTCTGGGGCTGTGGAGAACACTAGGACAGTGTAGATGGCTTTAGAGTCCTGATGTTTATGTCTCAGTCCCAAAGACTGGCTAAAGTGGTCTTCAGCACAGCCTGAGCTTCTGGCTTTTTAAATCTTCCTGGGGTTTCTGTGGTGAAGCTGAGGTTCAGAACCACTGATAAAATGGCAGGTGAGGTAATTAACAACAGCCGTAATTATTATTACAATATACATGCCAGGCCCTGTGCTAAACACATTATACGTTCATTTCCTTTAATCCCTAGAATTCCCACTTTCCATATGAATAAGCACTCTTGGGTAAAGTAAGTTATCACCAAGGTCAGAGAGCAGCAGGAGCTGGCTCGCCATGCCAAGAGCATCAGACTCTAGAGGCCAGGTTGGCCGCCACTGTAATTATAGCTTCTGAGGCAACGCAGAAGACGGGATCACAGCTGGGCCAGGCATCCTGTATCCAGCCGGAGGCTCCTGGTCCCATGCCACAGCGGCATCTCTTCTGATTGGATGATGGTAGTGACAGAGGTCAGGGAAGCCCTGGGGGACCCCCATCCCAGAGAGAAGAGATGTTGAATGATGTGCTTACCAGTTCTGGTAATGAATGGCAGTCTTTCTCCTTGGGTCAGATGGGAATTTCTTCTCGGCATCATGGAGAGAAAATGGGGCTTACATTCTGTTCACCAGGTGTTTTAGGTTTCTAGCAGACTCCGGGAGGGGGGTGGGGGGTAAAAAACCAAAAAATAAAAAAAACCTCAGGAGCCATCCATAAAGCAGGGCAAAGCCTTTTAATAAGTAGTTTCATTGGAATTTAGTGACAGGCAAACCCAGCAGGTGCCTGTTTTACTGGTAGTAAAAGGAAATTGGGCAGCAATTGTTTAAAAGGGGTTGGAGTTGTTTACATTTCGGGGAGGTGGGGGTGGGGTGGAGGTCTGCGTAGGTTTGAAGGGAAAGTTTACCAGGCTTAGGGGGTGGGGCTGAGCTGTCCTCCATGAAAGTGACATGGAAAAAATTCCTTCTTATTTTAAGCCTCCCCTTTGCTGTTTGCTTCCTAATTTTAGCAGCAGGAAGCAATAAGCAAATCTTGATGGGAAAACGCTGAAGCAAGTCAGGCAGTCTCAGAGTTTAATCAAAGTGACAGACGGAGGTGAAAGTTCCCAAGATGGGGGGCTCCTCTCACCCTCCGCCCAGCTTCTATCCCAGCTCGAGCAGTTTCATGTGGTTGACCTCACTGAGCAGGAAAGTGCCTGGTTTGGCATTCCATAAAAGGAAAAATACTGAAGAAGAGAGTGGTTGCTTACACTTCAGCCAAGAACCCGATGCCAGGGGCTGGAGGGCGATGAGAAGCTCATCAGCCCATCACTCAGCAGACCTCAGCCTCCATTCCTCACCATGGCAACACAAAAGGACTTCTGGTGTGGTCCACTTGGAAGCTCCATCTTGAAAGCTGAACATTGCCCTGCCTGCTAGGGAATGCTGGGAATGGGCAGCCTAGCCCTGGACTGCAGCCACTGGCCCAAATACCAAAGACCAGCCTGCTATCTCAGGATGGACAGCCTTGCTGTGTCATTGCCAGCAATGGCTCATTTGCTGGGTTTTGGATTTTATTTTATTTTTCTCCCTTTTAGAGATTGTTTCTCTGTGCATCGAGGGGACTGAAGGGCTGATATCCATGAACTTTTGGTTGCTAGGACAGGACAGCCAACTCAGATTAGCCTGAGAGAGGGGTGGAAGAGAGAAAGGAGAGCTCATCATATAAAAATGTCTCAAGACTCTGATTGGTCTAGAGTGAATCAAATAACTATTCTTGAACCAATTGATGTACTACTATACCTAGGAGTAACGTAATAAGACTGGCCTAACCCAAAGTCCTGTGCTCATTCATGGGGCATTGAGACAAGGTCGGTGAATGAGAGCCTTGGCAGGAAAATAGGCAAGAAAACCCTAAGGAAGCCAGAGCTTTCCTGTTACCTGCTTGTCCTCTGCAATTTCAAGTGTTGTGTTTGTCCAGATGTGGGGTGAAAGGCTGCAAAGATGAGGTTGTTACCATTTCTCACACATCTGCTCTTTTTTAAAACAATTATTCTATTGTTTTATATGGAGGAATGCTTTGCTTGTGTGTGTGTGTGTGTGTGTGTGTGTGTGTGTGTGTGTATCCCATATATGATTGGTACCCACAGAGGCCAGAAGAGGGCATTAGATCTCCAGGGTTATAGACATTTGTGAGCTGCCATGTGGGAACTGAGGACTGAACTTGGACCCTCTGGAAAAGCAGCCAGTGCTCTTAACCACTGAGCCACTTCTGCAGCCCACACATTTGTTCTTTAGCCATTGTTTTAAAGTGCCTGTATCACTCAGGTGCCACTGTGGAGTTTAGGTTCCAGCAAAACAGGCAATCTATGCTTTGATGAAACTTGTGCTCTTAAAGCAGAAAGTGGCCAAGAAGACTAAGATATAAAATACACACAGATTTCCGGGTGGCGGTGAGTGCCACAGGAGATGGGAGATAGGGTGGCAGTGGCCTCAGGGTGGAGGGAGGCTCAGGGAGGATGGGAGGTGGGGCAGTTCTGCAGGAGGTCAAGGAGCAAGACTTGCAGACTGGAAGAGGAGCCTTGCCTCTGAAGCAGAGCCTGTGGGAGCAACAGGAGAGGCCAAATCCAGTGAGGGACAGGAGCCCCGCTTCCTGGTGCTCTGCAGTGTGGAAGTCACTCTTGTTTCTTCCCTGGTTGATTATACTAATTTAAGAGACTTTTTTGTTAAAAGTGTATGAGTGATTTGCTTGCATGTATGCCTTTGCACCACATAGGCCTGGGGAGGCTCGAACTGGAGTCATATAGGGTCATAAGTTGCCATTTGGGGGCTGGGAAGATTATACTAAATTTGAGAGCAGGGACAATATTTAGATATTTATTTGCTCATTCAGTTATTTATCCATTCATTTGTTCAGTGAACACCTGCTGAGTACCTACTGTGTGCCAGCACCTTTTTTTCCCTCCATGTCATGGTTTCTCTGTGTAGCCTTGGCTGTCCCAGAACTCACTATGTAGACCAGGCTGGCCTAGAACTCAGAAATCCACCTCCCTTTTCCTCCTGAGTGCTGGATTAATGGTGTGTGCCACCACTTCCCAGCAATGAGCAGCACTTTTTTTAAAAAAGTATTGTTGCCAGGCAGTGGTGGCACACACCTTTAATCTCAGCACTTGGGAGGCAGGCAGATTTCTGAGTTTGAGGCCAGCCTGGTCTACAGAGTGAGTTCCAGGATAGCCAGGGCTACACAGAGAAACCCTGTCTCAGGAAAAATAAAAAGAAAAAGTATAGTTTCTTTATGTTTTGAAATTTTCATACAAGTATTCAATGTATTTTGATCTTAACGCCTTTGTCACCTACCCCTGGCTCTCTAACACCCCCCCCACACACACACTCTGTGTTCTCTTTTTAAAAAAGTAATTCACTGAAGGCAGTTAGTGCTGCCCATTTGCACATGTGGGGACGCTGTCCACTGGAACATGGGCAACCCATGCCACACTGTCTGTTCCTCAGTAGCTGTCAGTTGTCATAGCTCCTTAGCTGTGGGAGGGGCCTCATGAGTCCCTCCCCATCCACAAGTACCTCACCTTAGTAGAAGAACACAAATGTCAGTGTCACATGACAGGCGCCAGCCTGGCCTAAGAATTCCACACACAGCACAGTACCATCACCTGTTCTGGAAAAGGCTCCATGACCAGGATCTGCATGTCCCATGATAGCTATGCCATGTCTCATGCTAGCTCCTGATGGCCCTCAGCTGAGGACCAAATGATACTTTTCCCCCCACCCCTTCGATGTTTAAGAAGCAGGGTGGTTGGAGATTCGAAAGTCAGTATGTTCCCCTGTAGGAGGGAGGAGAAGGGGGGCAGCATCTGTGGCTACTGCCCAGCTGGCTTCAGATAGGGTGAGGCTCTGTGACCATGTTGCCAGCTGCTCTGCTATAAACCCTCGTCTTGGAGTAGGAGTTTCTTCTTCATGATCCTTCTTAGCCATGCCTGACATGAGCTGAGCAAGAAAAGAACAAGATGCCTACTAAGTGCCTCTTCTAGGGCCACCCTGCTGTGTGTTTCTTTCCTTTTGTTATTTTTTTCAATTTTTTTTGGGGGGGAGGGGTGAGGTGCTTACCACAGCACACACGTGGAGGTCAAAGGACAACTCCGTGAAATTGGTTCTCTCCTTCCACCTTTGCTTGGTTTCCAGGGATCAAACTCAGGTTTTCAGGCTTGGTGACAAGCACCTTCACCATCTGAGCCATCTTGCCGATCAAAAACTTTTTAAAAAGTATTATTATTATTCATGTGTATTTGGGTAGTTGTGTGCAAGGTGCCTGTGTAAATGTGTGTGTGTGTATGTGTGTGTGTGTGAGCGCATACACACACTGAAAGACAACTTCTTTTGAAACAGGGTCTCTCACTGGCCGGGAGTTCTCCAATTAGGCTAGTCTCTCCATTCAGTGAGCCCTACGTATCTTCCTGTCTCCTTCCCTAGCACTGGATTACAAGGATATGCAGCCACACCCAGCTTTTTACATAGGTGCTGTGGATTGAACTCGGGTCCTGTGTTTGCAAAGCAAACACTTTACCAACTGGGCTCTCCTCCCAGCTCTCTCTATTTCTGTAGTCCCAGCTTCCCACAGTACTTGCTGTGTTAGTTTTACAGCCACCAACTGAGAAACCCAAGGCAGAGGCCTAAACTACAGAGCATGGAGGTACCACCAAGATGACCCTGAACTTGTAGCTTGGCAGGCAAAGATGAAAGTGCCCGACTTCGTTGCAGGGAGCACAGTGAAGTGTGTGGCGCATGGAGACAGCAGAGATATACATAGATGCTATCTGAGAGGCACAGAACATGCAAAGGCTGGAATGTCTCAAGAGCACAGGCAAAAGGCAAAAGCGGAAGTTGGAGAGCCACAAGGAAATGAGTTATGGTCTGGTCTGGTGAACCCTAGCTGGCCCTCAGAGGTTGAAGGGCTGCGGTGGTATCTAGATGCCAGCTAGGTGAGGTCTGAGGAAAAAGGAACTGAAGCTCCAGGGGATCATGGTGTTACCACAAGGCACATCCTTCCTCCCTCATTCTCCCCTTTACTTGGTTCAGGGACAATCAATGTTTCAGCTACATCCTGAGAGACTGCTGGGCCAATGTGATAGGAGAGAAGAGACCTCTGGAAGGGAGTGGGGCTGTGTCCCATGGCTTCCTTGCAAACTGTCTCTCAGGAAGAGTATCTCCCCCCCCCCCCCGGGCCCTGGCCCATATGGAGTTGGTCTGGTCCACACAGGGGCTCTGGGTCATTTAAAGGAACTGCAGACTTTTCTCAAGAACACAATGAGACTTAACTTGGTTTTGAGGGCTTGGCAGAGTCCAGAACATTCTCTGAGGCCTGAAGGAGGTTTTGGGTGAGACATGGGAAGGCAGCTGACAAAGAGCAAGCTCAGAAGTATCCTTCTCACTTCCGAGTACTGGGAGTCAGGTAGATGAATGTATGGATGGGTGGATTCAAACATTCATAAACATAAGCCCAGGCGATCCTTAGGCCTCACACACTTGGGAGGGGTACAGGGCAGGTGTTCTCAGTCAGTGTTGAACGAGCAGAAGATGAGTGCAGGGTCAGCCTCCGAGGTTTCTTAAGCCCACAGAGTGGCCAAAAGCCCTGAACAAATAAGCACGGCTGTTTCCCCCAGTCAACATTCAGGATAACGAGGTGATGTACACTCCCCATGGGAGTTTGAAAAACTCTTCCCTCTGCGGTTTTTCTTTAATTTTAGCTCCTCGGTCATGAGCTAGTGGCTTCTTTCCATTCCCCTGATGAAGAGCTGGGGGAAGGGAGGGGCTGGCATTAGCATCATCATTGTCTTGGGGTGGAAGGGCACAACCCCACTGCCTTTCGGTCTTCACTCCCTGAGCTGGGCATTTGGATTTTTCTAGCAACTCAGGGCTCAGGCTGGATCGCCCCTTTCCCCTTCATCTCTCCCTCCTCTCTCAGCTGAAATGGATTTTGAGCCCATGGGGGCCAATGACACTTCTGTTCATTTCCTGGCGTGGCGCTCACTCAGAATATTAGAACATCATGGCTGCTGCTGTGTCACCTCTGAGCATACACCCTTAGCAGCTGAACCTAATTTGGACAGGCATACATTTCCTGGGGGAAACAAGATTTCCCTCTCTGGATCTGCCCTCAGACCCGGCAGGACCCCAGGTCAAGAGGCCATTGGAGAAGGTGAGTCAGTGGTCAAAAGCTAGGAGCTTTTAGTGTTCTCCAAGGGAGGTTGGGTCAAGCTTTCAGGAGAACATGGATACCTTGATCTGTTGATGAAACACCTCATTGTTACTCCACAGAAAAGCCCTCATGTCTATAGGGACCACGGCTCTGCTGGGGCCATCCTCCTAGGATGAGGCATGTGATAGAAACCTTATTCTTTGGCTCTATGAGTGGACAATTCTTGCCCTCTTTTCTGCTCCCTCCATCAGCCCAGAGCTGCTGACTGGGCAGAAGAATTGGAGTTGGGATGTGGTCACAGCTGGTAGTTTGTCATAGCTTTCCTGGAAACATCTGGCCCACAGTTGGGTTCAAATAATGAGACGTCAGGGTATGTGTATCTATCCATTCATCTCTGATGTGTCTTCCCTGTATCTCTCTAGGGATTCTGGTTGCAGAGGGTTGGCTGTGGCTAAGTGTGTGGCTGGTCCATTAATTATCCTTCTCTCTCCAGCACTTAGCACCAGTGGGCCCAGTGTATCAGACATAGGGCCACTGAAGTAATAAGCAGAATTCCCAGAGATGCTCCAACACTGTAGTAATACATTTGGTCCTGAGGGCTTGGTGAATTAGCCTGTGATGGCTTGCTTCTCCTCAGTGGAAACTCTGCAGCAGCTTGTCCAAGCCCTGGCTCTTATCCACAGGCAGCCTGCGTGTGCCTAACCCAGAGCCAGGCTCAAGTGCAGTCCTAGTAGACTCTCCATCTATAGAATACCTTCCCTAGTTTCTAGTCTCCTTAAGGCACCTTATCCCAGCAACTGATTTTCTCTGGGAAATACCATCTCTGTATCCAGCAGAGAGCATTGGCTTTAGAATTATGGTTTGGGCGCTAGAGAGAGAGTTCAGCCAAAACACGCCTGCCACACAAACTCGGAAGACCTTAGCTCAGATCCCCAGAACCTGTGTTTAAAACAACAACAAAAACCAACCAAGCAACCAAACAAACAAAACAACCCAAAAGCTGGGTCTAGTGGTTCATGCCTGTAACCCCAGCACAAGGGATGTAGAGACAGGCTGAAGCTCATTGAGCAACAAGTATGGCAGAATCAGTGAGCTTCAGATCCAGCATATAACACCTCCGCCCCACCCCCAACCCCACAATGTTGACTCCTGCCCACACACTCATGAACTCTGTATCCATGTGTATATACAGTAACAAGTACATACCTGCCCCCAAAATAATGGCTAGCTTGTATCCAGATTTATAATGTACTAGTTCTCGAAAGGGGAGGTACAGCTGGCAGACTCCTAGGATGTACTCACTGTATCCTTCCCCATCTCCTCCTGTGGATCCCTCCTCCCGTGGAACACTCCTCCCGTGGAACACTCTTCCTGGGCCCTCTCTGATGCTGACCTTTGTCTCAGGTGACAGGAACACCCTCAAAAGGCTTCGATGAGAAGGCATACCTGTCAGCCAAGCAGCTGAAGCCTGGAGAGGACCCATACAGACAACATGCCTTCAACCAACTGGAGAGTGACAAACTGAGCTCAGACCGACCCATCCGGGACACCCGCCATTACAGGTATGGCATCTGTTGAGTGGACAGGAAGGGAAAGCTGAGAAAAGACCAGTGCTGGTTGGCTTTGTTTCTTTCACTCATGTGTGTTCTACTGTTTTATCATGTTTACTTATTCATGTGTCTCTCTGTGTGTATGATCGTGCACACACGCAAACTGCATATATCTTACAAATATACACAGTCTTCATCTAGTGACTTTAGACATTTAATTGTCTTCATGCTCAGCATTATCCTGCCTCCTGTCTTCCTCCCTCCCTCCCTTTCTTCCCCCTTCCCTCCCTCCCTCCCTCCCTTCTTTATTTTCTTTTCTTTTTGGTTTTTCAAGAAAGGGTTTCTTTGTGGAGCCCTGGCTGTCCTGCCTGGAACTCAGAGACCTGCCTGCCTCTGCCCCCACCTCTGTCCCCACCCCGAGTCCTGGAATTAAAGACCACTGCCCTACTATGTCCCAATGAAAAGGTCAAGGAAACCCCCAGCTGGAGACAGAAGCCCCTCTGCTTCTCAATCAGACATCCCAGCAAGAGTAGCCTGCCAGGGAGCCTCAAAAAAAAACCCAAGAAGGTGAGGCACACTGAAGCAAGGGCTCCAGCCCTCCCCTCTTTGAACAGTGGAAGGCTGTGGCTGATCTCTGATATCCCTTTCTTGCCTCCTCCTCTGGCCCCAGCAGCTCCTGCAAATGCATCCCGATATTGTTCCTTGTTCTTCTCCTGTGGGAGATGGGCAAGGTCCTAGACCAGGGCCTGTGAGGCTTCCCACCAGTCAGTCCCAGCTTGGTGTGACTGGCAAGTCAGCAACTCTTCCTGGGTTCAGCTCAGTGTGTTCTATCTAGAGTATGTGCTATCACCTCTTCTCTCTTCCTGCCGTCACCTTCAGAAACATTCTACTCCTTCTGCCTCCCCCTGCCCCCACCCCCATGAGCCTAGCCTCATCTACCCTTCAGTCAACATGTGATGTTCCTGTGTTCTCCTTTCCTTCTTTTCTGTTATGGGGGTGGGGGGTATGTGCAAGACCAAGTTTTACACTGTAGCATAGGCTGGTCTGAACTTACTGTATGTACCCAAGGCTAGCCCTAAACTTTGATTTTCTCCCAGTCTCAGCTCAGCTCTCAAGTGCTGAGATTACAGGTGCTAGCACACAGACATGTAAGTCCTTTGTCTGTCAGCCTAAGGGCAACTTTCTCTCTCTCTCTCTCTCTCTCTCTCTCTCTCTCTCTCTCTCTCTCTCTCTCCTGCAAGCAATGGTAGATTCATGTACTGTTCTTCAAGGCCTTTGGTGGACAGCCCTAGTCATGGCTAACTTAGTCCTCAGGACCTAGGGGAATCTATGTTCAGGCTCCATATGTAAACTGAGGGCTTGGCCTGGATCATCTGTGTTTACCTTCCCACTTTACCTTGGCTCTCCTCATGTATTGGCTGAGAAACTAAAAGGGGGAACACTACTAGGGCTATGCACATCCAGGGCTGTGGTGGGTTGATGAGGTGCCATATGCTACTGCTAGGTCCTCTCAGAGGGCTGAGGTAGATCAATATGTGTGTGTGCGCACATGCACACTTGTGCAGAGGGAGCATAGGAGGTGCAGGCCTGGTAAAGCCAGTGTGCTACTGTAAACCTTGCCTTCCCAGGATATAGCTTCTGCTGGACTCTGCACTGCAGTCTAGCTCCTGGCCCTGGCCTCTGTCTGGGATGCTATTGACAGAGTGGGAAACTACATGAGACAGACTTGTTGGGAACATGAGCAAACTTCCACAACGATAGACATGGGGCGGCCTCTTGGACAACCCCTGGCTCCTGGGAATTTGGTAGCCCTACCCTCTATCTGAATCCCTCTATCTATCTACCCTCTATCTATCATTCTAGAAGAATGTAGGTGTGGGGGAAGTTCAAGTCCCCCCTCTAGACAAATGTGGGAGGTTTGCCTCCTTCAGGGAGAGAAAAACATTATTATCTAGCTTCTCTCCTTAGACATAATGTCTGGGGACAAGGACAGAGAGAACTGGGACTCTGGAGGTCTGAGTTCCCCTTGGGAGCAGGCACTTGGACAGCCTGGCTTCTGGGAGCAGTAGAGAGCCCCTCCCCACAGCCCTCTCAAGAAAGAGAGATTTTAAAGCTTCTCAGGGATTTCTCCCTGGGGTCTCACATGAGCAGTGAGATTCCCTGCCTGTCTGACCTGGCCTCTCTACAGGGCAGGAAATGGGCCTGGGAATTCACACTGTGAGCTACTGTCAGTGGAGTGAACACTGTAATGAAAAAACAGTCATTGCTGGAATAGTGTGGAGCGATTTTAATAAAGAAGATCGCTTAGGAAAACCAGCGGGGGCGGCTGCCTTCCAGCGGTTTGGAGCCAGAAATGAATGCATTCACAGGAGCGATAGATAGGGAGGAAGGCTGGTGGGAATGAAGGTTTTAATTCCTCTTGCTGAGAGGAGAGGGAGTCAGGGTCCAAAGACAGGGTCAGGGAGCCCAGGGCTGCCGAGGAGGGAGCAGAGTGGCAGGGACTGCCCTCGGTGTCTTCTGGGAAGCTGTTGTCCTACAGGCTTGCCCCTGCCTGATAGTTCTTGCAGGGCTGTTAGTGAGTGCTGTAGAGAGTGGGAGGGAAGTCCCTCACTCCCACCCTGCAGGCAGAGTGGGAGGAATTTCTGGCTAGATCCTACCAGAGCTGGGAGACAAGGAGGAAAAAGCATCTGGATATGAGAAGGCAAAAGGAAGGTGGCCTTCTCTCTCTCCCTCCTCCCCCGCCTCATCCCCCTGCCCTGTCCCATCAGCAGCCTTGCTGTTTGGCTCCTGGCTGAATCCTGGGACCTATACATAGACCCTAAACCTCCCCAAAAGTCAGTGCATATGTGCAGTGGTACTTTAGGTCTTTGGCAAAGAACCCCCAGGCTTAGGACGATTCCTCAATCTGTAACTTCCTTCCTGGACCCCAGGCTAGGCAGCAAGTGGGTGCTGGGCCCATGTGGGATGGAACATCATGTTATGGGAGGCAGGCTCTATCCTAGCTTCTAGAATACCTTCTGCCTTACAGAGCTGTCCCAAGGCTCAGCAAAGTGGGCATAGAAAAACACTGAGGGGCCTAAGCACACTACCACTGCTCACCTCTGACCCCCTTCACCTCTGACCTTCCTCACCTCTGACCCCCTATCCTCTTCTTAGTTGCCCATCCCTGTCCTATTCCTCGGACCTGCCAGCTACCAGTGTCATCATCACCTTCCACAATGAGGCTCGTTCCACACTCCTGCGCACAGTGAAGAGGTAAGCCCCTCAGCCTTATGGGCTGTCATCTCAGTGGCTCTGTCCTGTGAGGTATCTGGTGGCCCATAGAGTTTCTGACTAGACAGGACCTTTTTGCCAGGGATAGTGTGTAGACACTGGGGAAAACAGCAAGCACTAGGAGGCCCAAGTGAATCTTTTGGGAGACCCAAGAAGTCAAGAGCAAGAAGTCAAACCCAAGGTCAAATCCAAGAAGGCAGATATGCAGCAGGCTCTGAGTGGAGGGAGGCAGTGATAGACAGGAGGCCTTAAAAAGCTGGGTATCGGGCTGGAGAGATGGCTCAGCCGTTAAGAGCACAGACTGCTCTTCCAGAGGTCATGAGTTCAATTCCCAGCGACCACATGGTGGCTCACAACCATCTGTAATGGGATCCGATGCCCTCTTCTGGTGTGTCTGAAGACAGCGACAGTGTACTCATATACATAAGATGAATAAATAATTAAAAAAAAAACTTATAAAAAAAAAGCTGGGTATCAACACAGCAGGTGCCTGGTAACCAGCAGAGACATTCCCATCCTGCACACATGCCACCTCCCCAATACACTTAGATGCAAGTTTGACTCAGGAAGGAGTACCCAGCAACAATGCTCAGAGTGATGAGGCCTGGGTATCCTCTCCCAGAGAAAGACAGGCCCCCTCCCAGCCATGGGGGTGGGCAGGAGCCTCCATCATGAGAGAGGCTTTTACAGGGTTGTGTAAGAAAGGCTGACTGCAGGCTCATTTTCTGTGCCCACTGCTGCTCCAGTGTTCTGAACAGAACTCCTGCCAGCTTGATCCAGGAGATCATCTTAGTGGATGACTTCAGTTCAGATCGTAAGTATTCATCTTCCCTTAGGGTGCCTCTCCGTACTCCATCCTAGCTCCTCCCCCTGCTGCTGAGATGAGCTCTCTACTGCCAGCCTGGTTCTCACACATGGACCTCCAGACCTGCGTGATCGGAGACTCATTAGTCTTCTAGGACAATTCCTCATCTGGGAGCCCAACAAAGGGCAAGAGTGGCATTGTTGAAATGATACACCCATGAGATGACATTAAAAAATGAAAATAAAAGCAAATGAACTGAAGCAAGGGGATGAGGAGATACCTGGATAGAGAAGGTGCTTGCTGTACAAACATTAAGAACTGAGCTTAGATATCCAGCAAGCATGTGAGAAGCCAAGGGCCAGAGTGTGCATCCATCAGCCAGTGCTCAGGGAAGTGAGGGGGTGGATGGTGGGTGCCTCACTGGCCAGGCAGTCTAACCAAAACTATGAACTCCAAGGTAGAGATAGAAATAGAGAGCCTGTCTCAGAAAATAAGGCAAACAGGTAAAGAATAAACAGAAAGAGACCTGAACTTGACCTCTGGCTTCCATGCCTACACATATAAGCAAGTGCACTCAGACAGACAGACAGACAGACAGATGGGGGGGGGGACACACACACACCTGTAACAATATCCACAGCATCATTCATAGTTGTAACTCACATAAAAGAGTCCCTTTCAATGCACCAGGTGCTCTCTGGCGCCCCCTGGGCTAGAGTTGGGTTCACAGACACTAATGGTCCTCACCTGGCCCAGGAGTGGGGCCAGGGCTATCCTTCAGGTAGAAAAGCCAGTATGATCTGATGCCCATCTAAATGAGCTTGCCTTCCTCCCCTCTGCCCTCAGCTGAAGACTGTTTGCTTCTGACCAGGATCCCCAAGGTCAAGTGCCTTCGCAATGACAAACGGGAAGGTGAGAGCTGGGTCTGTGTAGTGTTGGTCTTCTACCTCCCTGCTCCTGTGCTGGGCACTGTCATCCAAGACCCTTTGGTCTGCTTTGCTTCTCTCTTTTGAGAAATGGGACTGTGTTGGCACTCTTCTGCCTTACAGGCTGGCTAGAAAGATGAACAGGAGTGTAGTGTTGGAAAGCCCCGAGAAAACAGGAGGGAAGGAAAAGGGTGGGACCAATCGAGGAGTGTGTTGGAGCATCAGTGACAGCAGTGTGGTGTCCAGCCTAGAAGACACAAGAGAAGTCCCCGGCACAGTTCCTGTCCTGGGAATGTTTAATATGTACCCAGGGGGTCAGGCTCACCCTCACCACAGTCATTATGTTTCTGTGAATGGTGTGGTGATGGCGGCGAGGGAATATGGTGAGCAGGAAGGACTTCTGTGGCAGAGTGGGCCTCAATGGGGAGAGAAATAAGCCTCAACATGGAGAGCAATAGCACCTCAAGTCCTGGGTGATAGAGAGCAAGGGAGAGCACGGCAGGCCCAACACGCTGCAGTCAAAGGCAGGAGCTGACAGACGTTGGTACTGGTAACCCTTCTTCCTGGAGGGCTGTGGCAGGCATTGGCTCTGTCGTCATTCTTATCCTAAGGCATGACAGCCATTGCTCCCATTCTGCCCACAGAGAACGGAGGTGTCAAGAAGTTCTGTAATTTTCCAAAGGTAGTAAATGGATTCCAGCCTGAGAGACCAGTCTTTTAGTCCCTCTCAATGTGTTCTTCTACCTGTGAGAATCCAGGCCTGGCCAGCAGGGACAGTAGACTGGGTGGCTTGAGGTGAAAGCAGATCTTGAAAGACAGAACATTCTTAGACTTGATCAGGCAGATAGCAGGGAGCCACAAAGCTTTTAGAGTGAGAGAAATGTGTAATAGATATTATATAAGAAAGGCCATTTAAACCTAGGAGTCATAAGGATATCAGTGAGTGAAATCTGTCAGGGAAGAGGCTGAAGAGAAATGTCTCTCCAGCCACTATACACTAGAGTCTATCAAGCTTGGGAATATGTTGTTTTGTTGGTTTTGCCAACAGTGGATGAAAATTTATGGTCAGATCCTTTCTCTATTCCTTTAAGAAGAAAGGTATGACTTAGGCCTTTTGGACTGATGGCTGGTTAGACAGAGGCAGAGTGATGAGCAGGGGTGAGGCCAGGGAAGTGTCTCCAGAAAGGGGAGGCCTCATATCCGGAGGTCTCAGCACGGGGGCCCTTCCCTTCCCACATCTCACAGGACATGGGTAGTTGCTCTGGCCTGGGCAGAACCAGCTAGGCCTCTGCTGTCCTGACAGACGGCTCCCTGTCACCAGCCCTCAGCAGAATGGCCAACGTCAAGGCCAATTAGTGATGAGTTAGTGAAACCACTAGGAAATAAAGATAGGGGACAGAGGAACCTAATGCATGTGGGTTCTCTGGTACTGGGCTCTCTCCTTGCTCTACTATTTGATATGACAGGCTGGGTTTTGATGGCTTCTAATCTTATAGGTAAGAAAGAAACTGAGGCTCAGGAGTGTGGAAGAGTTTTTATCTAGCATGTACAAGACCCTGTGTTTGATTCCCAGGACTGTAGAAAGAAAAGAGAGAAAGAAGAAAGGAAAGGAAGGGAGGAAGGGAGGAGAAAGAAGGAAGGAAGGGAAGAAGGAAGGAACCTAAGTAAAGCTGAGAGAGTAAACAACACACTCAAGGTGAGTGAATGGCTGGCATACAAACCCAAGCCCTGCTCAGTCAAGATGATTCTCTCCTTGTCACATCTGGCTGTGCAGCTGGAGAGAACCATGACAGTTCTCAAAGGGATGGGTTCTGTCATCTGGTCTGTCACTCACCCAGCTTGACAGGCCATCTGCATCTAGAGCATTGAGTGACCCTGGGTGACCATGAAGGTGAGGGAGAACAAGAAGGAGGAAAGAAGTGGAGGCACAAAGACGAGGCTGACCACGGTAGCGCAGCGATCTCAGCCCCTGAAGCAGTGAGGACCCTGGGACTCTGGGGGACACTAATAGGGTGGTGGCTCAGCCCCTTCCTTTCTCTTTGCAGGACTGATCCGGTCCCGGGTGCGTGGGGCAGATGTGGCAGGAGCCACAGTTCTCACTTTCCTGGATAGTCACTGTGAGGTGAACGTGGAGTGGCTGCAACCGATGCTGCAGCGGGTGATGGAGGTGAGCCGCTTGCCTGTGGGAGCTGGACCCCTTCAGGCGATGCCCTCAGTGCTCACAGCCTTCGCTATCTGTACAGCTAGGCTGGCATCGCAGGAGGCCTCGGGGTCTGCTTCCCCTAAGTGACCCCACCCAGCCAGCTGTCTCTCCTGAAACATGAGTATGACTGCCATGTATGTCCCCGCTGGGGAATGAGAATCGCCTTGCATGGGATTTTGGTGAGCCAAGAAGCTCACATAGTAATGCGTGCACAGGCTCCTGAGCTGAGGGAGTTTGTGGTCAGACTGGAATTCTCCAAGAAAGGAGAGGAGGGAGCAGGAGGCGCCTGCCATGTGTCTGCTGTTCATCAGGATGGGCTGACAGAAAAGGATGAGGTCATTACAACTGAACCCTAAGAGGGCAGGTAGCCCTACCTGGGCATGGTGAATGTATAATCCCAACATTCTTGCAGGAGGAGCATGCCTGAGTCCAGACCAGCCTGGATTACATTGTGAAAGGAAGAAGGGAAGAAGAGGGAGAAGGGAGGAGAGGGGAAAGAGAAGGAGGAAGGGAAAACAAAGAAAGAGAAGATAAACAGCCCAATTTTGAAAACAGACAATGGATTTGAATGAGCATTTGTTTAAGGAAGATTTACAAATGGCCACACACAAATAAAAGTAGCTCATGGGTTCATCATTTGGGAAATGTGACCATACCTCATATCTACAAGGATGGCCAAAATCAAAAAGACAATAACAAGTGTTGTCAGGGTGCACGCACATAAGGAACCTCACACATTGCTGGTGGTAGTGGCAAACAAAGCAGAGACTTTGGGGGACATGCTGGCAAATTCCCAAAAGTTGAAATAGAACTAACCTGTGACCTAGCAGTTCCCTCTGATAGATATAGATCCTGGGGAGATAAAAGTAAGAACTATTTCCACACCAAAACTACACATGTGTTCAGGGCCATTGCTAAAAGAGCCAAGAGGCTGTAGTATATCCATATAGTAGAATATTATCTAGCCAGGAAAACAAAGTAATGCTAGTAGTTACAATGTATATCGTCTTTGAAAACCTATGAGATGAAAGATAGTCAAGAAGGCTGTGCATTATGTGACCCCATCTGTAGGACAGGTCCTAAGCTAGAAAATCCATAGGAATAAAAAGTCCGTTAGGGTTTGGTTTTGGTTTTGGTTTTGGTTTTGGTTTTGGTTTTGGTTTTGGTTTGAGGGAGGGGGTGATAAAGTGTTCCAAAATTAGATGGTGCTGCTTAGCCTACTGTGTGAGTGCAGCCCGTCTCTGAATTGTACTTTTAAATACAAATTATCAAGTTTGTAGCATATGAATTCCATCTCAACAGAGTCCGTGAACAGGGAATGGCTGGTTCCCTAGGGAGCACAGGAAAGGTACAGTGACTTCTGTGGTCAGCCATTGTCCAGGCTTTGAATACCTGAGCCATGTGGGAACTAAGGGGTTTCTAATTATACACAGAGGGGCTTGGGAGCCGGGGAGTAAAGGTGCTTGCCACCGAACCTGAGGGCTTGAGTTCAATTCCTGGGACCAACATGGTAGATGAGGAGAACAGAATGCAGCATCCATGCATGCTGTGACAGGCTCGAGAATACACGTAAATAGGAAGGTGGGTAGATAAGTAGGTAGGTAAAAATAGATGTAAAAAAAAATTTTTTTAGAGTGGCTTTGTCATCGTTGTCCTGCTGTGTAGCCCAGGCTGGCCTTGAACACACCATCCTTCTGCTTCAGCCTTCTGATTGCTTGAGTAAACAAGTGTGTGCCATCACATCTGGCTCAGATAAGAGGGTATTAGAATTGAAAGCAGAGTGGGGGTGAGGGAAAGAGGCTCTAGGCTATGCCCCTCAATGGAGGGTTAAAAGGGCTTACCAACTGTGGTTAGGCTTTCCTGGGGTATACAACATGACTTACCCCAACTTAAGAAATCGGAAAGATTTGTGTTATACACTGATATTTTGAAACTGGATTTGTGTTCTGGGAGGTGACTGACTTTAAAGCAGAACCCTAGAGTCCCTGGCCCTGCCCTGTTGGCGCCCATTTGAGGAGACTCAACTCAGAAGATAAAGAGATGGATAGCAGAACACAGAACAGTTCAGGACTACAGCAGGAAAGTCAGCCTGCGCAGCAACTAAGTCGCTGTCCCAGGATAGTCTAGATCATGACAGTGAGAGGAAGGCATCCTGCAGCAGTCAGAGAGGGCATCACGGAGCAGGAGAGATCCCAGGAGGGCTCAAAATGACATGAGAGGAAGAGAAGGAAGACTAGTGCTGTACCTGAGTCTTCCAGGAGCCTGGGGAGACTGTGGCACCCCCTGTTCCAGAGGTCCCTCTGCAGAACAGGCAGTTGGGCCTCTGTGTAGAAGCCTCTGACATCACACCTTCCCATCCTCCTCTTCTAGGACCACACCCGTGTGGTGAGCCCCATCATTGACGTCATCAGCCTGGACAATTTTGCCTACCTTGCAGCATCTGCAGATCTTCGAGGAGGTGGGTCCTATTCCTCAGGAAGGGCCTCTAGGCTTGAACAGAGGCAGGCAAAAGCCCTGGTTCAAGTGCTCTCCCAAGTCTCACTCTGCCAATCCTTCCTAGGAGAAGATGAGGAGGGAGAAGGAGAGCATGGGGTTGTAAGTGCTTCACACACAGTGGGAGGTGGGGCCAGCTAGTCAGTCATTCCTTCCCCTTATCACTGGCATACTCTTCCCCAGTGCTGCTGGTTCAGGGAGCTTGGCCAAAAGCCCAAGGGAAGTCTTCTGGAGAGAAGAAGTTGTCTGGACAAGAAGAACAAGAGCCTGTGGCTTCTCCTGAATTCTTCCTTTTTTTTTTTTTTTGTTTAAGATTTTATTTATTTTATGTATATAAGTACACTGTAGCTGTCTTCAGACACACCAGAAGAGGGCATCAGATCCCATTACAGATGGTTGTGAGCCACCATGTGGTTGCTGGGAATTGAACTCAGAACCTCTGGAAGAGCAGTCAGTGCTCTTAACCATTGAGCCATCTCTCTAGCCCTCCTGAATTCTTAATACACATCCCAGAGGCCATCAACAGCAGCCACTCACCACATTTGCTACTGAGCCTTGAAAAGCATCTAGTCAGATTTGCTATGGGCTGTTATGTCAGCAGTGGTTAGGATTCTAGTGTGGACAAATGTCAACCATCTCATTGGCGTTTTGTATTGACTGCGTGTGTAAATGTTTTAGATAGACTGTATTAGGGCTGTTTTATTCTAATTAACCTCATGTTGTTCTCATATAACTCCTGGACTGCTTTTTAAATATTCATTAATTCATTAATTTATATTTTACATGTGTGTGTATGTACCATGTGCATGCAGTGTTCACAGAGGTCAGAAGAGGGCATCTGAGCCCCTGAAACTGGATTTACAGATGGTCATGAACCACCATGTACATACTGGAAATGGAACCTGGCTCCTCTGAAGAGCCTCAAATGCTCATAACTGCTGAGCAATTGCTCTAACCCAACGCTTCTCAACCTGTGGGTCGAGCATCAGAATCCTGCCTATCAGATGTTTACATTATAATTTGTAACAATAGCAAACTTAGTTATGAAGTAGCAACAAAATAATTTTATGTTGGGTGGGGGTCACCACAACATGAGGGACTGTATTAAAGGGTCACAGCATTAGGAAGGTTGAGAACCACTGCCCTAGCCTCTTCTGGACTGGTTTAGATTGGTATATGTGCCTTGAGTTAGTGGCTTGCTTTTATTGTCCTTTTTGACGACCTCGGATCCTGGCATTGAGCTGCCTAATTCAGGTGACAGTAGCCACATGTGGCTCTTTAAGTTAATTAATATTAAATAGGATTTACAATTAAATTCCTTAGTTGTCCTGGCTACATTTCAAATGCTTAACCCGTATTAGGTTTTGGCAGCCACACAATGTTTTGGTGACCCCACTGAGCCATGTAGATATAAAACATATCTGTCATACAGAAAGTTCTGTTGGATATTGCTGCTCTTGAGAGTCTATTACTGGGAGCAAGTGGGCATGGAGGATGGGTCTTCTCTAGGTCTTGGTTACACACTAAGCAGACCCAACCAGGAGTTAGACCTTGAAGCTGGGTAAGATCCTAAGAGAAGCCAACCATTTCCTCTCTGAGAAGTCACCTCAGGGCCTTTGTACTTTGTCTTAGTTACTTTCCTATTGCTGTGACAGAACACCATGACCAAGGCAACTTATGAAAGGAAACATTTATTTTGGAGCTCATGGTTCCAGAGAATGAGTCTATAACCATCATGGTGGGAAGTGTGGTGGCAGACAGGCACACATGATGCTGGAGCAGTAGCTGAGAGCTTACAGATGATCCAAAAGCTGGCATGGGCTTTTAAAACCTCGAAGCCCACGCCTGTGAGCATACTTCCTCCAACTAGGCCACAGCTCCCAGAGCAGTTTCATCTGGGGACCAAGTTCAGATAGATAGGCCTATGGAAATCATTCTCGTTCAAACCAGCACCCACTTGCTGCTGTCTGGAATTTCCCTTTCCCAGATGTCCATATGGATTATATGCTTCATTCGGATCCCTGCTCAAATTGCAACCTGTGGGTGAACCTTGCTGACTAACCTTGCTGACTAACTATGATATGGATACCTCACCTTATTTCCCACTTTTTTAGCACTGCAGAAATACACTTTGCAAAATATACTTTGTAGCATTTGTCTTCTCAGTAGGCTGGCAACATGTGAGGTAAGCACATGTTTCCTTGTGAGTAGAAACAATGGCTTCTGCCACCCCACTCTGATCAGAAGAGACTGAAGGGTGGAGAGGAAACCCCAAAGCCTCAAGGAGCTCTTCCTGAGCCCACTCTCACTCTGCTTTGCCTGTAGGATTCGACTGGAGTCTGCATTTCAAGTGGGAGCAGATCCCACTGGAGCAGAAGATGACCCGGACAGACCCTACTAAACCCATCAGGTCAGGCTGCTGCGTCCTCTGGGGGGAGCCCTCCTTCCGTGTCGGGCCTGGGAGACTCTTGGGAAGGTGTATCATCACTAGGGCCCTCAAGGGTGTCCAGTCTAGGTGCTGACTCTGTCTGAGCCCTCAGACCTGCCTGTAAGAACAGAGAGGATCATGGGAACAGTTATGAGGGCCCTGAGAGCTGGCCAGGCCTCCTACCTCAGCGACCATGCAGGAAGGGACTTGGAGCCAGAAGAGAGGCTCCTGGTTTCCACATTTCATGGTTGCACCTTTATTCTCTGTACCCCCCCAGGACACCTGTTATAGCTGGAGGAATCTTCGTGATTGACAAGTCCTGGTTTAACCACTTGGGAAAGTATGATGCCCAGATGGACATTTGGGGAGGAGAGAATTTTGGTGAGTCAATAAATTAACAATAGTGAGAACACAAGAGCAATACTGAAGCTCAGACACAGCAGTCTATACTTCAGGCCCTGGTCTTAAAGATATGCCACTGTTTTAAGTCATTTAATTGTCGTAAGGACCCTCTGAGGTAATTGTCTCCATTTTCCTGATTTTAAAACAGGCACAAAAAGTGATCTGTTCAGTTAAACAAGGAAGTTTAGGTGTCCAGGGGAGCTGTAGCCAAATGGCTAGACATGTCTGTAGGAGCATTAACGACTAAACACAGCTTAACTATGTGGCTGGTTCTCAACCAGAAGGGGGAGGGAGGTATACAACATGGCGTGATGGTCGTGGGTAATGTGGAGTCAGAGGCCTGGGTACAAACTCTGGCTCAGCTTCTTCAGTCTGTTTGATTTGGGGCAAATTAAGCCTCTTTGGGACCCAGTTTCCTTCAGAGCTTGTTTTAATTACTGAATGAAGCTATGGGTGTTATCACTGTGTGTGAGACCATCCGAACCACAAAGAGGGGACCTCCTGGACTCCCTGGAACATCAAGAGGGAGGTGGAACAGAACAAGAGAAGAAGTAGCTGGCTTTGCTTTCCCAGAATGCCGCCAAGTGAGGTGGAGCCCGGGCTCCCACATATCTGGTCTGGGTCACTGGGAGAAGCAGTCAACTTGGGTAACCTCAGTTTATTCCCTTGGGGGGGAGGGGACAAAAAGAAGCAAATAAACAAAAGAAACAACAAAACAAGAGAAGGTAAAATAGGCATAAGACTGTAAGACTGTGTGTATATCAGGCTAGACACACACACACACAGAGTGCAAATGTGACTCCCTGCCTGGGTGTTCACTAAGGATTCATATACAATGTGGACCAGATATGAAGAGTAGCCAGCACAGTCCTGGGTGGCGCTGTGACTACAGAGAGCTGTAGCCAGCCATTCACAGTTCTGAAAGATGGGTTTTCATGGGAGTATGGAGGGGTTGCTCCTCACCAATCTCTATCTGCTGCTGCCTCCTGCTGGCTGCACCTGGATGCCAATGGAAGGCAGCACTAGGGCTCCATCAGTCTAAACCAAGAGCCTCCCAGAGAAACCAGGGAGGGCAGAGAGCTACCTCAGGAGCAAGGATGGTTGTCTGGTCCTTCTCTCAAAGCTCCTCTCACACTCTCCTTTTCCATCTGACCAGGTTTCTGGAGTAGCAGGTAGGGCTGGTGGCCTCCCACCCAAGTGACACTAGGACACAGGTAATGGTGTCGCCTTCCTGAGTTCAGTCAGAAAGTGCCATGTGTAACAGTCATTCACAGCAGAGCCCCATGAGGGGTGGTGAGGTATTCTCAAGGCATGTGAGGTGTTAAAGCGTGGGCCTTGTCCTCTCCTGCTTCACCAAGAAAACAGGTGCACAGAGGGGCTAACTAACCAGGTGGAAACAGACACAAGATTTTCCCCCCTCTGATCACTCTGAGTGTATAGGAGTGAGTGCTGTGAGCTGGGGCACTGTGACCCTCCTACTGTCTCCCCATTTCTTGTGTCTGGAGTCCCAGTGACCTGCTTTGTGTCCTGGTCTCAGCCCAAAGGCAGCTTTGGCAAAATAGTTTGCTGTGAAGCTGAGGCAGGCCCAGCAGGCTAGAAAAGACCTAGCCTTCCACATGTACAGACATTTCTCTCTCTCTCTCTTTTTTTTAAACAGGCTGGGAACTGACAGAGAAACCAGTGAATGATCAAATAGCTCACTTCAAACTCTGCCTGAGGCAAGGGCTCCCAGGTTGGGGAACTTGAAAGGCAAGCTGAGAGAGGTTCTGGCCAGGCTTCTGTTCCTCAGAAGAAATTCAAAGAAGTGTCTAGGCTGGCTGTGGCCCTCAGAGGGTCAGATGTTGGGCCAATTTTGAGCCCTGAGACTCCTGTCTCTGATGGCTTTGAGCTTTTTATTTTATTTCTTTGTTGAAAGACAGGAGCCACCCAAACTAAGCCATGCTCCTGTGTCCCTGAGACATCCACAAATAGGAGCTCAGAGGCCACCAGGAGTGGGGCTGGCAGATGCCCAAACTTTGAAGGTCACCTTAGGGTTGCTTTCTCTGCTCAAACTCTGCAAGGTCTCTCACATCCTTCACAGCAACAACCAGAGCTCCATTGCTGGCTCCTAGATTCTTCATGGAAACCCATGCATACACTCTGCTCTCCTCTCCATTTCTCAGACCCTGTCTCACACATCAGGCCATGGTTGCCCAGAACTCACAGGCTATGCCTGTTCCTATAGGTTTGTGCCCCCCTGGAAAATCCTTCCCTTGAGAGTTTCATGACCTGTTTCAGATCTTTGCCAGTTTCAGCTTTCTGCTCTAGTGTCCTCTTTTTCAGTTGAGAACATTTCAAATCAGGGCCTGGAGAGATGGCTCAGTGGTTAAGAGCACTGACTACTCTTCCAGAGGATCGGGGTTTGATTCTCAGCACCCACATGGCAGCTCTCAACTGTAACTCCAGTTCCAGCCTCTTCACTATGTTCTAGCCTCTTCCAACATCAGGCAGGCATCTGGCACACAGACATCCATGCAGACAAAACACCCATACACATACACATACAAAATAAAATAATAAAAGAAAAACTCTTTAGTCATCCTAATTAAAAACAACCCCGTGCCTCCAACCCCACAGTTCCTCTCAGCCCCTGCATTTTCTCCCTTGTATCACTCTGCCATATGATACATGTTCTTCACATAATCTTGTTAATTGTAGTTTTGGTTTCCCACTTTTATGAATCCCCCCCCCCACGAGAATCTAGAACAACATATAAGAGATGCTCAATTAACATTTGCAAAATGAGCTAAAGAATTTCACTGAAGTGTAGCTTAGGCTGAGTAGTGCTCAAGGTTCTTACTACACATCTGTGAGGACCAGAGTTCGAATCACAAAAACCTACATAAATTCCAGGTGATTGTGGTAGCCCACATGGAATTTCAGTCTTTGAAATGTGGAGATGGGATCCCTGGAACCAGCTGGCTAACTGGAGTAGCTCTATCAGTGAGAACCCCTGCCTCCGAAAGTTGGGAAGCAAGTAGGGGAGGACTCCTGACATTAACCTCTGGCCCCAGGCACATGTCACGTACACACACACACACACACACCACACACACACACACACACACACACACACACACACATATATCACTGTGTCCTCACAGATGCACAACACATACATATCACAGAGACAGAAAAAAAAACTGATGTGTGGCTTGCTAGACAAAGTGTGAACTTTGTACTACAATGTTGCAACATTCAGCGATCTTGGGAAGGCTTAAAATAAAGCAAAACAGAACAAAACAAACAAAACCCAGAACTGGGATCAATGATATATACCTTTTATCTCAGTACTGGGGAGAGTGAGGCAGGAAGATTATTTGTGTTTAGGAGTTCAAGACCAGCTTGAGCAACTTAGACCCCCAACTCAAATAAAACAAGAAAAAGTGACATATGCAGTAATCTAAGCACTCATGCTGAAGCAGGAGGATTGCTGAGACTTTAAAGCCAGCCTGCACTATAGGCTGCATAGCAAATACCAGACCAGACAAAACAAGACCATATGGGCTGAGTGAGATGAAGTAACCTCACTAGCATACATAACAGTGGTATATAAGTGTGTGATGTATATGTACATGCATGTGTGCTTGTGCAAGGAAACACCCCATTTTATCTAGTACAAGAGCTTACACCCCAGCATGTACTTTCATGGAGACACCAAAGAGAAAGAAATCTATCCCCTTCTCTGCTTCCCACCCTCACCTGGAGAGATCCCTCTTCTTCTGACACTATTATCTCCTACAGAACTCTCCTTCAGGGTATGGATGTGTGGTGGCAGCTTGGAGATTGTGCCCTGCAGCCGAGTGGGCCATGTCTTCAGGAAGCGGCATCCCTACAACTTCCCCGAGGGTAATGCCCTCACCTATATCAGGTAGGTCCCACTGGGAAGCACCCTAGAGAAGGCATGGCATTCCGCTCACCCCAGATACCCCAGCTAATCACTCACCATGCATCTGCCTTTGGGTTGCAAACCTGCAGCTCAGGCCTCAGTTTCTCCATTTGCCACCCCAGGTCTGACACTCTGGGTATTTCTGAGGGTAGAGAATGAACTTGGAGCATTGCCCCTAGGTCTCTCTTGTCTCGAATTCCTTTCTCCACAAGTCTCAGACAAATGGCCAAGTGATCAATATATTGCTGTCTTTATTCCTTGAACCTCAGTTGTTGGTCATGGCTGCCAGTGCCCCACATTGACTTGGCCTGGTACCCAACCATGCATATTCCCAGCCACAGAGGACACAGGAGAGTGAACAGTGTCCTGGAAGACCATCCCATGACCCATGGTCCTGATGGAGGAGTTGGAGGGAGGGGGAGCTGTCCTGATAAGATCATGTCTTCCCCTCACCTAGCCATGCTGCTGGTTTGTGTAGGTTGGACCAATGCTTTCCACATCTAACTAATGAATGATCTAAAGATTTGTTTTACTTTTCCCACCCCATTTTTTTTTAAAAAAAGGTTTATTTAGGGATGGATGCCATGTGCATTCCTGATGGCCAGATGAAGGTGCCAAGATCTCTTGAAACTGGAGTTACAAATAGTTATGAGCCACCATGTGGGTACAGGAAACTGAACCCAAGTCCTCTATAACAGCAACAAGCTATCTGTCTAGCCCCCTTACGCCCCATTTTCATAGTAAAAGTCATACAGAGTTACTGAGAATACCCAGACAGAACCAATGCCAATTTTTATATGCAGATGATATTTACATGACATATTTATGATAATAACTCTTCATGGTATTCAAGAAGAAAGTGAAAACCGTCTTCACTCATTCTCTCTCCCATTTGCCCATTCATCTTTTCAGAAGCAGCTATTGCATTAAAGCCTTTAAATAGAACTATTTGCTCTTAGTAGGTTGCTGTTCTATCATGTTAGACTTTAGATACATTCTCAAGTGTAATTTGTATGTGGAGACCCATATGTTTGTCTTAGCAGGTTGTTGTCATGCTCTCTTCTAGGGGCGTGGCTCTGTCATGTGCTCTTCTAGGGGCATGACTCTGTCAAGCCCTCTTCCAGAAGTGTGGCTCTCTGTTATGCCTTTTTCCATGGGTGTGGCTCTCTGTCATGTCCTCTTCCAGGGACGTGGCTCTCTGTCACACCCTCTTCCAGGGGCGTGGCTCTCTGTCATGCCCTCTTCCAGGGGCGTGGCTCTCTGGCACTGTATCACGGCCATCTGTCCTCATCAGCATCACTAGCAATGGTCTCTTTTTCCAAGGCTGCCTCATTCTCCATTGCATAGAAATATTTTCCTAGTCTGGCAGTGGTGGTGGTGCACATCTTTGATCCCAGCACTTGGGAGGCAGAGGCGGCGGATTTCTGAGTTCGAGGCCAGCTTGGTCTACAGAGTGAGTTCCAGGACAGCCAGGGCTATACAGAGAAACCCTGTTTCGAAAAAACAAAACAAAACAAAACAAAACGGAAATATTTTCCTACTGAAGGGCATTTATTTTGCTGCCAGTGTTTTGTTAGGCAACTATTCTTGCATGTGTCCCTTTTGTCCACATAACAGATCTTTCGCTAGAACAGATTCCTTCAAGTGAAGAGCCTGTCATGGGTCCTGACAGATCACCTTCTGGACAGACCATACCAATTTGTTTTACCCTGAGCCAGTATTGTTTTGCCTGTAAAGCTGGGATTCTTGTTCCTCTCTACTGTATGGATGGAGATCATCTTTGTCTTATTGTTAGTCAATAAACAGCTAGACCTGATAGTCCAGGCCTGTAGTCGCAGCTTCTTCAAAGGCTAAGGCAGGAGGATTGAAGTTCAAGGTCTCCAAGGTCTACAGAGTGAGTTCAAGACCAGCCCAGGTAGTGTAGTGAAACCAAGTCTCAATAAAAGGAAAAGAGGTCTGTGGTTTGAGTTCAGTGGCAGAGTGCCTGCCTGGCAGACATGGGGCTGCAGCTTAAGCCCCCAGCACCACATTTAAAAGCTATAAGATCCACACTGACCTACCTCGACCACCCCCCTGTCTGATGACTTGGTATTGCCCTTTATCTGCTCATAGGAATACAAAGCGGACAGCGGAGGTGTGGATGGACGAGTACAAGCAGTACTATTATGAGGCCCGGCCCTCAGCCATCGGGAAGGCCTTTGGCAGGTGGGTCCCTCCAGCTACCCTGTCACCCCACCCATGTTTGCACAGCTGGGCAAATATGAAGTAGGCACACACTGGACAGCCTCTTGGTCTCCCTAGTCATGGAGTCCTGGCTCTTCTGGCTCCTCTAGGCTCTGGGAGAGAAGGTGATGCACAGACAAGACCCTGGTCCTAAGTACTTCATGGAGACAGATAAGAAGAGAAGTTTCCCCATCTAAGCTGAAAGTGTAGCCCATTCAAAGCTGCCCCCGGGAAGAGAAGCATCTGAAGTAGTAGTTATGACAGGGTTGTCTGCAGAGGACTGTGCAGGTTTGCTTCCATATCCATCCAAGCCTCTGATCTGTCAGCCTACTTTCCTTCCGGTCATGGTTTGCGATGACCATTGTTTAGTTAAACATTTTGAAAATGCAGATGGATTATGAAATCAATTTAGTGAATCAGCATCAGCATTAAAGAAGAAGATGAGACAGAAACGATAGATGAATTTCATGCCAAGCAGACTAGAAAATCAGGGTGGATTGCAATCTGCAGACAGTGTTGTTTTATGAGGCTCATTCCACTGGATATGTGTGTATAGATGTGCACCCACTTGCGTGTCCGTGGGATGGAAGGTGTGCTGATCTCCATGTTAATTTTGTAGTTTGAAAGCATTGTTAGTGGTCAGTTATAAGTGAATCACCCCCCCCCACATTTATTTATTTTTACCTAGCCTTAAAAAGAAAAAGATGAACCACTAAATTCTTAATATTTCCTGAGGCCTGACTAACTCTCATCTAAGCCTGACATGTCTCCATATCCCCTTTTGATCTTCACAAAAACCCAAGGTGAACAGCTAAGGCCTAGTGTACTCAGGCTACAAAGGTCCTCAGCTGATCGCCGAGGAGGGTGAGATCCAAGCGCACATCCCAACAGCACATCCGAAGGTTCCGACCTGCCAGACTCCTGAAAAATGTTTTTCTGAGCTGGAAAGTTCAGCTTTCCAGAAAGCTGGAAGTTGATGAAATCTTCTGTTCTCTGCAAAAGATGAGGACAGTTTGTACTGCTAACGGAGTAAGAGGTTGAGAGTGTGATCCTGTGAGCTCAGGGAGAAACATAGAAGAAGACAGAGGAGATGTAGAAGAATTCGGTGTTCCCGCCAGATGTTAGTATAGACTACCTGAGACATATGGACAGAGGGGCCAGTCTCCCTCTGTGGTCCCCCGGGGCCTGACTACCTGAGACATGTGGACAGAGGGGCCAGTCTCCCTCTGTGGTCCCCCGGGGCCTGCCTCCCCACACCTTGGCTTTTTCCCAGCTTTGTCTTTCCCTTCAGTGTGGCCACACGGATCGAACAGAGGAAGAAGATGGACTGTAAGTCCTTCCGATGGTACCTGGAGAATGTCTATCCCGAGCTCACGTGAGTGCAGCCCCCTTCCAGGGTGGGGACCAGTGACCTGTCATGCCCTAAGTCTGAATCCTCCAGCTGCCAATGTTCATCTTCCCTCTGAGAGGAGGCATTGCTGAGTATTATCAGTCAGGCATGATGTGGTTGCATTTTTACCAGACTGCCTCCTTGACTAGAAATGGATATTGTCTCCAAAGGAAGACAGCTCTGCACAATGCAGCTGAGGCCATGGTGCTTTCCTCACCTTTGACCCTGTTCTCTCTCTGCTGGAAACTCATCCCAAGGAGATAAAGTCATCAGAGCACAGAGCAGTTAACCGCAGACCCTGCTGTGGGAAAATGAAATGCAGCTACCGCTTAGGCTGGCCCAGTGGATACATCCATTTAAACAAATATTATGCATCCATTAGTATGTAATCACAGAGACCAAAAATGCCCAGGGAAATGTTTGCTCTATCGAAGAGGAAGCAAAAATGCAAATAGACTTTGTGGGCCAAGTGCTCTGAAGGGGACTGAGGGAGGAAAGAGAGGAGGGTGACTGTGATAGGGGGTGGGCCACCCAGGTCCCTCTCTCCTGATTCTAAATCCTTTCTGTTGTCTTGGTCACATGGCTCATTTCCTCACTTTCTTTAGATTTTGACTCATTTGTCCCCTCCTTGGGGACACTTTGTCTAAACACTAAATTGACAGTGGCATTCTTCCCTGGCATTCCTCTGAAGCACACACACACACACACACACACACACACACACACACACACACTAGCTGGCTAACTTGATGTCATCTCCTGCACTTGCCTAGAAACTCCCCGAGGCAGAAGTCAAGAAACCATCCCCAGTTTTGTCCATGGCTCTCCTCTGGTCCCTAGAACACTGCCTAACACAAAATAGACACTGAGTAAGCAACTTTAAAATGACTATTTTTGAGTGAATAAACTCTAGTGAGCAAGACTTAGGGGGCGTGTGGAGTTAGCCTTCTTCCTATAGAACAGGAAACTGGGGAGCTGCTCCTTCCCCTGTTACTTCTTTCTCTCAAGGGTGCTGTTGTGGCTCTCTGAGATACTCTACCCTCCCTGCCTCCAAGTCTGCAAGGAGGGGGAACCTCTGTTCTCTGAAGGCATATCCAATGCCTGGAAAGTTCCCATTGTTCAGTGGCAGTCAAGTCCTGGAAAATAGCTAGATGCTGAACCCAGATAATATAACTCAAAGTTCCAAATACAGCCTGCCTAAAAAGCAGTAAGCCCAAACCAACTGCTGGGAACTTCTAAGAAATTCCTGAACAACAATGCAAGCTACACCAGCCTCCTTGGCAGCCAAGGAGCTTCAGTTTCTCTGGCCCCTAATTGAGAGGCACAGAACATTGATTCATGAGAATGCAGTAAGTGTGCCTCTTCCTGAAGGGCGAGGAGCCCATACTTGTTTGTGAGGTACATCTGCGACACCAAGGAATTAAGAGTAGCAGTGTCTTACTAGTGTCAAGGTTCCTACATTTGGATGACATTTTGGACACTGGGCCAGCTAGAGGAGCTGAGGAGTCTGTGGTGAGGGATTCTGGGGAGGTGGAACTAGATCCTTCCTCTCTACACCCCAGACCTCCACCCCAGACAAAGAAGTGCTCTAGCCCAAACCTGAATCCATCCCAAGAGAGGGCAGAGTGTTAAGTGTGCCTCATTAAATCAAGAGAATGTGGCTCCTGCAGTTGTTTCTGTGGCTTCTTCCTATCTAGCTGGCTCAGCTCCAGGTCAAAGGGGGAGGGGCCAGGGGTAGGTAAGATTCATGTCAATGCCCCTCCACATAGAGGGTCTGTAGATTGCCCAAAGGACTCAGATGGTCACCACAAAGTCACTTTGCTAGGCCGGTTTTCAATCCTGCCACAGCGCTGCTCTGAGTCCAGGCCTAACTTCAGCTGGCCTGCTAATTCATCTCTTTTATTAGGACTGTCCCAAACAGCAATGCATCGCACCATTATAGGGTGCTAGTCACATAGTGGCCATTGCAGATTCATTACAATAATTTCAAAGGCAGGAAGCATTCTAACCCAAATAGCATGCCATCACAACATGTGACAACCTTCTAGCAGGTGAAATAAGGCAACGTGAACAGTGGCTGCTACCTCTACTTCCATGACGGCATTGTGAGGTCTGATGGTAGCCCTGCTTAGAGGAGAGTCCCTGGGGGAAGCAGGGGCAGGTGCAGAGGACCACCCATAAACAGGACAGCTTGGTTTGCTCTGCCAGGCAACTGAGGAACATAATGGAGACTGCCATCTGGGCCATCTAGAACTACTGTCACAGGGACACATTGGAGCTCCCTCTGCTCTTGACATTGCTGCCCAATAAGAGTTCCTTCTAAAACATCACTGGGCAGAGCCCCCACAGGGCCAGTGCCCCCTCACCTCTGGCAGCTGATGAGCTGGCAACAAGAGCATTGGGGGAGTCAGAATAACTCCACGATGCTTGAAGCATTCCCCTAGAGCACAACTCTCAAAGGTCCCAGAAGACAGCTTGTGTTTGTGCAGAGAGGGAAACCAGCACTCAGGGACTGAAGCTTTTCCTAGTAGGAGTTGCAAACTCAGCTCCTTCCAGGAGTCATAGAGGCAAAGCAAAACAAGCAATGGGGTGAATGGTGGGGAGTACAGCTGCCCCTCAGGACAGAGGGTGAGTGTTCCTGGATTCCTGGCTCAGAGGGCCTGATCTCGGAGATGCTGGACTCAGGTTTTGCCCTATGAAGAACCATACCTGGCTCTACATGGGTGCTGGGATCTGAACTCAGCTCTTTGTTGCTTGTGGCAGCCACCTTAGGCCTTTAAAAAATATTTTAATTAATGTATTTATTTAATGCTGGTGGGGACTTGGCTGCTTGTATGGACAAGTCATAGAAGTCAGTTCTCTCCTTCTACCACGTGGGTCTCTGGGATTGAACTCAAGTTGTCAGGCTTAGCAGCAAGTGCCTTTACCTACTGAGCCATCTTGCCAGCCCCCTCATTTTTAAATTGCCAATGGATTAAAAGCTGCAGTAACCGCTCTGTGCGGATCAGATGGAATGTGTCTGATGGCCACATTCATCACAGGACTTGCAGTTGCAACCTCTGCTCTGGACCTCTGCAATAAGTCTGGTTCTGAAAGGGAGTCTAGGTGGTGGGTGCCACTAACAGGGTGTGTGAGGAGGAGCGAAGGGAGCTCTCTGAGGCTTCCTGAGAACAAATTAGTACTGGGGTCCCATGGTCTCTTGAACAGCCTGGGGAAGATCTGCTTTGGCTGAGATCCTACAAGGCTGTCCACATCAAGGAATGGCAGACATGTCTCCTCCCATGGTCCAGGCTCTCTTTAAACAGGCATTAGGGAGCAGGAAGCATCAGGCCCAGGGTCAGGTACTGAGCATTCCTAGTTCCCTGATAGTTTGTGATGGATGCATAATTCACGGGCCTCCCAAAACCAAGCATACAAGCCTGTGTCAGCTGCAGATGGTAGCCTCCCTGGGTTTGCTACCCAGAGGTTATCACTGTGTGTGTGCACATGTGTGCATGTGTTTAAGCATTCTCCTGGCACATGAGATGTTTTAATAATGTGATAGCTTGAAGCCTCCCTCAGCAGCAGGCTGAGCATTTCCAGGTTTTCTCTCACAGTCATTTGTAATGGGTGCAGAATTTCTATCCCGTGGATGTATCTAGCCCAGGCCAGCTGCTGGGTAGGCAGAAATTTCCAGTGACTTCAATATCAGTCATTCTGATACGAACGTCTTTTAACACAGACAGCTTATTTTCATTAAATTCCTTAAACTGTCATTCTTTGGGGTCAAAGATATGCATGCTTTAAGGACTCTGGTGCTTAACTCCACGCTGCTCGCTCCCAAATTTGAGCTAGTTCATGCTCTCACTGGTTGAGTAAGTCTCACAGGTATTGCTAACACTGGACATTGTTTAAAACACACACACACACACACACACAGAGAGAGAGAGAGAGAGAGAGAGAGAGAGAGAGAGAGAGAGAGAGAGAGAGAGAGACCGGGAAACAAATAATGATTGCTCTCTGACGTAAGTTCTTTAATCACAGTGAGACTGAACATATTTGCATGGTTGTCCATTTTCAGTTAACCATTCCAGAATCATCCCTTCACTGTTGTTTTGAGAGCAGGCATTGA
This sequence comes from Rhynchomys soricoides, assembly GCA_019843965.1. Lineage (NCBI taxonomy): Eukaryota > Metazoa > Chordata > Mammalia > Rodentia > Muridae > Rhynchomys > Rhynchomys soricoides. The sequence goes on along the minus strand of JADRCH010000018.1, from coordinate 20,202,328 downwards.
AGCCACCTTTAAACTCCCAGGTGTCCACTTCTGGGCCCTTCAGGGTCCCCTGTGTCTCAGGTCTCCCATAAGAACCTACCGGGACTGAGGCTGTTCCTGCCTCTTACAACCCTGCTCCCCCCACTCCACCTCCCCAGACTTCCAGTCCCAGAGGCCTCAGTGACTGTAGCTGCCCTCTGGAGGAAGGGGTGGGTAAGCAAGAGTAGAGAGAGAAGTAGCCTAACACCACCTTTCTCCTCAGTGTCCCGGTGAAGGAAGTGCTCCCTGGTGTCATTAAGCAAGGAGTCAACTGCTTAGAATCCCAAGGCCAGAACACAGCCGGTGACCTCCTGCTTGGAATGGGGATATGCAGAGGGTCTGCCAAGAGCCCTCCACCAGCCCAGGTAAGCTGCTTAGGGCTCTCAAGCAAGGGCTAAGAACAGGATGGAATCTGAGAGCATTGGCCAGGAGTGAGGTTAGGGTTCCTCTCTGCTCATTTTTGTCCCCTCTTTCTACACCGTCCATAAAATCTCCTTCCCAGGACTCCCCACATTTTGTTCTTGCCGCATGCCCATTCCTTTCTAGCCCTGGGTCCCTCACTTCCTCTTCTAAAGGAAGAAATGCTGCCCAGTTCTATGATAGAGTACAGTTTGGATGTGTGCCATGGGCTGCAGGTCTCCAGGAATCTGTGTACGCAGCTAATGAGTGAATGCCACACCTGCATCAGCTTCAGAGCAGGCTGTAGAGACCCCATCATGGACCTAGCCAGGTCCTGTATTCCTTCTTCCCTGTCTCCAGCATCCCATGGGACCTCCTTAACTCCCCTCTGGTTAGCTCCAGCTGAGTGGCCTCATCTTAATATTTGACTGTGAACAGTTCTAACATAAAACAAGATGGAAACTCTACAACGGATACTCTCCTTTAGCTTCTACAGTTATTGTAAAAAGTTTGAGAAAAGTCCCAGGTCTCTTTGCCTAATCACCCATCTATCCATAGACGGGTACCCTAATCACCTGTCCACCCAGAGCTGTCCTCTCCCTGTCTTGCAGGCATGGTTATTTAGTGATCACCTTATCCAGCAGCAGGGGAAATGTCTGGCTGCCACCTCCACCTTAACGTCTTCCCCTGGATCCCCAGTAATACTGCAAGCATGTAACCCTAAAGAAGGCAAGCAGGTAAGCCTCCACTGCCAGGCACAGGTGGCTAACAGCCCCAAGGGACACTGAGCAGTTATGCCCTGACAGGGGAGTCCCAGCTTGAGGCATGTGCTGGCAGATAAGCCTCTCGAAGGAGAATCTGAGGAGCCCCTGGCATCATCTAGGCCCAGCATATCATCCAGCACTCATGAGCAGATGCTGCAGCTAAGTGTTTAACATTAGTCCTGCCGGTCTGAGGGCAGGAACCATTTGTCTTGCTAATACTGCTTGTCCAGCCTTTGAGAACAACTACAAAGTTCAAAAAAGAGCTATGCATGATGCCCAACTGTGCTAGACAGCTCACATCCACAATCCTTAACCCCCTCCTCCAGCCACCTGGTAAGATAGTTCTCCACTAGCCCCGTTGTGCAATGAGTGAACCAAGTCTCCCGTGACACAGCCTATCTGCTCCACAGCTGGAAAGAGCTAGGATGTAAACCCAGGCTCAGTATGACTCCTGACCCACAGACTTAAGCCGGAACTTAGTAAGGATTTCTTGGCTGCTAACTCACAGGGAATCCGAGGTCCAGAGACAGTGATTTGCAAGCTCACATGACTAGCCTCAGATGTGTCCTAAGAAACAGTTCAGGGTTATTTGTGGAAGGAAAAACCAGTGCTCCGAGAAATGTTGTCACTTGCCCATGGCACCCAGCAGCCAGTGACAAAGCACTAAGTACTAGATTGCCAGAGTCAGCCCCTCTCTTTGCGGCTGCACTCTTCCTGGTTAAAGGGGCTCCTTGTTCCCCAGAGCATGAGATCCAAGGCTCAGGCTACTGCAGTCCTTCTCCACCCTGCTGGTAACACAGCCTGCTTACAGTCCTGCAAAGGGTGAGGAGAGGCCTGGCTCTCCGACTGGGCCTGCAGGGCTTCCACCCACTCCTCTGCTGTTTGCCTGGGTCAATTCTTTATTGAATTTGTTGAGTGGCAGTTTGTTATTCTGCTCTGGAAAAACAGCCAGGTTCTCTCCTTCCAGCCTTTGTGTATGAGAATGGGGACCAGGGTGCCAGGGAAGCACACTATATACCCTGCTTGCTGGGCCTACTGGTCACTTCTGCTAGCTTTTAGCCTAGGGGATGTAGATTGACCTCTGCTCTGTGACCTAAGCTGGCAGTGGGGCTGCTGCAGTCTGCCCTTCAGCTGGAGTCTCAACCCCTTCCTGAGAGGAAAGCCTTGAGCCCACAAACACCTCTGTGTTAAAGTCATAGCTTCCTGGCGTCTTCCCAGGCAACCCATTCAAATACTTCTCTATAAAAGCATCCTGTGGACTGCAGAGACTCTTGCTGCCAATCCTGACAACCTGATTCCCCAGGATCCATGTGTTCACAGGCTGCATGCATTATGTTCCTACAAGCCTGACTAGTCATCCCCAACCCCACCCCTGAGCACTCTGGGTGCCACACCTCTCAACACCATGGAGGACAGATGAATAGCTCCCCCACTGTCCGTCCATTCTAGATTCTGGGCTTTCCTTCCTGGTCTCTAATTGGCCTTGATTCCAACGCAGGCCAGTTGGGCTTCACATGTTCATGAGACTCCTGAGAGTTAGACAGGGTACAACGGAGTCAGCAGGTTCTAGTCCAGGCATTTCCCAGGCTCCTTGATCATACGGTAATGGGCTGCTGTGCTGCCAGAGGGTGCAAACGCCAAGACCAGACATAGGAGAGTAGGAACATGTGTGATGTCTGCACAGCCTCGGAGTTGAGTAGCTGGGAGAGCTGGTGAGAAGGACTGCCTAGACGTTCTGGTGGAAGTAAGAGTTCTACCAGTGGGTTATTCATTTGCTCATTGCCTCCCCGTGCCAAGGAATGCACAGATCATGTACAAGAAGGGAAGGAAGAGCCTGGTTTGGCTCTCAAGCAACCTGATGAGGGAGGTAAATGGGGCAGCCACCACATTAGTGAGAACTGCATGCCAAGGCAGCACCAAGCCTGAGCCACAAGGGCCAGGGGAAGCCCCTCTCCTTCTCCTGCAAGAGAAGAAGCTATCGAATTTCCTGCTTGATGTTGATGGAGGTTTAGCCAATGGAGTCAAACGTGAGAGTCTGTAAGAGCAGTCCGTATCCAAACAGAAACTGGAGATGCAGGTGTGCTTGTGGAAACTAAGCCAAGTTTTAAATAATATGGTCTCCACAGTTGAATGCAGCTCATCTCTGTCCCTTAGCTGTACAGTGAGAACATAGTCTCCCTCGGAGCTCTGCAGGCTCCAGTCTCAGGAGCTCTGTTGCCTCTTAGGAAGATAAGATAAGGATGTAGCTGCAGGGAAGGAAAGCAGGCAAGAACTAGAACATTGACATCTGCTGCTGTTCAGTCTTGTCCAAACCCTGGGCCTCTGCCTTTCAGCCCCTCTCCATATCCCTTATAATACGCCATCCTCTATCCGGGCCTTTCTGAAATGTTCTGTGGAAACATCTCCCCCCCCACACTTACTTTGTCAAGCTTGGAAGAAGCTTGACAAAATTCTAGGATTCCCCTTTGTGAGTCCAACATAAGGGGACTCCAGTTCCCACCCCTACCCCACTGCATGACTGTAAAAGTAGTGACCACTTCCCATTTGAGGGTATAGGTACTAGGACTCATGATTGCAGGCCAGGCCAGGGAGGTAGGGTTTCAGGAAGAAAAAAGCTTTGTTCCCATAAAGAAGAGGTTCCCTAGGCTACGAGTCACTGCAGGGAACTGGTGGGGGAGCTGCAAGGGGATAAAAGTCAAGTCCAGGAGCTGGAGGATGAGAGCTCTGTCTAAAGCAGAGAGCAGGAGGAGCCTCAGCCCAGCCATCTGATAGAAACTGAACCTAGTGTCCAAAGAAAAACTGGAAATTCCGGTGTTTTATGTGACAGCTAAGATGGGTTTTAAAGTAACACCTCTCTGGTCAAATAAAACACACCTCCAGGTTAGACACAGCCCATGGGGGTGTTGTTTCCTTTGATCTATACAGTAACTTTGTCCCATACCACAGAAGTAAGCACCCAGAGAGGGACACAGTCTGTTTTAAATCAAGGGGATAAGGGCAAAGATGATGACCGCATTGCTGTCAAAGTGCTTGCTGTATAATCACGGGGACCTCAGTTTGGATTCCCCAGCTCCCACATAAGAGGCCAGGGGAAGCCTGTGATCTCAGCGCTGGGGAGCAGGACATAACAGGATCCCTGCGCTTGCTGGCTAGCCAGTCTTGCTAATTGATAAACTCCATGTTCAGTGAGAGACCCTGTATCAAAAAATATGATAGAGATGATAGATGATTGATATCAACCTCTGGCCTCCATGAAGGCACATGCTCACACACATGTATAAGAAATGCACTTGCTCTCATACACACACACACAGGTAAACAAATGAGCACTGGCTGTGTGTTGTAGGTGTATGCGGTTTTGTGTACACGCTCATGAAATGAAGGTACAATTACTTTTCAGCCCTGAGCTGGGCATGGAGTACAGCCTTGTGCATGTTGGGTAAGCACTGTACCACAGAGCTTCACCCCAGCTCATATTTTGTTATTTTTTTAATCATTCTCTTCTTCCTTTCCCCTCTCCCTTCCACCCAGAAATGGAGAAGGAAAGGATCTTTCATCCAGCATTTAGTCAGCGGCCTCTGCCTGGAGACAAAGCCTGCCCAGCTGGTGACAAGCAAGTGTCAGGCAGATGCCCAGGCCCAGCAATGGCAACTGCTGCCACACACATGATGGTAGCCCCCAGCCTCCTGTACGTTCTGCATGAGACTTGGGGACTGGAAGGGGTTAGGGTGGGGGAGTGTCAAGCGGGTAGTCCCCATCTCCTCACATTTCTACTGGATCATCAGTACACACCCCTACCACGCATTTCTCCAAAGCTAGTTCAGGCAGGGTGCAGGGGCATGCTCCATGCCCTCTGTGCCACTCCAGTCTTGCCCTTGGAGAGGAGATGGTTAGTATGCAGCTGTCCTGGGCAGAGACTTGGCAGATGCTCCTGGCCCTTTGTCTTCTCCCTTGGCCCTTTTGGGGTTCCAGGCAGTGGTGTGTGAGCCTTGCCCTTGTTGCCTAAGGGGGGCAAGGACAGAAACCTACAGAAGGGCCAAGTTGGGTCACAGGGCTAGCCTGAAGTCAACACAAGAGGACAGGTGGCATCGTGTGTGACGAGGCTGAAGGCAAGGCAGCTAGAGCACAGGAAGGGATGAGAGGCTCGGTCCAGTGGGTGGGTGAAGGAAGGATGCATCCTGGGAGCAGAGGATGGGGGTTCACAGAAGAACATGGACAGGGAAGCAGCCAACTGTGAAGTGCCAGAAAACCAAGGTCTCTTTCCAGGACATCATCCTGTTCCTGCTTTGCCAGCCCCAGGCCCCAAGCCCAACATATATATACCCGCAGCCCCTCTAGGTGACCACATTCTTAGCAAGAAGCTGGAGAGGGATCTGGAGTATAATTTATTAAGTAGACTCCACTTCCGCTTAGCCGTATGTCAGGTCAAGACTTCACGCTTGGGCCTGTCCCACTAACTGGTCACGCACCCTGAAATACCTTCATCTTTGCTAACTGTTTTGGACTCCTACTTTTTCAGAGGTCTTTGCCTCTGTAAACAGCATCATGGGGCAGGATGGCTAGTCAGAATTGGACCCCATTTCTGGAGTATAACCTTTCCTAGTCAGTAGAGACCAAACCACCCAGATCAAAACATCATGCTAAGGCCCTTCATCAAAGGTCAGCCATTGTAGTGGGCTGTGAAGCTGGCTAATGGCTCCTGTCTGTATACAGAATAACCAGCTCTCTCCTCTCCTGCTACTGAGAACACAGAGACTATAGGTTGGTATCATCCTGGAATACCGTCTTTCTCCTTACCATTGGCTTATACAATATAATGTTGGGTAAAAGATCCCAGAATTCTTGGGGTCGCTATCCCAAAACAAGCCTGCCTAAGGAGGCCAGCCTTACCCCAGGAGCACCCAGTCTTTCATGAACCAGACAGCCAGATAGTCAAAGGGAATCTACACACTCCGGAAGCTCTAGAAATCTCCAGAATATTGCAGGTGTATGTACATATGCAATTACGTGGGTGGGGGTGGAGCCTGGATGTTCCCTGCTCCCTGGTTTCCAAAGCATCTGATCTGCTCTAGATTAGCACTACTAGCTATCTGGGTCTCTGCCCCCCATCTCCCTCTCTGCTGGGCCCAGTCTGTACATCACCAGGTGTTAGAAACCAAGTACCAGGTTTGTAGTGCCCACTCTGGAAGGTTCTTCAGCAGTTTCCTTGCACCTCTGGCTCTCACCAGCATCCTCTCAGCTGTTCTGTGCCAAATATGTCTGCACCCCTGGGCTCAGCACAGGGGCCCCTCACCTTGGTGACTAAGCTTCGCCCATTCTGTTATGATGTCTTATATATACACTGCTATATTTACAGACCTAGCCTCCGATCCTGTGACCCTCTGGGTAGAGTCCTGCCACCGTCCAGGACAGAATTGGGGCTAAGGTGGAGGCTTTTCTCTAGAGGCTTGGGCCCTATTCCAATGTGGACTTTGGGGCTGGGAACCTGAGCTTCTCTCTGTGAATGTAAGGACAGCTACTCAGAGAACCTGGGGGCCTCTCCCCATTTCCTGTGGTAAGACCCGGCTCAGCACTTGGCAGCTGTCCCGTGTGGGGACTCAGTCCAACTCTGTTTTTGCTTTTCTTCTTGACCAAAGCATGTGCCACTAAGCTGTCCTAGAGGACACTGTCTTTATGAAACACACCTGGAATAAAACCACTTCTTACATGCCCATATGCTGGTGCCTTTATTTCAGACTTTGTACTCATTCAACTAGCTTCTACCACCTAGGAGTCAGGTCTCTATCCTGTACAAGTAAATGAAACTGAGCATGCTCAAAGGTGGATCCTCTCCTGTATCTTGGAGGACAGCTGTTCTGTAGGAAGCCAGCAGGTGGCCTTGTTACTAGGGCATGCTGGGCCTTAGGAAGCAGAGTGTCAGACTAAGCCCAAGTTCCTTGCTTAATCACACAGATCCTGTTGCTGCTTAGAAACAGAAATTCAAGGGCTTCTCAGAATGGATATGGCCATCTCACTGTGCTTGCCTTTAAACAAGTCTTTTTTTCTTCCCTGAGAGCCATTCTAGTCCTGCAGACCTGCCTTTCCCCTGGCTCTATACACAGGAAAGCATTCAGGCATTATGGTCTTCCTGAGTAAAAACAGCAAAATCATTCTAGAAGAGTCCTGCCAGCCTAGGCTTCCTTGACTGGGCAGCAGATGCTCTACCTAACAGTTTCCATGGAAACCAATAGACAAACTCCACCACTTCTCTGATCAGAAGTTGAACCTACTCAGATAAAAATAATTCCTGACTTGGTGTGCATATAAACTGCAGTGGACAGGCTAGAGTGTTGCTAGCAATGCACTACCCCATTGTACACACGCACCTCACATAAGCCTGCAGGACATTCAAGGACTGGGGCAACAGGAGCAATGTTTGCTAGGGTCAGCCTCCTGCTTGTCCAGCAGAAAGCAGTTCCTGGGTCCTGGAGTGTAGCTTCAATTTTCCTCATTTTGTCTAGCTGTTTCACTGCTAGTTCACTGATGGAACTCGAATGTTCCCTGCAGACCTGCACCCCCCCCCACTCACTTGGCTATAATTTTCACCAAGGCTCTTCCTTTTGCTCCCCATTTATACTTGTGAGAAATTATCCAAACAGCTCCGCTGTCCTTCAGGAGGCCTCAGGACTCTTCCACAGCTCTGGCTAGGGTGTGGTCCTCTCCCAACAGGGACCAGGAAAGGAAACCTGGAAAGGCTAGAGTTCACAATGTCCCTATGACCACACCTAACTCTTGTCTGGTGTTTGTCCCCTGTACTGGTCTGAGTCGCCACTCTTCCAGGAAGGAGGGGCCCCAGGCAGCCTCTCTCATGGTAAGAGGACTTCTTCGCCAAGAACTTAGTTAAGATCTGGTCATCTGGCAGGGTATGGGTTCTCCTGGCCAGTGGCTGCTGGTGGAGTAGCCAGTAAATATACACACACACACACACACACCTGCTCTATACCAAGCCTCTTTGTTGAGTGGTGTGAGCCAATGAGATGCTCAATCCTGAAAACGAAGCTTACTGACCACTTCAGGTGCCATCTTGGGTGATGCCTAACTTGGGCTGTGTAGGTCTAGGGGAAGCCAAGCTGGGTTCAGTGGTCACCTTGTGGGTGGCCTGGACATCATGCTGCAGTGTACACAGCATGGTGTTGACTCAGACCAGGTCATTCCCACAGAAGAATCTGGAAGAAAGCTGCAAAGGTCAGACATGACCTAGTGATGAAGGCTTTTTTGTTTTGCTTTGTTTTGCTTTCTCTCTTCCTTGAAGGAGACCTGGGAGACTCATTGGCTCTGGGTGGAGAGAACGGAACTGAGTTATCCAGAAGCCCAAAAACACTTGTTTTCTTCTTGCTCTCCAGATCTCTCCTATTCCCTCCAGCCATCCTAAAACCAAGCCTGCTTTGTGACAGTTGTCTTTCAATAAAGATTGTCTTAGTTAGGGTTTTACTGCTGTGAACAGACACTATGACCAATGCAAGTCTTATAAAGGACAACATTTAATTGGGGCTGGCTCACAGGTTCAGAGGTTCAGTCCATTATCATCAAGGTGGGAGAGCATGTCAGCATCCAGGCAGGCATGATGCAGGCAGAGCTGGGAGTTCTACATCTTCATCTGAAGGCTGCTGGCGGAAGACTGGCTTCCAGGCAGCTAGGATAAGGGTCCTAAAGCCCACGCCCACAGTGACACACCTACTCCAACAAGGCCACACCTCTAAATAGTGCCACTTACTGGGCCAAGCATATTCAAACTATGACATTCCACTCTCTTGCCCCCATAGACTGGTTCAAACACATGAGTCTATGGAGGCCATATCTAGCTATAGCATAATTTAAAAAGTACATTTAGTCCAACTTCAAAAGTTCCCATAGTCTATAGCAGTATCAACAATGTCAAAAGTCCAAAGTTCAAGGTCTCTTCTGAGATCGATCCAATCACTTAACTGTAATTCCTAAAGCAAGACAGGAAACCAGCTGAGCAAACTCCAAACTCTGCATCTCCATGTCTGATGTCAAAGCAGTTTTCAGATCTCCAACTCCTTTTTCATCTTTGTTGCCTGCAACAAACTTCTTTCTCCTGGGCTGGTTCCACTTCCTGTTAGCAGCATTCCTCAGCAGGTATCCCATGGCTGTGGCATCTCCAAAATCTTAGGGTTTCCAAGGCTACTTCAATGTTACAGCTTCTTGTTTCAATGTCAGGGATCCACACATGATCTTCTGGGCTTCTCCAAAGGGCTGGCAACACTTCTCCAGCTCTGCTCTCTGTAGCACTCTAAGCTCAGGTTGATCCACTCCACTGCTGCTGCTGTTCTTGGTAATCATTCCTTGGTACTGGCATCTCCAATACATTGGAATCTTCTGCTGCAACTAGGCTTCACAAATAGACTCTCATAGGCTCTCTTCATGGTGCCAAGACTCAAATCCTTTGCATGACCCCTTCAGTCCTGAGCTGTCGACTACAACTGAGGCTGTACCTTCACCAATGGCCTTCCATGGCCTCTCACAGTGCCAACCAAGCCTCAGCTGCTCTTCATGACCACTTCATGCCTTCAAAACCAGTACCACCTGGGTGACTCTTACACATTACCAAGTACAGCTGCAGCACAGGGTACAACCTTGGCTATCTCTGGAACACAGTTTCTTTGTCTCTAAGTTAACACTTCCCAGAAGATTTCACCTCAGTGATGCTGGTCCCTTCTTAATCATCGCTAATTTCTTACCTCCAGCTAACCAGCATCAATTCTCCCAGTCGTCCCTTCTATTCTGGACTCTAAAGAGAGCCACATGGTGAAGCTGCTGAGTTCTGCTGCTTGCTGGGCTGGAACATGGACCCCTTATTCTGTTACCACCTTTTTGTTTTCCAACTCCTCACTGCCTATGCTTGGCTTTCCTGGAACTTGCTCTGTAGACTGACCTTGAACTCTGCATGGCTCTGTCTCCTGTCATGCTGGTATTAAAGGCATGTACCACCATGGAACTTGCTTTGTCCTAGGCTGGCCATGAACTCAGAGATCTGTTTAGCTTTGTCTTCTGGGATTAAAGGTATCTACCAGCATGCCTGGATCTAAATTTAGCTAGGTAGGACCTTGCTGCCAAATCCCTTAACCTGTTATCTCCTAAAACATAGGATTCAGTTCTATTTCACTTCTTGGTGCCCCTTTAATAATTGAACCATTTATTTTATACTTTTTTCCTTTTTAAGCTTGCTACGCTCATTCAAAATGCTCTTCATGAGACTTAACCAGAGAACAAAGTCTATGATGGGCTTTTCTGAGACTTCCTTTGTCAGTGCAATTAATCTGAGTCTTTTCACCTAAGCCTCAGGCAGACGCTTCAGACTGGGGCAAAAAGTAGCCACATCTTCACCAAAATACCACAAAAACAGTCTCTAGGCCACATTCTGAAATTCTTCTCCTCTGAAACCTCTTTGGCCAGGTCTACACAGTTCAAATCATACTCAGCAACAAAGTCTTCAATATTTCTACTAGGATGGTCCATTAAGCCCCATTTAAAGCATTCCACCGCTTTCCAAATCCAATGTCCCCAAATCCACATTCTTCCAAACAAAAGCATGCTTAGGCCTATCACAGCAATACCCCAGTCCCTGGTACTAACTTGCCGTTCATTACCAAAGGAAGTCAGGACTGGAACTCAAAGCAAGCTAGTAAGTAACATTCCTCCATGGTCTCTGCATCAGCTCCTGCTTCCTGACCAGCATTGTGGAAATATAAGGTGAATAAACCCTTTCCTCCCCAACTTGCTTCTTGGTCATGATGTTTGTAGAGGAATAGAAACCCTGACTAAGACAAGGACCTTGTGAGGACTGGCTACTTTGAGTCCCTTGAGGTTCTAGTAAATGGGTGTGTCCTGGGCACTGCCATAAACCAGCCACACAGATTCCTTTATCAGTATCAGCTGCTCAAGTGATCTGAAGTTTCTGTCCTCTTCATTTGGAGGGAGACTGGAGGGTTAGGGCCTCCATATATTTGCTGTGATTTTTGTTTTTGTCTGTTTGTTTGAGACAGGGTCTCACTATGTAGCCCTGGCTGTACTGGAACTTGCTATGTAAACCAGACTTGCCCAGAACTCACAGAGGGGCAGTGGTGGCACATGCCTTTAATCCCAGCACTTGGGAGGCAGAGGCAGACCAATTTCTGAGTTTTAGGCCAACCTGGTCTATAGAGTGAGTTCCAGGACAACCAGGGCTACATAGAGTAACCCTATCTCAAAAACAAACAAACAAACAAACAAAAAACAAAAACAGAACTCACAGAGATCTATCTACCTGCCTCTGCCTCTGCCCCTCTGCCTCCAGTGCTGAGATTAAAGGCATATTGCCATCATGCCTGGCTGCCTCAGCAAGCTCCTGAGGCATGCGTCTATTGTTTGTTTTGATTTTGATTTTTTTGTTTGTTTGTTTTGGTAAGATCTCATATAGCCTAGGCTGACTTCAACTTGCCATGTAGCCAAGGATGACCTTGAACTCCTGCTCCCACTAGTGCCACTTACAAAGTGCTGGCATTACAGGCTGGAGCCACAGTACCCAGCTTGCCTGCTCCTTTTTGAGTAAACTGGTTTGATTACCTGACTATAAGCTGATATCCTGACTAGAAGTTATGGGCCACAGCCTGGGGCAGAAGGCTCAGAGCCTGTGATATGGCCTTACATAGCTAACAGGGTGCCTGCCAAAGAGCTTAGGCAGTGATGAATCCCTCTGAGATTCCCAGGGGTGGGTGTGAGGCCAGGCTGAGGGCTGCCATTGAACCCTCCACCACATGCCAGCATTTCTTTCTGTGATTTATGAGTCTCTTGGCCAGCATCAGCCACATATGGCTGCCTTCCTTCTAGAGAAGCTTCCTTCCCAAAGATCCATTAATCAAGGGATCAGTGCCATAGCATCAGCTTTTGTGAGTTACATGGTGGGTCTTTTCTATGGCTCCTCCACCCACTGCCCGCAGAGCCGTCCTGCCATTTTCTAGACATACACTGAGAGACAAAAATTTTAACTTTCTCCGTCCTTTCCACAACTCTTTGAGATCACGCCATCCAAAGTAGGAAACGACTTCCAGAGATGTTAACACACTCACTCAGGATTACCCAGTGTGGGCTGGAGACATGGCTCAGTGATTAAGAGCACTGGCTGCTCTTGCAGAGGACCTGGGTTTGGTTCTCAATACCCACATGATGGCTCATCTGTGACTCCAGTTCTAGAGGATCTGATGCCCTCTTCTGGCCTCCACAGATACTACATATATACAGTGAACAGACACACATGCAGGCGAAACACTAACATACACATAAAATAAAAACAAAATATTTAAAATTTTTAATGCTTACCCAGTTCACAGAAGGTAGATTCAGTGCTCAAACCCCGAAATCTGGGATAGCAAGATGGATTAACAGATAAAGGCACTTGCCCTCAAACCTGCTGACCTCCAGGTCCTTCACGATGGAAGGAGAGAACCAACTTCTTCAAATTGTCCTCTGACCTCATGCACATGCCAAACATACACTGCATACAAATAAAAATAAATAAAAATTTTAAGATATTTAAAATTATGATAGGAGGTGAAGGCAGGGGGAGCCTTTTAAATTCAAGGCCAGCCTGGGCTATAGACCTTATCCTAAAACAAACAAAATCTGACCCAGGGTACTCACTTTTTACCACCCTGATTGCTTATTATGTCTTGGTTCTGAGTTCATATCAAGTCTGGAACTTTTGTGCTGTTGCCCACATGTTAGGGACACTGAAACCCACACAAAACTTACATACACTCACACCAAAGTCCACCTGGTGCCCCTCATCCCACCTCCTACTTGGCTGATACTGAGAATGGTATTCTAGGCAGAAGCAAGTGGAGAGGCTGAAACACCCAGACACACAGAGAATAAACAGTCTAGACCTAAGGGCATGTGGTTCCTCACCATGGGACAGAAGCAACTGCTAGCAGTCTCATTGACATCAGGACCTTCTGAAGCGCAGAAGAGTGAAACCCCTGAACAATTCAGCCCTGAGGACCCAGACTGCTTGGCTGACTGGCCAGCTTCACCCAGCAAGATTGCTTTTCCCTAGCTAGGCTTCTGGAATTAAGCATCAATATCTTCAGATGCTAGTTTGTATTTGGACCTGTGAGGACTGAGGAGCTTCATGGAACATAGTGGGGTCACCCAAAGTGTGCATCACGTACCTGGGCTCAGTATTCCTATCAGGCAACTGTACATACTTTCATTTGATTAGACCTGAATGTGTCCATCTCAAGTATTTCCTGGCTGCTTTCATGTGGGACCATCAGATTGGATCTTGGCGAGGTCTAGCCAAGTAGAAGTGAACAATCACCCCAGCTCTGGCCTAGCCATTTGGTGGTATTTGAACTTCAGTATTTTCTCACATACCCCAAAATGGGCCTGGCATTGGGGCAGATAAAGTGGGGCAATGCCATGCAGGCCTGCTACACTAGAACGACAGTGCAGCAGTCCCTGGGGTGTGGCAGAGCTGCTCATCTACAAAGTATGGACTTCCTAGCTGCCTAGGACCTTCACCATACATTAGGGTAAGACCTTGAAGCCCAGGCACAGTAGCTCAAGAGGGCAGAGGTCCACCAGCAATAGAAGAGGTAGGGCTCTGGCATCCATTTCAGTCCTGAGCTGGCCATTGCTAATCTAAAAAAGCTTTTTTTAGACTATTGCTTTTATCTTTGGGAAGCAAGAGAAGTAAGTTGGTCAGTGGACTTCTAGTCCAACCAGGTCTTGAATATCCTCAAAATATGGAGGCCAGGAGGAAGAGGAAAAGGCAGGGAAGGTGCTTTCATGTGGGGCCTTCAGAGCAGAGCTCTCTTTTAATCCCCTGACTCATATACTTGGGTCCCCTGGAACAAAAAAGAGAGGCTGTGGTCCTAGCCAGAGCCTCTGCCAGAGATTCTTGGAGATATGATGAGATTAGATGACATTTAAAAGTGAACTGAAGTAAATGCAGAAAAGGGGGGGGGTCTGGTACCCAAAGGTAAACATGGTTCTTAGAAGTGGAAGTATTTGCCTCGTTCATACCTGGACCACCAGAATGTGACACAAAAACTATCAAAAATAAATATTTGTGAATGAATGAACGAATGAAGTTCTGTGTAAGGCAGAGTGGATCCTTTTAGAAAGATGTTGTGTACTGGTTGGGTGTTGTGGAATATATCTGTAATCCTCTGTAATCCTAGCATTTGAAGTTTGAAGCCAACCTGGTCTATATAATGAATTCCAGGCTAACCAGGGTTACAGAGTGAGACCTTTTCCCAAAAATAAATGAGTAAGTAGAAGGTGCTTCATGAGGTTCTTCTCTGTTCCTCACCGTGTAGCTGAGGGGATCTGCAGGGCATGGGGGACTCCCTGTCTGTCTGCCCTTTCATCTTAAATCAAGGTTTTATTAGAGCTTCCTGCAGGTGTTTTGTCTGTTTTATTTCCATTGAATTACAAACTCCGTGAAAACAGATGTATCCACAGCACCCAGCATAGTGTCAGGCACACAGGAAGTACTCAATGAATACTTGCTGGATAAATGAATGAATGAATGAATGAATGGGCATGTATACAATAAAACCTCATGCTTCCTCTGATTCTGTGAGCCAGAGTTTGGGGACACATGCCGGTTTCTTCTCGGCTTCCTCCTCTAATTTGTCTATTGATTTGGCCTTTCATGAAATCAGGTGAGGTTTGACCCAGTGCAAATTCTTTTTCATCAAGAGCAGGAGACTCAGCACTTGCAGGTTAATGCTCAATCAGTACCTGATTAAACAGACAATGAGTGTGAGTGTGTGGATCACACGGCAGAGAAGATGTGGACCGCCTTCGTGAGAAAGGCCTCGCTAGTTAGCAGCTGTCTGACATACTAATGAACTCCGTAAAGGACTAAGACTGCCGAGGTGGTGGGGAAAGCGTTCCTTTAAACTGGCATCAGAGCGAAGCTCACAGAGGTTTCTACCCAAGCAGGGCTCTTCTGCAAGCTTTTGCCCAGGGCTACGTCTCAGCTCAGGATAGAGGAGTCTCATTTATTTGCATACAAATTGCTAATGTCCACAGTCAAATTCACTCAGGCAATTTTTAAGTGAAGTGTTGCTGCTTTCCCGAAGGCTATAATCCCTAAATTTTTCTCCTCAGTATTCCTCTCACTTAAGCAGCCACTCACAGTGACCCAGATTTTCCCTCCCAGGAGTGCACAGGAGAGAGGGAAGAGGCAAAGAAAGGGATGTATGGATGGTGGAGAGACCTGTCTTTTGGATTCCCAGGACCCTCTCTGGTTGCTTATAGTGTTTTAATTCTACAGCAACTCAGTGGGCTGGACCCTGTGCTCATCTCTATCTGTAATGAAGTCTGGACTCAGAGACAGTGTTTGCGACACTCAAGGTCACACAGCTAGGAAAGGCCTGGGCCTGGAATCCAAAGATATTTGATTCCCCAAATTGATTCTTAAACTACTCCATCTCTGAAAAACATATTCTTTACAATTCTTTGAATATTAATTCTGTTAAGATTCTTCACAATTGTGCACAGAGAAGAGGCACAGGCCTCAGCTGTTTTGCAAGGTGACCGTGTGGCAAGCTCTCTGGGAGTGGGATGAGGAGCAGCTTTAGTGCAAAGGAAAACAGAGGCCATAGAGTTTGTGTCTTTAGTAACCGAAAGTGGGTTTTCTGAGCTGATATTGATCCCTCGAACATGGTGACCATTCCTGAGGTCCACTAGACATTCTGCAATACATGTAGCGAGCGCCAGCCCCACAAGGCGACACAAGAAGGGCAAGGGTTCTCTGTCTGCCCAGGGAAAGCAGCAAGATGACAGGAAACAGAGCGGCTGTGGTGGGCAGACTAAGCCTATCTTCCATGAAAAGGCTAAAACTACAACGAAAATGGTGCTGGGACTTGAGTACGCTGAGCTGAACGCCGCTGCAGAGCTAAGGAACACTGGCTAGTAAGAGATGCGAGCATTTTGAACTGGGAAGTAATGAGAAGAGAAAGGGCCAAGTGATCCAGGTCTGTCGATTTCATCATGAAGACAATCAAATTAGGAGCTTTTACCCTTCCTCCCCACACACAGACATGAATCCAAACTGAGCCCAGGAGACGGTTCAGTGAATAAAGAACTGAATGTGGATGCTCAGCATCCACACAAAGTTGGACAGGCATGGCTACTGCCCTGTAATCCCAGCCATCAGAGCCAGAGAAAGAGGATCTTAGGGCAACCTGCCTAGCAAGACAAGGAGCTGGCCAGCTCTGGATTCAGTGAAAACATGCTTAGTAAATAAAGTGAAGCTTAATCAAGAGAGGCACTGGATATTTATTTCTTACCTCACCACACACCATATGTGCAAGAACGAGAGTTTCAAAGTAATAATAGAGAATCAAGCCGGGCAGTGGTGGCACATGCCTTTAATCCCAGCACTCAGGAGGCAGAGGCAGGCAGATTTCTGAGTTTGAGGCCAGCCTGGTTCTATAGAGTGAGTTCCAGGACAACCAGGGCTATACAGAGAAACCCTGTCTTGGGGGGGTGGGGGAGAGAGAGAGAGAGAGAGAGAGAGAGAGAGAGAGAGAGAGAATATCAAGCCAAGTGTGGGGCCTTCTTACTCAGCATCAGCCCTGCAAAGCTACACAAGCCAGCCCCGAGGCAAGGCCCCAGGCTGAATGCACATCTGTTATGTCCTGGTACATGGTACTGGCTCTGGAGAGATGTTCAAAGCCTGTAGGTAAAGAAAATAATAGGATACATGCTTACCACCTTGTTCATACTATTCTGGGCACAATGACAGCAGTAAACAATACAGGCAAGGCCCATGGCTTCCAGACACATGTACCCTAGAGGAACAGCAAAAACAGTGTGATAGAAGATGAACAGGATTGTTCTGAGATGTGAATGGAGAAAATAAAACAGAAGGATGGGACTGTGTAACTAGGAAGGTGGCCTAGAGGGGTAGGGCCAACTCCTTGTACAGGCTTTTGATGTCTGTCCTAGGTGTAGGAGCCACCAGGGCACCTCCTTCCAGGTGAATTATTCATTCAAGGCCTGGCTGAAGCCAGCACTGGCCTGGCAGGATAAATGTCAGAGCACATCTCATCCCAACCCCATGGGGTTCCCTATTGGATCTCTACAGTGCTCTCAGTTCACGACCCACCTGTCCCAACCCTACCCTGGGCTACTTTCTCCCCCATTGCTCTGCTGATCTTTCAGGCACCCTCCTTAAGTACAGTTAGGACCCTCACACAGCAGATCCCCGCTCCACCTGCTGGCTTTTACTCATCTTTCAAGCCTCACTGACCTGATATGACCTCGGGCTTAGAGGAACCCCTGAGTGCTCAAGTTCCAGATGTTGATTTTGACCTATGCTTGCTCACACGAGCCACCTGTGTAAGGGCCCTCTTGCAACATGGCAGCTTGGTGCCCCAGAGTAAACTATTTAAAAGAGAGAACACTTAGGGTGGAAGCCATTGCTTTCCTAATACTCTGGACTAGAGGAAGGCTCCATGACCTCTGATGTCTTTTCCTTATTAGGAGAACTTTATTAGCAAATCCGCCCTTATTGGGGTCTACATAGGGTGTGCCACCATTTAATGAGGATTCTTAAGGAGGTTGTACTAGAGAATGCCCATCACACAGATGTGCCTGCAGGAGAATGCCAGTCAGTGAAGAGTCCTTTAGTTCTCAGTGTCTCATGCCAGAAAGGACTCCCCACCTCTCCACCCACCCTCAAAGTGAGGAAAGATTATAAAGTCCCAAATCACAATATTATCACACCAGGTCTCCAAAGCTTCAGTTCAATTGATTAAGAAAGTTGTCTTAGGTTGTAAAGCAATGGGCTTTCAGGGGTATGGGTGTGGCTTAATGAGGTTGCTTGCTCAGCTGGATGTGCTCTGCAGGGCTAGGTAGGGTTAGGGCACAAAACAGCTAAAACTAAGACAAAATGGAGCCTCTTTTCGTAGGCCATGTGACCCGAGGTGAGCCAATCAGAATATTTCTTTAGGAAGTTTTATCTGAATAGTCTTTAAAATGAACAAACTTCCTTCAGTTGTGCCCAGATTGCAAAAACCCCAAAGAGAGCAGCAGGAACCACAACTCTGATGCAAACACAGGAGAGTCTTTATTCAAGCTCGAAGCTTGGGCCACAAACCTTCCTGATACAACAGGATAGGAGAGCTGCCCCAAGGTCTGGGGGAAGGGGTTTTTAAAGGAAATAAAAACCAAAAACCCACAAGCAAGGGTTGCTCAGCCTTGGCATTACGTGATTGGGTAAGAGGTTTATGAGGAAGTTGACTTTGAAAATGACTGGTTTGGTTTAGGTGCTGAGGCTTACATAGGCACTACTCTGAGAAAGCAGCACCCCTCTAGCTTGGGTGGCTTCTGGTGGGGACAGAGGGGAGGGGAGTAGAGAGAGGATATGTAAATAAAGCCCCAGGTCTGCAGAAGTCAAGGCCGACACAACTCACAGTCAATCCTTTTTACCTTCTTAAAGGTGTCAAGATGGGAAATCTCAAGTACAGGAAAAAAAACTATCGATTAATACCTATCACCTACTGTCAGTAATTATTGTTGTGTGACTACTCCTGTTTCAGCTATGCCTTTCCATAGAATTGTTTGGAGTGAACCCTAGACAATGTGCCACTTTATCTGTAAATATTTCAGTATGTATTCTAAAAGTTAACAAATGAATAATAATCATAGTAGGGTAGGGACATGACTCAGTGGTAGAGAGCTTGCCCTGGGTCTAACTGCCAACAGCACAGAGAATAATCAAAATGGCAATAAGGGTCCATCAAGATGGCTCAGCTGGTAAAGATGCTTGCTACCAAGCTTGACAACCCAAGTTTGATCCCCAGGGACCCAGATGATAGAAGGAAAGAACTGACCCCTGCAAGTTGTTCTGTTGTTCTCTGACCTCAACAAGCATGCTTTGTAGGGCATGAATAAATGCATGCACGTGTGTTGTGCCAGTTCAGTGTTTTCAAACCCCAAAAGACCACCAAGGAGCTGATTCTGATGCAATCACACTAGGGTATTTATTCAAGCTTAGGCTTGGGTCACACCACTGTCTCTGATGTAGCAGAACGGGAAGGTGTAGCCCAAGTCTAATTTTAAGCAGGTATTTATAGAGGCAAGAAGGAGGTATCTAGCTCAGCACACATCTAATTGGGGACCACTGCGGAATTTTATTTGCCCTTTAACATAATTGGCTGGGCCATGGTGGCGCACACCTTTAATCCCAGCACTAGGGAGGCAGAGGCAGGCAGATTTCTGAGTTCAAGGCCAGCCTGGTCTACAGAGCGAGTTCCAGGATAGCTAGAGCTACACAGACAAACCCTGTCTTGAAAAACCAAAAAACAAACAAACAAAAAAACAAAAACAAAAACAAAAAAGAAAAAAAAAACAACAAAACAAAAAACAAAAAACCATAATTGGCTGGTGTGAGTCAAACCATAAATTTAACTTCTGCTTTTCTCCTGATTGGCGGTTGTTAGGAAGTGAAGTGTCAGGGGCAGGCTTGTAACCTGGAAGTGCAGATTTGTTGGGGAATAACCTGGAAACTGGTGCTAGAGAGTTCAACCTTAGGAGTGAACCCTAAGATGGAGTCCTAACCCAAGATCTGGTCTCTCACATGCAACATGAACGCGTGCATACCACACACATAATAAATGAATGTAAAAAAACAATAAAAATGGTAATAACCACTGTTATTAAATCTTTAAAAAAGAAAAAACCATAAATCCTTCATCCTGAGGCAACCTGATGCAGGGGCTGCCCTCTCAGGATGCCATGCCAGACCAAAAACAAGAGGCAATGAAGACGGCCCAACACAGTGGGATCTTACCGATGTGCTTGGCAATTTAAATTAAATTATCAATTTAAAGCCCTTTTAACATAGTTCAGTAGAAAACCAAAGCAGTCCTCAGTGTTTTACTCCAGCCTCCTGGCACGTTTCGATGCTTCGGGGAGAACCATAAAGTGTCTACATGAAAAGTGATTCCTTGTCTCTGAAGCTGGGATGCTGGAGGGTCCCAGGCAGTGGTAAGATGACAGCGGTAGGAATCTTTTCATACTTTCTTTCTGGCAGTATTTCATCAGTAGGCAGTATTTCATCAGTATGTTATTACAGCATAATGCACAAAAGCCCAGGAGCCTGAGAGCTGAGGGAAGATCAGTCAGATTGCTCACACTCATTGAGATGAAAGTGAAGGGGAAGTAGCCTAACTGCCATTTAATGGCTGACACAGGAATGTGAAGTCACCTGTGTGAATGGGCAGTGTCAGCAGGGTGACCCCCCCCCCCCAGAAAGATGGGGGTTGGGGAGGTGGCAGGGTAGAGCCCAAACAGAGAGATGTCAGCATGGAGGGTCAAAGCCTCCCTCCCTTCCTCTTTCCTTCTTTGTGTGTATGTGTGTGTGTGTGTGTGTGTGTGTGTGTGTAATCCTATGTGTGTGGGAGTCGGGGGACAACTTTTGGTGTTGATCCTCACCTTCTGCCTTGTTTAAAATAGTCTTGTTTGTATGTATCAGGCTTGTGGGCAGGCCTGTGTGCTTCCAGGGAGTCTTGTATCTCAATCTCTCTTCATAGGAGCTTGGGTTCTAGACACACACTACCGTACCTGGCACTCAGTAGATTTGGGGGGATCCAACCTTAGGTAGTGTGCCTTTTACCCCTTGAATCATCTTTGAAACCCCAAACCCCATGTTTCTATTAAACTTTTTGGTGCTTACCAGACCTGCAGGACAGCTGTTCAGAAAACTACTCACTGGCCTGGAGAAGGTGGTCTCTGTGGGAAAGTCTGAGTGACTTCCAATTGGTGGCTCTAGGACAGAACTCTCTAGCTCCTGTGGGGGCCACCACCACTGCCCCCTGTTGAGGCCTGTGAAGAATGACCCAGACTCTTATATCAACTGCATGATGCCAGTGTCTGCAGACAGCAGCACAGGAAAAACTGGCGAGACCACGGAAATGCTTTCCCGTCACACGGACCACGCAGGTCTGGTATACTTAGTTATCTCAGGGGCAAGCACAGCTTCTCACACAAAAGAAAGAGTCCAAATCAGACCAAATCAGAGTTTCCCAACCTACCTATTGTTTCTCATGGAACCAACCATAAAATTATTTCAACACTACTTCATAATTTTAATTCAGCTACTGTTATAAGTGTGATGTAAAGATGTGCCATACAACTTCAAGGGGGTCACCACAACCCACAGGTTGAGAACCACTGACCTAAAGTCGTGAACATGCTCAGAAGGCCTGACACTAGGGACATCAAGGTTTTTAATTTTTAGACCTCTTAGTGCCACAGAGGTTCCTCAGGCTTGGTATCGTTTGTCCTTGGTAATGATACCAAGGTTACCAAGGTTGTCCAAGGTAACTGGTAGCCTTTCAGTTACCCTCAAATCCCCTGCTAACACCCCTCTGTCATCTGTGACCTACCACTGGGGCTGGGGTGATAACTGGGTGAGTGACAGCCCTTCCTGGAACCACATCACAGTGGAAGTGATGACTGTTTCCACAGGCTTCCGACTGACCTCATGAAGGGTCAAAGGCAAAGCAGTCTCTGAGATGGCCAAGGCCACTGAGAGGAAGGTCCCAGTGTTGCTTGCTGGGTATCGTTCACCTATTCACCCTGGAGCAGACACTGGAAGGCTCACCTGCACTTTCTTTTTCTGCGACCTCAGGAGCGATGTAGTTGGCTAAGCCTGCAGCCCTGTGGCAAGGACAGATATCCTAAACCAAAGCCTGTAGGTAGAAGTGGGAGTTAGCACAACCATGGCAGCTTTCCAGCCCCAAGCTTCTAAGAAAGAAACCATGATCCATCCCATTTCTCTGAAATTACAGTCCAGAGGCCTTAAATTCAAACATCTCTTGACAAGGACCCAGGGCCTGTCTCAGCTAAAGTGATGTAATCAGTTCTTGTTAGCTTCTTCCTGTTCTCTCGAGAAGCATAAAGCAAATTACGTTTGACACTGAAGAGGCTTTTAGACCAACCTTTCCACAATATGTCTGGAATCTGGCATCCAGTGCAAGTATATAATTACAAAAGGGAATGGTGTGTGTGTGTGGAGGATGAGTTGGCACAGACCCTCAAATGTAGCAGAAAGGATTGCCGCTGTCTGCAAAGACAAAACATCTTTCTTAGAGACGCTTATGACTCATGCTGAGAATTGGAGTAGACAGAAGAGTAAATCACTAGGAGATGACTCCCCGAAGGTTCCCAACACACACACACACACACACACACACACACACACACACACACACACACCATCACTGGACCATGAGCTAGCTTCTTCCAGCCTTGCTATCTCTTAAATGGCCTGATGACTTCAGACTCTCAGCCCCTTCACCCTGTCACCTGTCACTCACCTAGGGGGCTAGCCTACTGTTCGGCTGACCTTTCTATAATGTGCATGTCGCCTGTTTCCTTGTCCTCTCCTCCCATGCCAATACCCCTACCCACAATCATGTGAAGCCCCGGTACTAAAGTTTATGCTCTTCCCCACCGTGCCAGAGACCATTCTGTCTTCTTAGCAGAACCCGTGCCTTGTAACATTTCTCTCTTCAGTCACTAATCACTGTGCATCTAATGTGCCAGGCGCTTTCTTCTGTTACCTCACGGAAAGCTGTATCGTGTGGGGTACCTTGTTACTCTAAGTACGGCCACCCACCTGGAAGTTTTGCAAAATGTAGAATGTTTGACCTCTCCTTAGGCCCAGACATTAAACATTTAGATTAAGTGCCTGTCAAATCTCCTCAGGAGCAATTTATTACATGTAGATTCTTTCGGTGGTTTGGTTTGAGGTTTGATTTTTGAAGCAGGGTCTAATGTAGCCCATGATGGCCTCAAATTCCCTGTGGCTGAGGATGACCTTGAACATCTGATCTTCTTACCTCTACCTCCCAAGCACTAGGATTACAAATGTGTGTCATCACACAGTTTATAGGATGCCAGAGATTGAACTTGGGGCTTCATGCTCAGGGAGGCATGCGCTCTAGCAGCTTACCCTCAGCTATCATATATGCCTACTGGCCTGTTATAAACTCCACAGTATGTTTTTACTTTAAGAGGTGATTTTTTTAAAACAAAGTCTCTCCATGTAGTCCTGGCTATCTTGAAACTTGCTACATAGACTATGCTGTCCTCCAACTCCCAGAGTTCCACCTGCCTCTGCCTCCCAAGCGCTGGGATTAAAGGCACGTACCACCTGGCCAGGGTAGGTGAATATTTTATTAAAAAAATTAAAAATAAGTGCTAGGGAGATAGCTCAGTGGGAAAAATGCTTGCTGAAAAAGCATGAAGATCCAATTTTGGATTGTCAGCACCCAAGTTGAAAAAAAAAAAAAAAAAAAAAGCAGCCAAGCACGGCAGTGCACACTTGTAATTCCAGTGCTGGGAGGCAGAGACAAGAGGATCCCAGCACTTGCTGGCCAGCCACTCAAGCTGACCAGTGAGGGTTCAGTGAGAGACTCTGTATCAGTGAGATAGAGGAAGTTAGTCGTGTTTACCTCTGACCTCTACATGTGCATGTGCAGGCACTTGCACCTGCACACACCTGTCTACACACAAATAGAAAATAAGATTCAAAACAAGAGATTGCCCACAAGTTTCCCATCTGCAATGCTCATGGACAACCATGTGTTCATCTGTTTTGTTTTGTTTTGTTTTTTAAAAAAGATTTGTTTATTGCCGGGCAGTGGTGGCTCACACCTTTAATCCCAGCACTTGGGAGGCAGAGGCAGGTGGATTTCTGAGTTCAAGGCCAGCCTGATCTACAGAGGGAGTTCCAGGACAGCCAGGGCTACACAGAGAAACCCTGCCTCGAAAAAAAAACAAAAACAAAAACAAACAAAAAAACCATATATACATATATTTACAATTTTATTTTATTTTTAATCATGTATGTGTGTGCATAGGTCGTTTGTGTGTGTGTGTGTGTGTGTGTGTGTGTGTACCCATAGAGACCAGATGCATAGGATCCCCTGGAGCTGGAGTTACAGGCAGTTGTGAGCTGCCTGTCATGGGTGCTGGGAATTAAATTCTAGTCCTTCTGGAAAAGTACTTCATGTTCTTAACAGCTGAGCCACATCTCCTGCTCAAATATACTTTTTTCTTTAAAAATTCCATTTGTTTTAAAAGTAATTATGGGGGCTGGAGAGATGGCTCAGTGGTTAAGAGCACTGACTGCTCTTCCGGAGATCCTGAGTTCAAATCCCAATAACCACATGGTGGCTCATAACCATCTGTAATGAGATTTGATGCCCTCTTCTGGTGTATCTGAAGACAGCTTCCGTGTACTTAAATGATTAAACCCCTACTATCTCATTCCCTAAAAACCAATCAGTTTAAAGGGCACACTGTTCTGCCAATCATATTGTGTCTAGTTGCTGATGCTCTATTCTGCCCTGGAAACTGTATAAAAACTTGCTGAATGGGCTGCACAGAGTCGTTCTCTCCCTCTTTCGTGTACAGGGTGACCCCAGCATGCTGGATCAATAAAATTCCTCTTGCTTTTGCATCAATCTCCGACTCCAAGTTGTTCACTCGGGAGGTGGGGGGTGGGGGGATCTCTGGTAAGTTAAGGTTCACCAGAGTCTTACAGACATGGTTGTATAGAACATGAAACTGAGGAGCAAGCCATTCTGCAGATTCCTCCATGGTGTCTGCTCCCTGGGACTCTGGGAGACCCTCTGTTCAGCTTCCTCTTGTCCCAATCTTTGTACTGTGTGTTAGTTAGGGTTTCCATTATTGTAAAGCGCCACCTTGACCAAGGCAACTCGTAAAGACAACTTTTTTTTTGTTTTGTTTTGTTTTTGTTTTTTTCGAAACAGGGTTTCTCTGTGTAGCCTTGGCTGTCCTGGAACTCACTCTGTAGACCAGGCTGGCCTCGAACTCAGAAATCCGCCTGTCTCTGCCTCCCAAGTGCTGGGATTAAAGGCGTGCGCCACCACTGCCCGGCTAAAAGACAACATTTAATTAGGCTGGCTTATTGATTCTGAGGATCAGTCCATTATCATGGCGGGAGACATGGCAGCTTCCAGGCAGTAATGGCGCTGGAGGAGCTGAGAGTTCTACACCTTGTTCCAAAGGCAAACAGAAGACTCTCAGGCAGCTAGGAGGGCCTGAAAGCCCACCCCCAGAGTGACACACTTCCTCTAACAAGGCCACACTCACTCCAAGGCCACACCTCCTGGGCCCAGTATTTTCAAAACCATCACGTGCTGTGACTCCCAGTTGCTTCAGCTTCACTTGGGTTCTAAGTGGTCCCCTCAGTTGCAAGGTGGCAGGCCCTATGTGGACCTACCCCATGTCTGCCATCCAGAAAAATCCATCCAGGCAGAGGCGTGGGACTCCCTCTGCTTTCTCCTAGTTCTTCCCCCCTCCCCCCCAGCTGCCTTGTTGCTTAGCATCTCTAGAGTGGAACAGCTGCTTATTTTATTAGTCTAGGCTTTATTATTCTGTTGTGGCAGTGGAAGTCTGGGTAATTTTTGCTTTTTATTTTCGCTAGTCCAAACTCTGACCAAATCCAGTTTTCTGGGGTTTGAAAAATTGTAGCATGCAGACCAATATATTAAAAACAAAAACCTCAGCCGGGCAGTGGTGGCGCACGCCTTTAATCCCAGCACTTGGGAGGCAGAGACAGGCGGATTTCTGAGTTCGAGGCCAGCCTGGTCTACAGTGAGTTCCAGGACAGCCAGGGCTACACAGAGAAACTCTGTCTTGAAAAAAAAAAAACAAAAACAAAACAACAAAAAAAAAAACCCAGCCCTCCCCCCCAAACAAAACAAAACACCCTGAGTCTGTATAAATGTTAATTGTGTATGTTTGTTTTCAGGGATAACTGGTGCATTCTTCCCTGGGGAAGACCTTTTCTCCCAGTCTCAACATTCCTTAGTTACCTGTAAGTTCTTTAGGACTTAAAGGGCTGAAGCCTTGCAGCTCTCCCCATGCACATTAGCATGTCATGTCTATTGGTGGTCATGCCTCACCCTCCAAACCCTTCCCAGGTTTCTCTGTGTGTAGCTTTGGCTGTCCTTTAGACCAGGCTACCCTCAAACTCACAGAGCTCTATCTGCCTCTGTCTCTGGAGTGCTGGGATGAAAGGTGTGTGCCACCACAGCCCAGCCTACTGTTGTTGGTTGGCTCATGTTCAGGCAGCCATCTTGGTGAGACTTCATGGGTGCAGTTTCTGACATTTTCACAGAAAACCCCTTGTTCCTCTGGCTCGTACAATTTTTCCAGGTTGTCTTTATGACCTGAAAAAATTGTATATATCTATTCGCACACACGCATGTAACAATGATTAATGAAAAAAAGAGGCCATGAATTGGAAGGATAGCAGAGAGGGATCCAATGGAGGATTTGGAGCAAGAAAAGGGAAGGGTAAATCATGCAATTATATTATAATCTCAAAAAAATGAAAGAAATAAAAATAAAAACCTTAGACAGTTTCTCTTCTTACACACGTGAATAAATTACCCTCATTAAACGGAAAAAAAACAAACAAATTTTAGGGCTAGAAACAGCTCAGCCAGTAAAGGGCTTGCCTGACATGAATGAGGACCCAAGTTTAATACTCAGGACTCATGTTTTTAAAAAGTCAGCTTGGATTTCTGGCTTTAGGAAACCAGAGACAGGTGGATCCCTGGGGCTTGCTTGCCTATTTGATAAGCTCTAGGCCTGTCTCTGCCTGTCTCTGTCTCTCTCACACACACCCACACACCCACACCCACACCCACACCCACAGGCGTCTACTCTATAAAGTTACCATTCCATATCACCCCACTCTTTTAAGTTTTCAGTGAACTTAGTTGTCTTAGTTACTTTTCCCATTGCTATAAAATCCCTGACAAAAGCAACAGGATCATAGTTGAGGGTAAAGTCCTTCATGACAGGGAAGAAGAGAAGGAGAGGGAGAGAGAGAGGAACAGGGAGAGGGAGAGCAAGCATGTTCTTGGTTAAAATAGGGTGTTATAATGAAGGCCCCCTCCCATCTCAAGCTGGAAATCCTCCAGCCCTGATTTGGAACATTAGGATCAGGTGTAACACCCACCCCACACTATGGTCCCCATTTACCTGCAAATGTGCCATGTGTCTTTATAGTACACTGCTCCAAAGATCTCCTGAAATGCAATTTAAAAGCCTCTTTGTAATTCTCACTGAAAAACTCCCAGGGCTAGGATTTGAGGATATTACATTCTCTGGCTTTCTAATCTAGTCTACAAAGCAGAGTGCCTAATCCTCATGCAAAGATTTGACAGGTTATGACAGAAAATCTTTTAAGGGTACCTGTAGCCTATGGAATTAAGGCTAAGCCTTAGTTTGATGTTTAAGGCACCGTGGTCGTAGTTTTCCTGGTTTTTATTCTGTTATATGGTCTCTACTCCAAACACAATGGCTTACTACCCTTCACACTTCTAACAGTACATGCCCTACTGCTTGGCCTAGCGCCCTGCTGTCCTTCAAGGCCCAGCTTAGACTGCCCTTTAGCCAGTGTGTAACCCCAGCTGCTCAGGAGATAAAGGGGAAGGACCACTTGAGCCCAGGAGTTTGAGGCCAGGTTGGCAACATGAGAATGAATGAAATAAATCCCCCAAATTTAGAAAGAGGTGTTTCCTTCATGGAGCTGGCTACCGGGCCATCTTATACTTCTCATGTGTCCGCAGATAAGGGATCAAAGCAACTTCTGCTCCACAGACAAACGACTGTGGGTTGACTTTGCAGTTTTCTTCTTGAGAGGATGTAATGATATACTACTAGGCAAGATTGTTGGTTATGTAAGCAATGACCCTTATATGGCAAATTATACCCAAACTGGGAAAAATTAGATCCAAGGCAGGAAACAGCTTTCACTCAATAGTAACTCTCACAACTGGGGTGCACCCACCTCTCGCTCTAAGACACACAGCTATGAGAGGTGACACTTGTGCATTAGGTATCTAGGTTAGGGTGGCTGTTAGTCAAGTCATCTCTTGTACATGTGCTATGTCTTTGTGCTGAGGATAATCCCTGGGAAGATAGATGAATCACCATGATTACGACTACCATGGTAGAGAAGCACTTGTCTGGCTGATGTGCTGCCTAGTTCTGTCAACTTGACACAGGCTAGAGTCACCTGAGAGGAGGGATTCTCAGTTGAGAAATTGCCTCCATAAGCTCTAGCTGTAGGCAAACCTGTAGAGCATTTTCTTAGTTACTGATGTGGATGGACCCTGATTGTGGGTGGTGCCACTCCTGGGCAGGTGGTCCTGGGTGCTTTTAGTAAGCAGCACTGTTCCGTGGCCTCTGCATCAGTTCTTGAGTTCCCATCTTGAGTCCCTGCCTTGGATTCCCTCAAAGAACCCTGATTCAGGATATATAAGCCAAATGAACCCTTTCCTCCCCAAGTGACTTTTGGTCGGAGTGTCTTATAACAACAGTAACCCTAAGACAGCTGAATCAGCAGGCTATGAGCTAACAGGTGCTAAGTGTGAGTAGTCAGGCTTGTGAATCGAGTCTGGTCAGGTCTCTCTGACAGCAGTCAGATGCATTACGTAGCCCACAGCCATTCATTTCGTGGAGTCCCAGCCCCTGAAGATCTTTGAGATTAAAATCTTGTCTTTTCCATCCAGCAAAGCCTGTTGCTATGCAATCTGAGAGTGAATCACCCAGAGAGTCTGGTCCTATTTCCATCCTTTATGGAAATAAATGCAAGCATGCTCACATATGCCTATAATCCTAGCAGTTGAGGGGCTGAAGCAGGATTGCTGAGCTTGATACTAGTCTTGGTGCACAGCAAAGGCCGGATGAGATAGGCTGGCTCTGACTAGGGGAAAAAACAAAACAAAACACCAAAAAGCCGAAATACAAAAATCAAATCAACCAAACACTGTAAAATGCATGCCAACAAAACAAAACAAAACTTATTTCCTACTTTGAAGTGCTGCAGGGATGATCACAATGAGACTGTTTCCCATTCTAGGAGTGCAGAAGAAAGCCAGACTCCCATAAAAGTGTACTGATCTCTACATCCACACGTGTTAATATAGTAACGAACTGTTGTCCTAAGTGCTGTTAGTCTCATCAAGCTGGCCTAAAACCATCCCTGAGGGTCTTCCAAAAGACGAGTGTTCCTTAGACAGCACATATGACCACCCTATTCAACTGTCAAATACCAACAGTATCTGATACAGATCACCTTCATACAAGCTGACTTGATGAAGACCTGCCTTGCCTTTTCTCCCTATTCAGTCTGGCCGTTTCGTAACAGTACAGAACTGCTCGTACCTTGCTGAATGTAAAATGTCTCAATAGCAATCCCACCCAACAGACACCTAGCTTATTTAGCTTGCTTTTTTCTCCATTTTTTTTTTTGTTGATCTGAGTGTGCACATAAGCACGTGTGGAGACCAGAGTACAACTTTTGGGCGCTGGTTTTTCTCTCTGCATCACATATATGTCCTGGGATTGAACTCAGGTTGTCAGGCTTGGCAGCAAGTGCCTTAACCAGATGAGCCACTTCACTGGTCTATGCCAGAAGTAATTTTCCTTCAAGTCCCTGCCTTAGGCAGCAGAAATCAAACCTGTTTTACTTACGGAAAAAGCCAACCAACCATTGTTCGTCTTTGCCAACACTGGGGCAGTGTTAACAGCTGAGCCAAAGCACTAAGTTCACTACAGACCTCACCCTAAAAGGCTTTTAAAAAATTGTAATTTAAATTAGTATCGATGGGAAGGTCTGAGGATAATTGTGTGAAATCAGTTTGCCCCTTCTACCTGTGTGCAGGGTTACTGGAATCAAACTTTGATCGCCAGGTTTGCATGGCAAACATCTTTACCCTCTAAGCCGTCTCACCACAACCCCTGACCCTTACCTCCTTTTGACCCTCTCCTGTAACTCCTATGTCTATCATAACCTACAATCAAGCTGAAGAATGAAGGGTCCCACTCCCTCCAGATTTGTTCTATTATACCTTAAACAAAGCAGTCATGCTAGAGAAACACAATTAGGACAGATGCTGTTAAAAACAGATCCACTTGACTTAGCTCTGCAGCTATTTGAGATTTTTTAGCCTTAAGTCAGGCTAATTCCTAGTGAGCATCACTGCTAGAATTGTCAGGTACTGTAGTCTTAGTAATTCTTTGGTACAGCGACCCTTCCACTAAGATAAGCAGGGCTGGGACTCAGTGGAAAGAGTAGGACCTCAACATGTAAGGTCTCAATAAATATCAACTTCAGAATTTGATTTTGCATACAACATAGAGTTAAGGACTAATGCAGGAGATGGGGAAGGAAAAACAGGGGAACATTAGGCCAGCCTCCCTGTAAACTATCAACCTCAAGAGTGTGAAGATGCTAACTTCCATAGACGTAGGAGCGTGCGCACTCAGTGACGGGAAGGACGGCATATTTAAGTCATCACAGAACCACTGTATTCAAAACAAGATGACTGTGTATATTTTCTGTGGTCCTCCCTCCACCCTAATAGCTTCCCTAGAAGAGCAAGCAGTTAGTATTTACAGCTGCACACTCCCAGGGCACGACTTCCCAGAGAATGTTATAAATGGTTTCCAACTTAGGATGCTGTGAAAGACACACATTTTGTGTTTTGAACTCCACTTTTGTTCTAAGCTGATGATACAAGGTCCAGATATTCTCTAGCAATGCTGAGAAGCTGCAGTGAGGTGAGACACAGCCACCAGGCAGCCAGGAGAGGAAAGCAATGTGTCCAGTGTCCTGTGCTTAGGTTTTAGCACCCAAATGCATTTGGATTTAGACTATTTCCAATTTGTCATGGGATGTACTCTTACTATTGAGTTTAGAAGCATCTTATATTTGTATCTACAATAGATACAAATATTGGCACTACAATTGAGATTTATTGATTGCTGGAAAAAAGGAGGTAAAGGCTTGTCATAGAAATCATAGCAAAATGTGTCCAAATGTGAACTCAAGTTCTTTGTGTAGCAGCCTGCTGATTTTAAAACTGAAATGGTCAGATAATTCAATATTTAGAGACAAATAACACATAAGAAAACCACTCAGTGAGAAAATACAACTACAGAACATTTCTTTATTTTTCACTAAGACTTTCCCACAGGATATAACTAACCTTGTCCCCAACTCCACCCCCACAAAGGGTTAGTGTGCTCACTGCTATAAAGCAGACTCGGGACAGTTTCAAGGACTGGAACCAACCTTAAATGGCAAAAAACGCTTTCTATCTGAATTATCATAAAAATGTTTAAAAAAACGAAAGTAAAGGAGCAAAGGGGCAACGGTGGCTTCAGAGTGAAAAGATCATTCACGGTCATGTCAGACATTCAATCTTGGCTCGAGTGTGACAAAGTGGAAACAGGATTGCTATCTTACAAAAGGTTCACTACAGCACGCTGTATGCACCTGTTCCAAGTCCACCCCCAGCCCCTAATGCTTCCAACTCAATTACTTCCCAGCCTGTTGGGCCTGTCGACGGAGGAGCACGTAGATCTTCTCTTTGATCCAGTCTTTGTTATACGGCTGGTATGTCTGTGTATCAGCTCGGTAACTGAGAACAGAAAGAAATATGCAAAGTTACAGTGGTCAGTTAAGAGCCCCCCAGAACAGCTTGGGGTGGCTTCAACCTGCACATTTTCACACATGAAGAGAATCAAAAGTGGACAATGCTGCTGTGGTTTTTTTGTTTTGTTTTTAAAGATGTATTTATTTTATGTACATGAGCACAGTCACTGACTTTCAGACACACCAGAAGAGGGCAGCCTATTATAGATGGTTGTGAGCCACCATGTGATTGCTGGGAATTGAACTCAGGACCTCTGGAAGAGCAGTCCGTGTTCGTGTTCTTTACCGCTGAGCCATCTCTCTAGCCCAATGCTGCTGTTTTAACAAATAGATTTGTATCACCTAGTATAATCTTATGGTGGTAAAAGCCAAGACCCAGAACTCTTAAGCACTTAGTTAACATACCAACTGACACAAAACCTTGTTTTTCTACTACATAGCTTCCATTTTAATTGAACTATTTTTTATAATTCCTTTATTGATTAAAAACAAAAGCTAAACACTAGTACAAGCTTTGGATTTGCTAAATTTATTCTGAATTAACTAAGATCTCTAATAGAATATTACTTCAATAATGATTTCCTGCTGTTTAAGGAACTCATAGCTTTAAGATTTGCTTTTTAAAACAAAAACCAAAGGCCTACAGATGGAAGTTCAGAGGAACATCTCTTTCAGAAGAGAAGGGGAAGGCAGGAAGACTCTCAGCAGCAGACCTCTATTGATAACGAAGGTTTTCAGAGTCTGCAGTACACTGAGCCAGTCAAGGTATCTTTATGGGACTTGAACGAGAAGCTTTCCAGCTGGCCTATGGAGGAATACATCCTAAAGCTGCAGTACAGGGATGGAGAGACAGCTCAGTCAGTGATTAAGAGCACTGGTTGCTCTTCAGAGGACCCGTGTTTGATCCCCAGCACCCACATGGCAGATCATAAGGGTCTATGACTCCAGTACCAGGGGATCCAATGTCCTCTTCTGACTTCTGAAGGCACTGCATGTACACAGTACACAGTATACAGACACACATCTATACACAGAAAATATCAATCATACCAACAAACCAACCTGGAGTCTAACAAGGGAGACAAGCGCCAGGTGTGGTGGTCTAGAAACCCAGCACTTGGAGGCAGAGGCAGGCAGATTTGAGTTTGAAGCCAACCTGGTCTACAGAGCAAGTTTCAGGACAGCCAGGGATACACAGAGGAACCCTGCCTCAAACAAACAAACAAACAAACAAATTAAATCGACAGACAGTGGGAGGATGGCTCAAAAGATGGCTCCAGAGGATCTGGGTTCCATTCTCAATACCCACACAATGGCTCATAGCCATCTGTATATAACTCCAGTTCCAGAGGATTTGAAACCCCTCTTCTGGCCTGAGATCATCAGGAATGCATGTAGTGAACAGACATAAGATGCAGACAAGACACCCATACAAATGAAAAAAAAAGAATTAGACAAGTGATAGTATGTATTAAAATTAAAGTTAGCCAGGTGGTGGCACATGCCTCTAATCCAGCATTCGGGAGGCAGAGGCAGGTGAATCTCTAAGTTCAAGGCCAGCCTGGTCTACTCAGTGAGTTCCAGGACAGCCAGGGCTAAATAGAAAAAGGGTTATTACTTTAAGTATCTGAATTAGCTCTCTTTATCTTTTTTTTTTTTTTTTTTAATATTTCTGTAAGTAGCTACAATTATTTTTAAAAATAAAAAGTAAGGAAATCAAGAATTAAAGTGAAACCACCTAATAGCTAAGTGATGCTGGGCAAGGTTCATTTTTCTTCAGATCATAAATCTTGTCATCCATTAAACTCAGTACAGCTCAGCATCCGAGGCATCAGAATGCCCACCAGTATCTACTAAGGTAGAAAGCTACAAGCTTTTAGGATTCATGGCACTAAAGACTGAAATGGGGCTTCATGCCTGGTAGGTAAGCAGGCAGTTTACCCTGAGCTACACACACCCAAGTCTCTGCTTATCTCCTGACTGAATCTCACTAAGTAGTCTAGCCTTAATCTAAACTTTTCATCCTCCTGCCTCACCCTCCCAATTACCTGGAATTACAAGCCTGCACCCCCACACATAGGGCCAATTTCTGATAAGAAAAATAATCCAAAGGAATGCTCTATAAGACCAACACCAATTTTTTTCTGAGAGGTAAGACCAGAGGTTGTTTACTTTAAATGCATAGGCTTCCTCCCACTGCCTAACACGCCTAATCAAATACAAAGAAAGAGTTCTTTACTGAATTTAAATACAACTATAATAAGCATGTTAGAATCTAGAACCTCACACCAACGAACAAAACAAACCCTGTTTACATGAGGTAGGACTAAATTAAACCTCAAGATTGGTCTTAATCTGAAATCTGAAAACAATTACTTCCAGAAAAAGAAAGAGGATGAGAACCCAAGAAAAGACCTGAAAAGGAAGGCCTGTCAGGGTTAGGGCACAGAATACGGGGCCCCATCCTTACCTCACACTAGCAACTGCCAAGCCTCTGATGCCTTCAGCTCTATAGCTTCATTTTAAATTTTTATTTATATGTAGGTGAAACACTATATAAATTGACAAAACCCCCGGAAAATACAAATTAAAAGATCTAGTGGCTAATACTCACACAAGACAGCTGAGATCTGCCAGATCGTCAATAAAGTCAAACAACTGACTGATATCGTATGTGATGGAAGGGCTGTTGGGATTCATTCTCTTCAGATGTTCTTCATACATTTTACAAACACCTAGGAGGAGAGAACAAGAACATAAGTAGTGCTGTGTTGTCAGCATATTTACCTTAGGAAAACTGATCTGGGAAAGGACTACAGGCTGGTCCCCTTTGTTTTAGTTTCTGAGACTAGCAATTTAAATTCATGAGAGTACTGATAACTACTTTGTGCTTTACAATGAGATGATTACTTCAAACCCCTGGAGTTGGACGAACATCAAAGGTCTGGCCTGGGCTTCGGGGCAAACTGCTAGCCCAAGGGCCTATGTTTGTTTGGCCATTAGCAGTGACCCTTTCCAGACAGTACTGTGGTTCTTTTTTTCTCCATTCCCTGAGACAAGGTCTGTCTACATAGCCCTGGCTGTTCTCAAACTCAGAGATTCTCCTGCCTCTGCCTCCCAAGTGCTGGAATTAAAGGCGTGTTCCACCACACCCAGCTTGTATCAAGGTTCCCAGTAAATCTTTCTAAAGCTGGAGAGCAGAACAAGGAAATTTCCTATTTTACCTTCAAATTTTGATGCAATGGAAAAAGTCACAGTAATTGGTGACGACGTTGGAACTTAGCCTAATATAGCACTGAAGAGCCCAGAGCTGGATTCAAGAGGACTCCAGAAAGCTAGCTTAGTTATCACACAACCGAGGAGAGACACCTTCACTCAGAAAACCTTACCTGACAAACAGTAAATACCTTTCCACAGGGCACTACATGTAGATTATCTGAAGTAACACATATGAAGCATCAGCACCAGCAAAGCTTGTAAATACTCCAATATAAGAAAACAAAACCAGCCGGGCTGTGGTGGCACACGCCTTTAATCCCAGCACTTGGGAGGCAGAGGCAAGTGGATTTCTGAGTTTGAGGTCAGCCTGGTCTACAGAGTGAGTTCCAGGACAGCCAGGGCTACACAGAGAAACCCTGTCTCGAAAAAAAACATAAAATAACAACAACAACAACAAAAAAACCAAAACAAACAAAACCAAAAAAACAAAAACCCCAAACCAGGTGTGGTGGTCACATACATAATCCCAGCACTTGGGAGGCAGAGGCAGGAGGATCAGAAGTTCAGGCTCACCCTCAGCTACACTGTGAGTTTCAGGCTAGCTTACTAGAAATGAAACTGTTTCCAAATACCCAAACCAAAACTCCACAATCAATAATAGTAGCATTAACAATTATCAACAGAGCTCATTACCTGTTAATTTCCAACCAGTAAAGTGTTCTACAAATGGGGGATTCACCTGTTCAGTCCATTGCTACCACCAACCACTCAAGGAGCAAGTGATATCAATGTTACTTACTTGTGGGCAACATGTCCCATATTGTAATATATAAGCTCTTAAACCTCTAAAATAACTTCTAAAAACTGGGGTTGAGTTGCTGCATGCCTTTAATCCCAGCACTCAGGAGGTAGAGGCAGGCAGATTTCTGTGAGCTGGCTGCCAGTCTGGTCTATAGAGCAAGTTCTAGGATAGCCAGGGCTACAGGGGAAACGAAAGTGAAACACCATCTTCCTCCACCTTTGAGACTGGGTGTTTTCACTGGCCTGCATCTCATTCAGGCTAGGCTGGCCATCGAGCCTCTAGGATACACTTGTCCCTACGCCTCAGCATCAGATTATAAGCACAGGCTACCTGATGGCTTGTTTACAGGAGTTTTGGGCTCTCACACTCACTGGTGCTTATGCCTTCACTGAGCTAGCCCCCACCCCCAACTGCTCCTAGCACACTACACTGAAATCATATAACTGTTGGGATTAAAAAGGAGGTCACATCCAGGAAGGTAATTTCACTGCACATCTTTAAAAGGCACTGGCCCGTCACTACTGTCACATTTAGTGGGCACAGACTATGCTTATCTGCTACCATCAGGAGGAGACCGAACATTTACCCAGCACGTCACTACAGGCTGTAGCCAGAACAAACAGGCAAGAAGTTAAAAGGCATCTAGACCAGAGAGGAAGAAGTAAACTGTCTCTGTCTATCTATAAATGAGGCGGTCTTGTAGATATGAAGCCACCAAGACATGATTAGGATTAATAAATGAAGTAACAAGGCTGTAACATACATGATCAATACATGAAAATCAGTTCTATTTCTATATACCTCCCCTGCAAAAGAAAAGAAGCTTACACTCCACATAAAGCTCTTACCAATAAATCTAGCAAATAAATTTACAGAATCAGATTTGAGTGGAGGGAGGAAGGGAGGATATACAGTCAGATTTTCAAGGTAGAGAAAGTGTTTGCTATTGGCAGTGGTAGGCTTGAACCTAGGGCTTCATGAATGCTAAGCAAATTCTCTACTACTGAGCTATGCCCCAGCTTCTCAGTTACGTCCCCTACACCCTACCCATGAAGGTTTTATCAGAAAGCACCCCAGTATCCAGCTCATGCTACCCAGTAACTTACTATGTAGCTCAGGCTGGCTTCACACTCATGCTCCTTTGACCTTTGCCTCAATAGTGTGGGTATTACACACCAGTGTGGGTAATGACCATCACTTGTCTTTTAACTTTTTAATATGGAAAATAAATTACCATTTTTTTCCTTTTCAATAGGATGTAGCCCAGGCTAGCCTTGAAATCACTATAACTGAGGATAAACTTGAACTTCTGATCTTCTTGCCTTCATTTCCCATGTGCTGGAATTACAGGTTCAGATCACTATGCCTGTTTATGTGGTGCCTAGGAACAAATTCAGGCTTTGTACCTGCTAGGCAAATACGCTATAAAACGAGCTACACTCCAAGCTCATAAACTATAATTTATAATCTAAAAAATGAGATGAAGTTATAAAACATAGAGGAACCTTAGATGCACAATGTTATGTTGCAAAACTCAGCACAAAAAGTTTGTCTGCAGTAATTACAACCAGCACACTGGGCCTGTGTATGGGGTCAGCATTCATGGGTTTAATTAACCATGGGCTGTAAACATTTGAAAAACAATCCCCACGGGTACTCAACATCTATACTTTTCTCTTATTTCACCAACAAAAATGTGTAATATTATTTACATATTATACTGTATTAGCTTATTACAGGTTTAAAGACTAGTAGTTACCATGGGTTTGGAGGGCAGGGCAGGCATAAACTTTAGGGCAATGGAACCTTTCTTTATGACTCGTGGCACATATCTACAATCTCAGTACTTTGGAGTCCGTGGTAGGGTAATCTTGCATTCCAGGTTAGCCTGGATAGGTATCAAAACTGTCATAAATAAACAAACAATAAAGTTAAGACTTTACTAAGATTAATCAAGGCTAAGAAAGGCCAAGATTAGCAGAAGAATGAACCTAAATCTGCCCCCACTCCCACTCCCCCCCAAAAACCCACCTTTTCTTTTTTTTTGAAAGACAGGGTTTCTCCGGCTATCCAGGAAATCGGTTTGTTAGACCAGGCTGGACTCAAACTTAAATATCCACCTCCTTTGTCTCCCAAGTGCTGGGAATAAAGGTGTGCACCGCCACCACCTGACTCCCCCTTTCATCTTTAGGAGTTGAATTTGATGGCAGTGCCAAGCTACCTTGAAGTCATCTTTGATTATAAGCAGCTTTTGTTTTCACAAGTTAAGTATAATCAGTTCGCCTTGGAGGCTAATAACCCAGTTAGTTTTGAATAATCAACAGTTTTAGGGACCTGTTGTGCAGCCAAACCAACTATATACCTTTTTAATAGAAAGAAGCAAAGAACTAACAATTTCCTAGAAATGTCAGGCAGCACAACCAGTTAATATGATGTAATGATTAAGCACAAAAACTAATCCACTTAGCAGTGAACAGTAAGTCTGTGCTCTAATGGATCACTGTGAGAGTCTGGTGTGAGTTTAGCAAATGCACAATGAATCATACTGACCTGATTCTGTGAACCTTGACTTTCCCTGAGCTAACTTATTTTAGGTTTCAGAAGGCATTCTCAGAGCTGACCTTAACAACTCAAGAGTGCTACAGTTTAGTAGAATATAAGAAATGTATGTAAAACACCCATAACAAAATACAGTTAACAGTCTGTGCTAAAAACTGATGTTCCCTGCTTAAATGAATAATTCAAGAAATGTAGGGGGGAAAAAAGACTTCAGTTCCCACATCCTACTTATCTCTTATCTCCACGAGAACGGGATGTGTGCTGTGTGTGCTTGAGGCACTGTGAAGACTTCTCTCCCCTTCATTACCTTCCGTGCTCACTCACCTTCCATGCACTCATTCACAGACTCATAGTCAGCGTAAGTCCTGCCTTCTGGCCTCTTGGTAGGCTGTACCAGCAAAATGGTGTGAGACTGAAGGGGAAAAACAACTTCAATGAATATTCTAACATTCGATTCAGAAATTCACATCATGACATAAGCCCAGACACGACAGGGATGTTCTAGTTACTAAAACATGACTAACTCGGTTGCTCATCCTGCAGTACATGTTTCTGTATCAGTGATGAGCTCACAACTCCCTTAACTAAGTCAGCCCCTTACTCTCTGGGTAATTTCTCAAACTCCAAATATGCCCGCTCCTGTATTTTTTCTTACTAATTTTAGAACCCATTTTCTGTCTCCGCTAGCCTCTAGCTCTATCAACTCAATAAAAGCTAAGACATGGAGTAATCAAAGGAGAGAGAAAAGGAAATACAAAAATCACTGTATCAACCTAAGGTCTTTATGACTTGAGCACAACAGCAGAGTCACATTTTACACAGGAGTTACCCACATCAAGGTGTAAGACAGAGTAATAATATAAAATGTATATAGTAAATATCACACTAAAATAATCCATTGAACTATTCACCTAGATGACTTGCCTTAAGGGACTAGCTCAATCTCTGTACCAGAGGAACAGGACACTGAAAGCTCTCCTCTCCTGCTCACTGGGGAATGGAGTCAGTTTTCAGAGTTCTCATTATATTTTGGGACAGAAATGAATTCTCTGGGTTTGTTCTGTGCCTAGAGGATGTTTTGTGGCATCTTTGGTCTCTACTCACTAGATATTACCAACACCAACTCCCTTCAAAGTGGCAAAAACCAAAAATGTCTTCAAATGAGACAAGGAGTAATCCTGACCAGCATAGACTTATGTAGTGCCTCCCATGCATTTAAGAATGATTAATTAAACAAATGCTAGCATGATGCAACTCCACTGCAAGTCCACTCCTCAACTAAATTATTCATCTTGTTTTCTTCACTTGCAACACTAGTTTCTGGCTAAGAATTAAATTATGTTGAGATGCCCAAACTATTTTGAGACAATCCAAAAATTTAATTATCAACAAATTGAACTAAGATTCTGATATCTAGGCTTTCTGGGTTAAAAAAGAAAAAAAAAGAAAAAAAAAAGAACTTTAAATTTCATATAGCAAACGAGCATTATTATTTCTCCATCCCCAGCAAGATCTGTGTCATTTTGATTAAGTTTGATAAGACTTGAGACAAAACTCTAAGTTGGTAACAAAAGAAATCTCTACTGATGTCAACAGTGTTTTGTTAGTGATTAATAGCCAGAGAAAGCATGATTTGTTTGTTGCGCAGGGGCTCATAGAAGGCCAGTTACTCAAAAGGTACTTTCAGAATGTCTGTTACTGAGAAGAAAATTAGTCTCATGGAAACCATATTTACATTCTTGTAATGGCTCATTCTAGACATGCTATACATTCTTTGCCACATTTTTTACAACTTTAAGGCAAATTAAGGAATAATTTGAAACAATAACATTTGAAAAGTACAAACACACCTGCTCCAATATTTCCCTTTTGTTTACTTAAAAACAAGAGGGCCGGAGTACTGGAGACATGGCTCAGTGGTTAAGAGCACAAGCTGCTCTTCCAATGGACCGGTTTTCAATTCCCTGCACTCACATGGTCGCTTACAATCACCGGTAACTCCAATCCAGGGGATCGGACGCCCTCTTCTGTCTGCCGCAGGCACTGCATGCAAATAGCACACAAGACATGCAGGCAAAACACCATACACAGAAAAGGAAATCTTTTAAGATCCCAAAAAGCAAAACAACAATGAGAGTGTGGATAGCTCAGTGGTTAAGAGCACGTGCTACTCTTACAGAGGGCATGAGTTTGGTTCCTAGCACCCACATCCTCCGCTCACAACCGCTGCCTGTTGTAACTCCAGATCCTGTGGATCTCATTCCCTCTTCTGGCCTCCGAGGGCACCTGTACTCACGTGCAAACACAAAAACATAACAAATAAAACAAAAACCTTTCCTGTCGGATTTTGGGACCAGGACCCCGGAGTCTCTTTTCAGGCTCCACTCCCAAGAGAATGTAAGTAAGAACAAGATTGAAGGCTGACAGTGTTGTCAAAACAGCAACTAAGGATACTGAGAAAGGGAAAATACTTATAAAGAAAAAAAAAATTCGGGGGCAGGGGGGCGGCTAAGGCAGCACACCGCAAAGCAAATCTGAACCCCCAAGGCCGACATACGGGGTACAGTAAGGTGACGGGTGTGTCAGTTTCAGGAAACAAAACGTCTGACACACGTTCCCCGGCCATTGTTCCTACAGTCTGCTAGTGCATGTAAGAGAAAGAACGGCACCCCACGCCTCCCTCTTCCAGGCGGCGATCGGCAGACAGCACATCATCTGCCCACCGCACACCTCGCCTCCAGCATCATGCGGGCGTGCAGCCGCGGGGAGGACCAGGTCCGGGGCCTACAGCCAGGCCCCGCGGCTCAGCGCCGGGAAGGGGAAGGGTCTACCCGCGAGCTGGGGGGAAGGGGGCGGGGAGCAGCTCGCTCGCGCTAGATGGGCAGGGGCGGGAAGGATGGGAAGTTGTACGGAGCAGGAGTGGCCCTCGTAGTTGGGGACCCCAGCAACCGCTGAGGACTTACCATCGCGCCAAACGCTTTGCTGCAGCCGCCGCTAAAACCTCCGCCGCCGCACACGAGCTCCACCGCAACGCCGCCAACAGCCAATCCCGCGAGAGCCGCCGCCGGAAATCGTCGGAAGCGCGACGCAAAAGAGCCTTTCAGAACATAGAGATTCACACATTTCCGGTTTCTAGAGTGGATACCGACTCTGTTTCAGCCATTTTGAGTAAGGGCGCCGAGACGTGTAAGACAATCTTTCGCGTTTTAGAAAGAACAGTTTGTTTCGGGGTGCTGCCTTCTGTACTTTAATTAATAGACACGCAGCTAAAATGATGGGGAATACAACAGCGACACCAGTCATCTTTTTTTAGCCTTTCTAAAAAATGGCGGCAATATAAAGATCCCGGCCTATAGGTCGGTTGTAACCCGGAAGTGCCCTCCTAAAGAGGAGGCGGGGAGACAATCCGGAAGTGGGAGTAATGAAGAGGTGCCACTTGGCGGCCATGGCAGCTGTAGTATTGGCGACTCAGGGTCAGGGCCTGGCAGGGGGAAGTACCATGGGTAGAACCGGGTGTAGGGCAGAGACAGCATCGTATCGACTTTGCTGTTGAATCCTCCGGCCCATTGTTAGAGACTTGCAGGACATCTTGCCCGACTCTAGATTCGGAAGGTAGTTTGCTGAGACTGGTGGGCTGGTCCCTTCCCTGGGGGCGTATCACCTACGGTGCCACCTCTGGGAACAGGTACAGCGTGTGGAGAAGACACTTGGGTTTACCTCTTTTTCCTGCTGCTACCAGAGACACTGTCTAGGGGAGCGGGTCGCTCTGTCACCCTCATTCCGACGATTGAGGAGATCTCGTCGCACTATTTCTCCATCTGTTACCTATCGGAATCCCAGTGACAGGAAACCAAGTACCTAAGATTACGCGAAGTTTTCTCTGGTGCTAGTATCAGCAAAAGGAGCTTGCTTCTTACGAGAGCGGCGCTTCGTGAACACCCCGGCTGGTGTCAAGGCTGAAAGAAGTGGGGGGAATTCCCGTTTTCTTGGAAGACACGTTTAAACAGCCTAAAGCGCCTTTTGAAATTGCTGGAATTTCAAAATCTGGTGGTAGAGGGTGACTACAGGAGGAAAGAATGGATGATTTTCTCTCCATTAGTCTGCTGTCTTTGGCAATGTTGGTGGGATGTTATGTGGCTGGAATCATTCCTTTGGCTGTTAATTTCTCGGAGGTAAGAAATTCTCCATCTTCTGCCAAGCGTTAGGATGGTGCTAGACATAGTGATATTTGCAAAGAAGCTGTTTCTCAGCTCTAAGGGCTCATTCAGGAAAATATGTAACATTTCACAGTAGAAACAAAGCACCTATAAATCCTAACCAAGAATGGTGGCTAGAACTATTCTGGAGAACCTGGAGTGTTCAGAATCCTCTGAAAATTATATACCCCCACCACCATCGAAAGTTGGGGCTCTGCATTTTTCTAGAGACAGGAAGCACAGTTAAATTTCTGATGATTTTCAGAGGTTTCAAGAAATCAAGATATCAGATAAAACGAAATGGAGACTATTATTTCACTGAGGTGAAATCAGTGTAATAAATTGAGAAAAATCATGAATGGTTTTGGAGGAAAGTTTAGGATGTCAGCACTACAATCAGTGTGAGAAAGGATTATTTTCAAATCTGTTTGTTTAGAGATAAACTTTTTGCTGGACATGGTGGCCCATGCCTTTAATCCTAGCACTGGGGAGGCAGAGGCATGTGGATCTCTGAGTTCAAGGCCAGCCTGGTCTACAGAGCAGGATACACTTGGGGTTTTTTGTTAGGTTGTAATCCATTAAATAGAGGTTATCGGAGGGGGAGAAAAGATACTCACATCTATTCTTTAGATTGTCAGAGTTCCCTAGATGCACTGTGCTCAAAGGTTTAGGGAGAAAAACTACTCCATGCAAGAGAATGCCATAGTTTCATCCTCAAGATCAGTAGTAAAATAATCCCTTGCCTCAGTTCTATTCCTGAAAGGACTTTCTCAGAAGAAAGATGAGGCATGAGGTAGGCCTCAAAGGGACTGTGAAGGAATGGGGTTGATAATGAAGAAAACACACTGTAGTGGAAAGGGTGGTGAGCCTAGGTGGGGAGGAGAAATAGAGCCTCAGCCAGACAGAAGGAAGGCTTCACCTTGTTTGTGTGTGTTCCTTTTCTATTTCCTTTTTCACCTGTGTCCTTTGGGATCTAATGACACAGTAAGTTATTTCCTTTTATTTTTACTTATGGATGTTTTGCCTACATGTATGTCTGTGTATCACATGCAATCCAGGTGTCATTGGAGGCCAAAAGAAGTTGTGGGGTCCCCTGGAACTGGAGTTACAAAGTGTTGTGAGCCACCATGTGGGTGCTGGGAATTGAACCTGGGTCCTCTAAAAAAGCAGTTAGTGCTTTTAACTGCTGAG
This sequence comes from Rhynchomys soricoides, assembly GCA_019843965.1. Taxonomy (NCBI): domain Eukaryota; kingdom Metazoa; phylum Chordata; class Mammalia; order Rodentia; family Muridae; genus Rhynchomys; species Rhynchomys soricoides. The sequence goes on along the minus strand of JADRCH010000018.1, from coordinate 20,158,624 downwards.
CCATCTCTCAAGCCCCTAAACATATACTTTAAAAAAAAAAATTATATATATTATGTAATGTGACTCACTGAAATGCCTGGTAGTGTTTGCCTAGAATATGCAAAGCCCAAATTTGGTTCCTAGCTCTGACACAAACAAAACCCCAGCAACAGACTCACCCAGCCATATTGCAGACAAGGAAACAGGCTATGTAACTTGAAAAAGTTCAAGTTTGGAATGACATGGTCTGAGTCAGCCATTTTCAGCCACTGTCTACCGTGGCAAGGGTACATAGTACATGGACTACATAGCACATGGACAACTCCAGCGCACAGACTAACTTTGTTAGCTATTTAAATTGTTACTGTTGTTTCCTGTTTTCTGTCAAGGTAGCAGTTGGATAGAGCTAGGCAAGCCTGGCACCCACCTAAAGCCCACACCTTTAATCCCAGCACTTGGGAGGCAGAGACAGGCGAATTTCTGAGTTTGAGGCCAGCCTGGTCTACAGAGTGAGTTCCAGGACAGCCAGGGCTACACAGAGAAACCCTGTCTCAAAAAAGAGAGAGAGAGACAGAGACAGAGACAGAGACAGAGAGCGAGCTCGCTCGCACAACAGGTCACCTGTCAGGCCTTGACCAATGAAACCTCTCTTTGGGGTTACTCTCCTGCCGAGGCTTTCCCAGCCTCTTGTTATCCCTCTAACATAATGTTTTCTTTACTTGTTCTTTCTTTCTTTTATAATATTTATTTGTGTGTGTGTGTGTGTTGTGTGCATGGGTATCTGTGCCACTTGTGTGTGCCTGGTGCCCTTGGAGGCCAGAAGAGGAGCCTCTTTCCCCAGAACTAGGTGTGCACTACCACTGACCCAGCTGTTTGTTTTTTTTGGAAGAGCAGTTGGCACTCTTAACCCCTGAGCCATCTCTTCAGTCCCTGTTGGTTTTTCAAGACAGGGTTTCTCTGTGTAGCCCTGGCTGTCCTAAAGTCACTCTGTGGACCAGGCTGGCCTCAAAATCACAGGGGTCCTCCTGTTTTTGCCTCCTTAGAGCTGGGATTAAAGGTGTGTACCTTTGTGCTTCTCTAAAGGATTTCTCAGAGCAGAAATTAAGGCAGCTGACAGATGGAGCCGTCAATTCTTACAGCATTAGTATTAGAAATGAGTGGTCTGAAATTGCTGGAGCAGTCTCCTTGTTACATCTGACACTAAAAAGGGTATGACATGATTTCCTCTCACTTTCTCCCCAGCCGAGAACCACCTTTCTTCATGGATGGGTTTTTTCTTTACCCTTAGGCCTGGAAACTACCTTCATGAATAATTGATTTATGAAACAAAGGAGAAAATCTTCAATTGTCAAATCAATTATATATAACTATGGTAATGAAGATGCTAATCTATCGGCATATGGGGAAGTGAACTAGACCTGTAAGGAGGCCACAGCCAACTTTGAGGTCCTGTGTGGCATCTTGTCTTTTAGATTCAGTTGCTAAGGAGTGGTTTTCTTTGGCAGTTAGTAACAAAGCTTTGGGGACAGACTGAACCTCGTTTCCCTAGTTCACACTCACCGGCTGTCCTGATTGATGAAGTAGATACAGAAGGCTAGAGTGGGATTTTAGGTTGATTATTTTTATTTTAAATTTCTATTCAAACCCAGACCAATACATTTGAAAAAATGAAATGAAGTGGAAAACAGTCCCACGGGCATTGTTATTAGAGTCAGCAGACACAGAATTATTCCTGAAATTGTAGTAATCATATTGTTATAACAGTTTTTGAAGACTTCCATCTAGGGGACTTTTGTGTTGTGAGAGAGCAGTTTGAATTTTCATCTGTAGAGACTGTGAGTCTGTAGTAGGCAAACGAGGATAGTGCTGCTGTAGGGGTGAGGTTAGAGCCTAGTTTGACTAACCACCAATCTCAGAGGGACAGAGACACCAGTTTGCTGGGTATCATCAAGGCTAACTTGTAATCCCAGCCCTAGAGACTGGGGCAGAAAGATTATAGTTTGAGGCCCAGCCTCTGCTGCACAGTGAGTTTCTATCAAGCCTGAGCTAGAGACACCATGTTTCAAAAAGCAAAACAAGAAAGAATACACACCACTTGGTTATTCAATACCATTTGGTCAGTACTGAAAGCATGCCTACAAGCAACATTACATAGACTGAGCAGGCTATATTTGGGAATATACATGTTTATACCTACATACATGCAGTAACAATTAATGAAAAATGATGTGACTTTGAAGAGAGTACGGAGGGTCATATGGAAGGATTTGGAGGGAAGAAAGGGAGGAGAGAAGTGTAACTGTATTATAACCCCCACATCACTGTTGCTGTTTGAGCCTGCAGCTCCACACTCTTGTAAGGATGGGATGAAATAAGCTCAACCTAGACCTAGGACTGTGGGGAAGGGTTGTCAGTACTGCTTATAAAGCCTTGTAAGATCTCCATTTGATTTATAATTTTTTGGGGGTGGGATGTGCAGTGAACTTTATGGCTGGTATTCAAGAGAGTAGGGTTCTCTGAGCCCTTCCCTTCTGGGGTTCTGGAATGAAATTGGTGAGGGGAGATGCTCGGTGTTGGAGGCTGAGCTGGGACAGGGGCTCCTCAACATCCTAGAACCTCTCTTCTTTTCACGTTCTTGCTGGTTGTGTGGTCCAAAGCTGCTTCTTTCCTTCTCATGGAGGCCATGAGGTCCACCACCATGTGGCTATAGCCATATTCGTTGTCATATCAGGAAATGAGCTTACAAAGTTGTCATTGAGAGCAATGCCAGCCCAGCATTAAAGCTGGAAGAGTGGGCATCAAGGTTAAAGTCGCAGGAGACAACCTGACCCTTACTGTAGCCTGGGATGCCCTTTAGTGGGCCCTCTGATGCCTGCTGCAACACCTTTTTGATATCATCATACTTGGAAATTTTCTCCAGGCAGCATGTCAGATCCATGGTGGACACATTGCGTATAGGAACACAGGCAATATCACTGAGCTTCCTGTTCAGCTCTGGGATGACCTTGCCCACAGCCTTGGCAAGTGGCTGCAAGGATGATGTTCTGGGTAGCCCCACAGTCATCATGCCATCGCTTTCCATTGACAAGTCTTCTGGACAGCAGTGATATCATGGACTGTGGTCATGAATCCCTCTACAATGCCAAAGTTGTCATGAATGACATTGGCCAGTGAGCTAAGCAATCAGTGGTGCAGAAAGCATTGCTAATAACCTTGAGTGAGTTGTCATACTTCTTATGGTTCACACCCAACACAAACATGGGGGCATCAGCAAAAGGGGCAGAGATGGTGACACTTTTGGTTCCACCCTTCAAGTAGGCCCCAGCCTTCCTCATGGTGATAAAAACACAAGTAGACTCCACAAAATACGATGCATTAGCATCACTCCATTTGATGTTGGTGGGTATTTTTCTCAGAAGATGGAGATGGTCTTGTTGATGCCAAGTTTCCTGTTCTTGGCCTTTATTGTGTTGTGGAACTTTCTGTGGTGGAGTCTTACTGGGCATGTAGACCATGCAGTTGAGGTTCATGAAGGAGTCACTGATGACAACAATATCCACATTGCCAAAGGTGAAGGCACTATATGGCCAAATCTGTTCACTCCAACCTTGACCATCATGTATCAGAGATGAGACTGACACTGCACAAGAAGATGCAGCTGTTTCTGGAATGGGAGGGGCAGAGAGCCTGATATATATACTTTTTAAACTTAGTTTTATTAGAATGTGTTAATTAGACATGATAGTGGGTTCTGATATGCATGCATATGTTTTTATCATATTTACCCAATTGCCCTTACTTGTTCCCCTTTCTCTCCCTCCAACCCCCTATCTCTTCCTAGCTAGTCCCTCCTCTACCTACTTTTAATGTCTTTATTTGTATATTTGTATTTTGATGACCTAGTGAGTTTCATTACAGTTGGTTACAGGATTTGGGTGAGAGGTTATTAGCAGGAGTACGGACTCCTTACTCTTGTACCTATACCTCTGAAATCCCTCTCCTCTCCCACTGGCCATTAACTATCTTTAGATAAATAGACAAGGGGGGCTGAGGCTTTGAGCCTCTCCTCCTCTATTATCTGCTTATAGGTTCTACAGGAGTTAGCTTTGGAGGGGATGGCTCATGAGCTTTTTTCCCTTACATGACAGGATGTTGAAAGGTCCCATTTTGTGCTGGTAATCACAGCTGCATTGAGATCAAGAGATGTGATGTTCTGAAAGCAGCATTTTGCCTCATCCCACTCCTTCCTCTGCTCTTAAATTCTTTCTACCCCGTCTTCCCTGATGTTTCCTGAACTTTGGTGAGGGTGATAGAAAAGTCACTGAACAGTTTCTTATTCTCAGCACTTTGATGAGTTAAGACTTTCTGTAGTTACCACTGAACCCTGCCAAAAGGAGCTTTTCTCTTCAAAGCAGGCAAATTTATCAGCATAAACATAATTATTTAGTTAACAACTTAATGGGTACATTATGTCCATGTAGCAAAACAGTAGCAGTAGCTTTTCCACTAGTGCTTATGGCATACCTACCCATGGGCTTTTGACGAGTCTTAGAGTACTGAATGTAAATTTACCTTTCTCTGGAGAAGGTCTTAACTCAGACCAGGGTGTAGTTGGTTACCCTCATTAATGGCTTGCCACTATTGCACGAGTGAGTACTTCTTGCCTGGCTGGTTGATGGCGTAGCACACAAGATAATAATCAGTGATGATTCTCCTCCTCTAGCACTGTAGAATCTAACAGGAAGAAGCTTCCAGCTCAGTTCCAGCTTGATTTATATGTTCCTGCAACCAAAGTATATGCTGTCATCTAGTTCTGGTAGACAACCAACAGCCACAACAAATGCTTATGTTATTTTGGGGGTCTTCAGAGGCCTCCTTGACCAACCATTGATAGAGAGGTATCCCACCAGTCTTAGTTTGTGTTACTATTGCTATGATGAAACACCATGACCAAAGCAACTTGGGGAGGAAAGGGTTTGTTTGGCTTACACTTCTAAATCACTGTTTGTTATTGAAGGGAAGAAAGTCGGCCCTGGAACTCAAACAGAGCAGGAACCTGGAAGTAGGAGCTGATGCAGAGGCCATGGGGTGTGCTGTTTTCTGCCTTGCTGGGTCTGGTTTTCTTTCTTTCTTTCTTTCTTTCTTTCTTTCTTTCTTTCTTTCTTTCTT